>CM044439.1:99479205-99493892 GCA_024363595.1 Xenopus borealis
ACATGCAAAAGAATAAAAAATCAGGAAGGGGGCAAATAGTTTTTCACACCACTGTATAATTTTTTTTATGTTTTGTTAGTAAGTGGATTAGTAATGGTATCAGTCACCTTGCAACATTTGCAAGAGGAAGCAGAATAGAAGCAGTAGTGCTGAATGCAACTCAGTAGAAGTGCAAGGAGTGGCTTTAGATTCAAGTACTTTTACATAAATTGCAACTTTTTTTTACAGCTCATTTTAAACAATCCTTTGTTATTGTGCATCAGTTTTTCTGCTTCAAAATGACTCATCAATGCATTATTGATTATCAGTCTGGAAGTTAAAGGACAAGAAAAGTTAAACTAAAGAAATAGCTAGAAATGTTGTACATTATGTTTGGGTTTCTGTGCCAGCCCAAGGCAACCATAGCCCTTTAGCAGTAAAGATCTGTGTCTCCAAAGATGCCCCAGTAGCTCCCCATCTTCTTTTCTACTGATTCCCTGATTCACATGCTCTGTGCTGCTGTCACTTACTGAGCTTAGGGACCCACTCACAATATACAGTACACATAGAACAGAAATGTCACAATATAAGGCTGATTAGTAGTGATGGGCGAATTTATTCGCCAGACGCGACTTGTTTCGCAAATTTTTCATTAATAGGCGAATTTCGCTGGAAATTCGCGAATTTTTCAGCGCAGCTAAACGGGAAAGCTTCGCCCATCACTACTGATTAGTAATTAAAGGGGTGGTTCACCTTCAAGTTAACTTTTAGTATATTATAGAAGGGCCATAGTTTTTTAATGATTTGCAATTTTCTTCTGTTTCTTTGCAGCTTTCAAATGGGGGTCACCATCTAAAAACAAATGCTCTGTAAGGCTACAAATGTATTGTTATTGCCACTTTTTATTACTTATCATTCTATTCAGTCCCTTTCCTATTCATATTCCAGTCTCTTATTCAAATCAATGCAGGGTTGCTAGGGTAATTTGTACCCTAGAAACCAAATTGCTGACACTGCAAACTAGAGAGCTGCTGAATAACAAGCTAGATAACTATAAAACCACAAACAATAAAAAATGAAAACCAATTGCAAATTGTCTCAGAATATCACTCTCTACGTTATACTAAAAGTTAACTCAAAGATGAACAACCCCTTTAATACAGATAATTACTATATGGCAGTCAGTGCAACTAGCATCAGAATTAAAAAACCAGCCCTGTAGAACAGCTTATATTACTGAATAATTAGTGACAACCCCTAAGCTCAGCTTCTCAACAGCTTCTCAGAGCCCACTGTGCATGTGAGTGTCACAGACACTTTCCATGATAATGACCCCCACTGTTTGAAGTCCTGGTCATTGCTCATTGTTGAAATATTAGACTGGTGCAATAAGTTCAGTATATAAAACATGGCATTCTTAGGGATTAGTTCTCCTTTAAGGACATAATGAGAAGAAAATGTATGTAGTATTGTAAGAGCTTTATGAACAGGTCACAATCACTCTGCCTCCCTTCACCAGAAGGTAAAGTCTCTTGACAAATGTACAGCAAACTCAACTCAGTTAAAAGTTCCCTTTTATATGAGCCTGTGTTTCAAGCAGGTGATATATCTAGGGAGCATTTTACAACAGCCATATAGCTGCTTTGCACTGACTGTTACAGACATTTCCTAAATGGCCAACATCAATATCAAAGCAGAGCTGTTTTTTTCTATTCTTATTTGCACTTAAACTTGGTGGTGAAATATTTATTTTCTTTATGTTACTTAAGATATGTTGCAGTCCCTGTTCCTTATATTGTAATTTTAATCATTAACAATCTTCATCCTCTGTCAGCATATAACACAGGTTTTTTTTTTTTTAAGCCTCACTGCCAGTTAACTGAAATCTGCAACCTGCCCACAGTCATTATCCTACTGCATGCCATTAATATGGAATTAACTTTAATCCTCACATTGCGCTGATTATTTCCATCCTTCTTCCTGCCAATAAAGTCTGCTGCTGCTTTCAGTGCAGAAAAAAGAGCTGCCTCGTTTAAGCTTCTTAAGGCTGCAAACAACATTTAAATAATTTTCCATTTAAAAGAACTAAAAATATGCACATATCACTTTCCTAATTTAGTTGTCAATGAGCTCAAAATAGTAGCGGTTGTAATAGCTGCCTGGCTTGATTATAAATAACCCTTTGGAACGTCCACTTGATTTCTGTTTACATAGAAATGGATGCTTCCTCTGCCAGTATAGGCACGCACACAGAGTTATATTTAAAGAGAAGCAATGGAACATGTCCAGGTTAATTACACTGAAAAGGGAAGCGTTGTGACTCAATAGCATAAATTCATATTTCGTTTTGTGATCTATAAGTATAAATGCTAATAAAATATTCACAGGAGTCCAAACAAAAGGATCATTAAAATATAAACCTAATTAGTAAAGGTAAATGGACAATCTAAAGATCAATCATATCCAAATTTCCAATTAAATAAACACAGAAGCTCACAATGTATCATCTACACATTGATCAAAGATGTAAATAGAGGGGTCATTGGTTTCTCTGGGCAACTTTTGTTTGATTTATAGCAAAAATGCCATCAGGAATGTTAATAATCCCCATAAGTTCCTGTTCTCCCTTATTCTCTCAATGTTTGCATGCAGTATTGTGAAATGCTTTGTTTATTTATAATTCAGAATTTGTACTTGAGTGGCTAAGACTAACCACAAAACATTTTTTAAGTATGTTAATAGTAAAAAGAAAGTTGGTTGAGAGTGTTGCTCCTTTAAATAATGGTACAAGTATGGTTGCAACAGATACAGAAAAGGCAAATGTGCTAAATCAGTTCTTTTTTTTCAGTGTATACAATAAATTAGTAAGAGTTCCCAGGCTCACTTCATAGCTGGACTGTTGGCTCAGCTCATTCTAGTCAGTGACTGACTCAGGCTATGATTCATAAAGCTTTAGTAAAAAATTATGTAAACAAAGCACCAGGGCCAGATGGCATACACCCTTGGGTTCTAAGGTTCTAAGAGAGCTTAGTTCAGTCTTACTCCTATTTCTGATTTTCTCAGATTTGCTTTCATCTGGTATGGTACCTATGGATTGGAGAAAAGCTGATATCATTCCAATATTTAAAAACGGATTATGATCTCAGCCTGGCAATCATAGGCCAGTAATTTTGACATATGTGGTGGGAAAATTAGGAAAATTATTTGAAGGCTTGTTAAGTGATCACATTCAACATTTTGTCCTAGTGAATGGCATTCTGAGCAGCAATCAGCATGGCTTTATGAAGGATAGGTTACATTAGACAAATTTGCTTTTTATGATGAGGTAAGTACGATGCTGGATAGTGGGGGAGCAGTAGATGTAATCTATTTGGATTTTGCCAAAACATTTGATACCGTGCACCACAAACAACTACTTTCTAAACTAAATTTTGTTGGGCTTAATTAAGTTGCTTCCACATGAATAGGAAACTGGCTACAGGATCGGGTACCAGAGGGTGATTGTTAATGTTACATTCTCTACTTGGAGTAAGGTTCTTAGTGGGGTCCATCAGGGCTCGGTATTGGGTCCACTTTTATTTAACTTGTTCATAAATGACTTAGGGGAGGGTATTGTAAGTAATTTATCAGTGTTTGAAGATGACACAGACCCATCTATCCCAATAACTACCATCAAGGATGTGGCATCCTTGCAACAGGATCTTGACAAACAGGCAAACTGGGCAGCTAAGTGGCAAATGAGATTGTTGTCAAATGAAAAGTCTTTTACCTGGGATGTAAAAATATGCAAGCTACTTGTACTATAATGGGACTGCACTAGGCAAATCCATAATGGAAAAGGATCTTGGAGTCCTTGTAGATAATAAACTTGGCTGTAGTAAGCAATGCCAGTCAGCAGCATTATTAAAAGGGTCAGGAGTGGGTCATTCGTCCACTGTATAAAGCACTGGCAAGGCTCCATCTAGAACATGCCATACAGTTTTGGTTTCCAGTGCTCAAACATGACATTATTGAATTAGAGAGGGTACAGAGAAGGGTACATTTACTAAAGGTCGAAGTAAAAATTCAAATTAAATTTGAATTTTTAAAATTAGAATTTCGAAGTAATTTTGGGCTACTTCGACTATGGAATAGCCCAAAATTCGATTTGAATTTTGAAGTACTGGCCCTTTAACAATCCTTCAACTTCGACTATTCGGTAGCTTTAAGCCATTTTAGCCTAAGGGGGACCTCACAGAATTTGTCCTGAAATATTTTCTACGTTTTGAGAAATCGAAGGATTTTGGTGAAATCGATTTTTCATACGATCGAATACAGCCGATTTAGAACGAAACGGCCATATTCTATTGAAAATGACCCCCCCCCCCAAAAAAAATTAGATGGTTGAAGTTTTTTCACTTCGAAATTCTGCCCCTATGTTTTTGACCCATGGGGCCCCTTTAAGTCACAGCCTTGTTGTTAAAAAAATTGTAGCTTTGGGCCATGAGTTATTCATTCCAAAGAACCTTTTCCCTGAGTAATTGTGGGCTGTATAATTGAAGACTCCATCTGGAATGTGGACCCCCTATACCTCTGAACTGATCTTTGGTGTTGGGTGGTTGATAACAATAAACCTGTGAGAAGCCCTGGTGCTCTAGTGGGGAGGCGGGGAAGTCTGCAGCTTTAATCTTCTATGTACTGATGCGTGCTGCTGTCTCGTCGGATTCCTGGAAGGTTATGGCTTAAGGTTTCACTTGGCGTGAAATTTGAACATTTAAAGGTGCGTGGGCATCGGGTTACTAGCGCTGCCTGTCCTTGACATTTCTAGTCCGCTGCCTGTCCTGACTTTTCCTGTGTATTGACTTCTCTCTTGGATCCTGTTTTGTGCTGTGACTTTGGTGTGTTTGACTCGGCCTGTGACCTCAACTATAATAGATCTCCAGAATCTGTCTTGCCTGTCCTGATTGTTATCGACCTGGCCTGTCAGTTGACCATGCTCCTGTTCTCCATTCTACTGAAAACCTTCGGTTCCCTTGTCTGCCCAGTACTCTCTCCCTGGTCCTCTCATGTTAAGACCTGGGGGCACCCGGGTACTGGAGGGCTCCTCCCGAAGCAAAAGGTGGTTGTTATAGGTGGCCTTATCATATTAGGACTTATCATTTGAATAGGAATTAAATTAAAATTCTATTTGTCTTTAATAGTTTTGGTTACTAGTTGCTAGATACTGATTTTAATTAAACCACCACCTCTTTCACAGCCCTGATTCTTTGGTGACGATTCTTTCTCCTTTGCCTCACTCACTTGTTCTATTCATTACTGCAAATTTTCCATGTGGTTTCTAAAGCAAAATCTAGGTCAAATACTTGGTGCATTGGTTGCTGAAATTACAAAATTATTCAATTTGTCATGGAGAACAGTGTCATATATCATAGTGGCGTACCCAAAACAAGGGAAAGCAGCATTTGTCAAAGCACATTTTCTAGGACTGAATGAGATTCTTGCTAAATACAACAGAAGATCATACTAAACAAAATCTCTGAATTGTATATGCACACTTGTAACTCAATGTGAAGAACAATATACAGACCATCTTGCATATTACAATGACGATACTTTTAAATTTGCAAAGTCTGTATAACCACAAGTATTATGGAAACTGCATACCTTTATGAAATAAAGTTAAATGCTAAATAATGCATGAAACTAATATAACTTTTGAACCCCTTTTTCTAAAAGCTTGCTCTCATAGATTGGCATGTATGGGCAGACATTTTATATAATTTATGTGATATGTTTATTATTTGCTTTAGGGAATAGGGAAGCCATATTAAACCACCCAGTTGTGCAATATTGCCTATGTACAGTAACAGACAGGCATAAAAACAGTTTTAACAAAATCATGTGAGCACCAAGTTCAAAACTTCCCTTGATCACTGAAATCAACAGATCTACACATCAATAAATTTCAGAAACTTGCACCATCAATTACCACTATAATGTCTTAATTTCTACCATAGATAAAATGATACAATTTAGAATAATCCATAGAACATATATAATCCTGCTGAGGCTGCTATGGACATGCCATATGGCCTATATTCTCCTATCCAGAGTGATAAATCTCATTGACCACATCCTACTGCTCTATTATTTCCTGAAGTGTGTCTACTAGGACTACTCGATGACCTGTTCCATGCCGAAAAATAGTGGCAATTTCCCACAGTAAAACAATGGGAGAAATTGTTGAACAGCAAACTCCCATAAAAACAATCATTATGCACTGACCCTTAAAAGTTTGGACAAAGAATGGGGACATTAATTGGGGGACTATCCTGAGGCAGGGCTTTCAGCTCTATTATACTATAGTATGTTGCTAATTATGTGAGAAAACAACTGTGTGATGCTTTTTTCTACTGATCTGATCATATACTCTGATCACAAAATACATTTTACAATTCTGCAGTAATGTTTAACTGAGTTTGTGTTTGTTCACTGAAGTGAAGTGAATAAAATAAAGTTAATAAAAGCCTTAAAAAGAACCATCATTCTTTGATGTGCTTAATTTTTTGCTTCTTTTTAAAAAAATATATAACAACATGCAATTTCTTTTTGTTGGGATGTGGAAGACACATTGGTTGGTATTGTATCGCAATAGTGTTAATTGTCTCTTCAGAATTATATGCACATGTTAAATTATTTATACTTTACAATGAATGTATTCTGTGACTGTTATAATATAAAATTCTTTAACTGTAGAGTGGAGGCTCCAACAGAATTCAAATTCTATATAAAATTCATAGGGAGACTTCACGGGGGCAGATTTATCAAATACACATGAATGATTCGAAATTCGGTTGAATTTTCAAAAAGATTCAAATTTGAATTTTTGAATATTTTTGAAGACCACTTCAACCATCGAATTTTGAAAATGTGATCGAATCGAATGATTCGAATAATTCAAATAAAATTTGAATATTCGACAGTCGAATAACTTGCCCTTTACATTTTTATTCGACTGCCTAGTTTGCCAGATTCAACCTACCAAATTGGATTTAACTATTTTTGATCAAATGGTTAAAATTGTTTGAATCAAACCAATCGAACGATTTTAACCATTCGATCAAAAATAGTTAAAACCTATTTAATTGTTCGATTGACTTATTTCAATTCGATCGTTCGTTCGATCGCTCGAATTGCGGTAAAATCCTTTGAATTTGATATTCGAATTCAAAGGATTTCAATTCGACAACAATTCGATTGGTCGAATTCGAGAGTAAATTCACCCTCGAATTTGACCAATAGTAAATCTGCCCCTTAGATGTTCATAAAAACCATACAACATAACCAATGAGCTGCTGTTACAGTCAACCTTTGTTAAAGTCACTAATTAGGAGATTTACTTCAATGTCAATTACTAACAATAAATAATTATTTATAAAAACCATATACTTGCAGAAGCTACAGTAAGTTCTGTTATGAAAGCTGCTCACAGATAAAATGAAAAATGAAATACGAAAAAGAAATGGAAAATGAAAATGTTTTGTGAATTCACAATATTATAATTGTTATTTTTCATGGTTTTCCTCCAGCTATGTTTCACAGAACAATGTCAACAGTTAAACTGTGAAGTAACCAGTGAACTCATGAAATGCAAATTTAGTATTATAAGCAACAATGTCAGAGATCACACACTGGAAAATAAAACAAGCTACTAACAGAAGTGAAATATGTCATATTTAATGAATATATTTCAGAAAAAATGACTCACCTTCCCGAATAAAGCATAATAAAGTCATTGTAGATTCACACAATAGTTATGATTTTAATAATAAGTAGAAAATGTATATGAACAAATATTCTGCACAGAAGATAAATGAAACCAAGCTACAAAATTATATGCCCAAATTTTAGAAGGTTTGAAATAAAGAGAAAAAAAATGAAAATTATATTTTCTCTTTAAATTGGTGTATGCCTTGCTTGTATTTACGGTACTTAAAGGCAAAAAATTATGAAAATATAAAAAAAAAACCAATGAAATGCCGCTCATCCCTTTTTATTGGGTGCACATGGGTCAGGCTTAATATACAAATGGAAAAAATTAACCCCAGCACTCCAACATACAGTGCCCTGGGAAACCTAGTCATGTAATGGGGGGGACATTTGGGTGTTGGAAAAACTATAAAAAAAAATTTGCAGAGGTTCTTTTGGCCTGGAGTGTATCAGCAGGTAAAGGATTACTGTGGGTCCTGTCCTGTATGTCAGATCTCTGCTCCAATACCACACTTTCGTAGTCCCCTAATCCCATTATCCATTATTGAATTACCCTTTGAGAGGATAGCCATGGATTTGGTGGGCCCTTTGTTAAAGTCTGCCCAGGGGCATTTTAGTGTTAATGGATTATGCCACTCTCTGCCCAGAAGCTATTCCTTTGCGCAACACTTCTGCTAAAACAATTGCCAAAGAATTGCTTCATGTGTTCAGTAGGGTTGGTATCCCTAAAGAAATCCTCAATGATCAAGGTACCCCTTTTATGTCCAGAATAACTAAGGAACTTAGTTATTATTATTTAAAATCTCACAATTTTGGACCTCTGTTTACCACCCTCAGACAGATGGTCTTGTGGAAAAAAGTATGTTGAAAAAGGTAGTGGACAAAGATGGGAAAAACTGGGACTGCCTATTATACTATGTGTTTGCTATTAGGGAAGTTCCCCAATCCTCCACAAGTTATTCCCCATTTAAATTACTCTACAGGAGACATCCTAGGGGGCTCTTAGACATAGCCAAGGAAACCTGGGAAGGGGAATTGACACCCCACATCACCACAAGGTTTAGGACTTTGGTTGTGTTTGTTCATTATATGATTTGGAGAGGCAGGTGGTAGGCCTCCTTCTGGTTAATTAGGAAAACTGACCTGTGTTAGTTAGAAGACCATTAAGTGGCCAGGTTTTTATTTTGTACTGTTTATTTTTTTTATGTGCTGTAAGTGAAAATAAACTGCCGCAAAGAGACTACATACAGCCTCTTGAGTTGTAATTGTACCGTGAGCTGCTGATCCCAGCTACCTACCCCCTTACAATATATTCACACACATTTTTATTACTTTGATTGAAATTTAATATGTGTTACCTTCATTTTACTGTATACAACCCCTAGGACCAGAATTCAAAAAAACAAGTAGAAGGAATGAAAAATAGAAAACTGGTAAAAGTTTAATGGGTAATCTGGCCCAGAAGAAGGTTGACTGCAAGCACCATTGCCATCTACCCAAAGTAACAATCCAAAAGAGACCAGGAAAAGACCATAGAAAACTGACTGACTTACAGTACATTAGTCCATACTAGATTTCAGCATTTTTAGTAAATATACTTTGAGTCTAACATGTTCAGTTGTTGTAGTGTTAATTTATTGTTTTTATTGTTTAATTTATTTATTGTTTATCCAAGTGGAAGCAATCACCCATGTAGCCATTGCTATTAATAAATAGCATAGTTTAATTAGGCCAGGAGGCATAAAGGGAAATCAAAATATATGCTGTTCGTTATTTGGTATTGGTATTTGGTAACTGATACACAGATTTTTTTCTAATAACTGTAACCTTGTTACAATATAAGGGATGCCTCTAAAAGAGGTCTTAAACTGAAAAAAATCCAACAAATGCTGTCAAATAGGCCAAATAATCTGTTTCATTTCTGTCATGCGGCAGCTTTTTGATCTGCTTCTTTTACATGTCTGACCCTTATGGAAAGCATACAATATGACATCTCTCTGGGTTTACAGAAATAAGTTGTAAGAGTAAATCAGTGTATACTAGAGATACAGTACATCTAGCTTTGTGACTGTGGTTCCTGGACTGAACTCTCAAAAGTGTATCTCCTGGATTGATGATGCTTTATTTACATGCAATAATAATACTAAGTTAAATATATTTAGAACTCTCATACTGGGACTTGGCTGCACATCGCTATTCCCATTTTGGATACTGAAACAGCAGAACAGAAGGATACTGAAGTACTTCCAAATCTACTTTCATATGTGTCACCACATAGAGTGACAAAGAACTGCTATGAGTATTGTTCAAGGTTTGGACCTTCGGATCCTCCATGGTTCTGGGCACTATATAGTGTTTATTTATTAATTTTATTAATAAATGAAAGACATTTTCCTGTAGTATTTTACAGTTAAACATATTAACCAAGAAATCCAGCAAGAAGGACTATTCATGTGTTTATTTTTTATAAAGCTGTGAAAACATAATTGTAAAAATTGTACATTTTTAATGCACTGTGATTATCTTAAAGGAAAATCATAAATTGAATGCTTAAGCAACAGATAGTTTATATCAAATTAAGTGGCATATTAAAGAATCTTACCAAACTGATAAGTACATGTACATACATGATTAGAGATGGGCGAATTTATTCGCCAGGGGCGAATTCGCGAAACGCCAGCAAAAATTAGCCAAAAAAAAGAGTCGCACGTCGATTTTGACGCGACGCGTCGAAAACGACGCGATGCGCGCCGAAAACGACGCGATGTGCACCGAAAACGACGCAACGCGATTGACGCGCCACGCGACTCATTTCGCAAATTTTTTTGCCAATTTGCAATTTCATTTTTTTTAAATGGAAATTTTCTATTTATGATTACAGTGGTGTGGCAAGTCATATATACTAATATGATCACATTTTGATCATTTATGTAACTATAATAAAAGTCTTTATTTCTGGTGATCTATCTGAAAACAACTATTTTCTGAAGGTGAGCAGCCCCTTTAAGGCTAAAACCTATAGACAAAGAATTTTATCTGAGCCTTTTGTCAAATTCAGTAAATTACAGTAAAGTAAATAATAGGTGAATATGGGTTAAACATGCACAAATAATATTTTCTAAGTTTTAGTAATTTTGCCATGTTTTTCACTTTCTCTTTGTTAAATTCAGTGCCACAATAAAAAGGAAATGCACTGTAGTTCTATAAAATAATTCATGTAATATCATGTGTCCTTGAAAAGACCTACTCCATGCTATTACATATTTATTGCCTAGTTTTAATACATAATTAATCTTCATACAAATAAAACACCTGTGCTGCTCAAGGGAGTAGTGAGGGGGTCTCAATGAGGCCTATTACATTGATATTCTCTTCCCACTGTTCATGTTATTACTGTAGATAATACATGTGCATTTGTATGTTTAATTTGCTATGGACGATAGGTATAAATAATAACTGCAAAGATGTGCCCTGCAAAGGTAATTATACAAATGAATATATAACTGTAATATTGATCTACCCTGATCTTTGATCCACAGTTACACTCATATCCATGAAATTAGCTTGAAATTGCTGTTAAATCATTTTTCACTTTTAACATTTAATGCTGCAGGTATCCTGTTATTACTGTGCTTTTTATATTGGGTTTATATTGGGTTGCTTTTTTTGCCCATTTTCAAATTCTGAAATAAAAGGCACAGACAGTCACTAGGAGATTAAAAAAAAAACAGAGTGCATATATATATATACTATTTTATAATCACAAAGGCAGTCTGAAAATAGGCTAGAAAGGTAGTTTGTAGCTACGAAAGCTTCTTCTTCATGTAATTGGATTGTAAACCCCAAAAGAGAGTTTTGTCTAATGAAAGAAAATGTAATTCTAAGCAACTTTCCAATATAATTTGATTACAAATATCCATTGGTTCTAAAGTAAATGTAATTGATATTTAAAGGAGTATTTTTCTATCCCATGCTATTATCTACAGCTGGTTCTGAGTATTAAAACAATGCAGCAGAAGCCAGTGATTAACAGAGCTGCAAAGCAAGTGGAAAATGCTGCATTGTTTCAAGAACCAGTAGTACAGTGCAGACTGGGACAGACAAATTCGAATTTGAATTTGTACAGCATTTTGAGGTCTTTTTTGTTTGGTAAAACTCACATATCCGAATTATAGTTTCAAAAACTCAAATTTAATTTAAAAATTCAGCATCTAAGGGGGTTATTTACTAAACTCTGAATGCAGAAATCTGGAAACAAATACTTTTTTTGTATAAAATTGGACTTTAAAAAAAAAAAATCACAATTTTTCAGAAATGATGGTAAAAGTCCGAAGTAGAAAATCCGGTATCTTAGACCTGTCAAGGTTACATATAAGTCAATGGGAGAAGTGCCAAAGCTTTTTGGATGTGCATTGGGTTTCATGAAATATCCCTAAGTTTTTGGGTGAAAAATCTGAAAAAAAATGAGATCTGATTTTCTCCTGCAAAGCAAATTTTTCTGGAAAATCTAATGACCTATGTGGATGTGATCAGTTTGAGTTTTTACCAGAACATGTTGAGATGAATTCAGATTTAGATAAATGGGCCTTCACATTCACACAATGGGCAGAGTTCACATAGAAGTCTATGGAAGATGTTCTAGGCAAAATAGAGTTTTTATCAATCCAAATTTTTCAAATTATTAGGAGTTAGTAGACCCATTTAGATTTTTTTGCTTAATAATTAAGCAAACATTTGGTGAAATTTCAAGTTTATTCAAATTTTTAAAAGAACTCTGGGCTCACACATTTTTGATAAATAGACCTCTTATGATCACAAGTACTGTTGCAGGGCTGCTTAAATGGCAGAAGTCCGTTAAGCAATAAAGCCTATGTATAAAGTTATTTGTGTCAACATGTGTTCCTTGCACTTCTATATACAGTAGCTGCTTGGCCCTTCCTTCTGTTCTGAATTTCATAAAGTTGTACCTGCTGGGGAAGGGGAAAACAGGGGCTACCACCACCTCCAAAGTAGGTGGTAGCTTCAGGGTTCCCACAGCACCATTCATCAACTGAGTGCATGTCACTCTCCCAGGGAATGTCAGAAACCACAAACGCTCTTGCACAATTCTTGACAAACTGGACACAATTATGCTAGTCACATATCCCCCTAGTGACCTAAATTATGCTGGAATCATAGGAGGAAATTATGCATTGTGTGTAAATACAAGGTGATTGCACTCAAAACTGCACTAGTTTTCATGTAATTAACCTTCTGTAGAATGACAGAATTTTGGGTTTCCATTCCCTTTAAAACATTAAATAAATGTTCATACTAAAATGATAAATAGGCAGTGAAGTGGTGTACATTCTACCTGCAGATTGCTACTATGCGTTACTGCCTGTGGGCAAACCTTTATTACATAACCCAATAAAAATTACCACATGTGCTGATACTATTATCTAAATAAGGTGCTTCATAGCCATGGCAGCAATAATTGATGTTAAAAAGGCCAATAGAGTAAATGTTTATATAACAGTATCATAAAGGGCCACTCCTTTAGACTAGAGAAGCAGAACTTTTATTTGAAGCAGTGTGGTTGTATTTTTTTTTAAGGTGGGGTCAAGGTGTTGTAGAATGCACTGCTAGATGATGTTATGATGGAAAATTCTATTAATGAATAATATCCAAGGCTATTGGGATCTTAAGAAAATTTCAATTAGTTCCATAATTTAAGCATGTCTGAGTCCAGGCTATTTATAGTTTAAGACTAAGGCAGTGTCTTACTATGATCAGTTGAACTTTTAATCTCCCCATTTTTAATATGACAGTTTTGCATTGCCTAATTTACTTTTTTGTGTTTTCAGAATTAATACCATTGATTCATATTTTAAATGCTGACTTTTTAACACACCAAGCTTTTGCTTTTAAATTTCAAACTTTGTTGCCACAGCAACATTGGAATATCTGAAATTATTCAAAAGCTTGATTTTTATTATTCATCGTCAAAACTGAGCACTAACTTTGAATGTACTGACAATAAACCAGATGACATTTTTTGCAGCCCACCTCTTCTTTGTAATTTTTCCCAGCCATGACTAATTAATTATCTCATATTTTGTCCCAGTAGAATATTGAGCCCTTTCTGGATTTAATGTACAGTAAGCCTACTTATGACTAACAGCGAGTAACTATTTCTGCGGCTGTTATTCTTGTTTCTTCTAATGCATACTCCATTTTGTACTATTGATTATGTTTCCATAGATTATCTGAAATAGGACAATGCAGAGGGGAAATGTTCTTAATCATGACCCAAATATATTGCATGTATTGTGCTGGGATGATTTCAATGTATTGTAAAGATAACACTGTTGTACACTGAAATCTAGTTGTTCATAGACATAGAAACATCATAACAAATTATTTTTAAGGTTTGTTATCAAATACAATTTCACCTTAAAGGAGCAGTATACAACATTTACAACATTAATTCAATGAATAGGTCTTGCACTTAAGATACTTATTGTCTATTAATTATTTACAGTAGTTAGGAAATAAAGAATCTATAGCAAAATCTGAAATTAAAGGTAGACACAATCTACATTCTGTTCAACCTAGCACAGTCAAAATAAATCAACAGTGAACAGAGAATCCCGCAGCTTCCCCCAGCTACATCTGTACAGACTGTGAAATAAGGAGCTGTTCATTAAACAAACTGTGTGAACCTGAGGTAAATACAGTATAATGAGAATGGTATAGCAGTTGTGATAATTAACTCACTGTAAATGGTATTATGAAAAGTACTCTATGGTCATTTTACTTGCTTAATATTTTCAGAACCAAAATTGGAAAAGGAAAATAGGCCGCTCCAAACTCACCCCCATGTGTTCTAATTAGTGTAGCTCAATTTTGAAAGTTACAGTCCGGGTGCTCTGCCATCAGCATCCCCACTGAAATCCCAATAGCTTAAGCATGAAAAA
>CM044439.1:99496317-99545336 GCA_024363595.1 Xenopus borealis
GGGGGGTTAAATTAACAGGACAGAGAGGGAGAGAAATAAACAGGGCAGAGGGGGATAAATGAACAGGGCAGAGAGGGAGAGAAACTGAACTCTGCAGGGAGGGTAAGAGGGAAAGGAACAAGACAGAGAAGGACAGAAAGGAAATGTGCAGGGAGGGGGTTAAATGAACAGGGCAGAGAGGGAGAGAAACAAACACTGTGTGGAGGGAGAACAGGACAGAGAGAGAGAGACAGAAAGAAGCAGTTCAGGGAAGGAAAAACAAGCAGTAAGGGTGATCCGACGTCTGCAGGGAAGGAATGAGTTGACATCACAGACATGCCCACTCCTCCCTCAGTGGCTGCTGCTCTGTAACTTAGGCAGAAGGTGCTGGCAGCTCAAGAGCCTGACACTAGAAACTCATTAACAGGAAGCTTGCAAAGGGGAAGGGCTGAGCACAGTTTTCAAGCTAAAACAGACGTTTTCACCCAAAAGGTATTAAATAAAAAATATTTCTTCTATTTTACATTATTTTACGTGGTTTGATGCATTGTGAAAATGTATGCTGATAAGTACCCTTTAAAACCATCACTTGACATTCTGAAGCAAAGAGATGATATGAGAGGTACACCAATATATACAGCAGCCAAACATATAATACAGAAATAAATGCATTTTTAGATACTGTTAACTAGCAATGAGCTCAATTCTTCAGCTGTTATAGATTTATCCCAAACCCAGAATAAACCCCAAGGTCCCGGTTCACTGTTCTTCCTTTAGCAGCCACCTTTCACTTCGGGAGGAGCCCTCTGATAATTGGATGCAGCCAGCTCTTAATGTTAGAGGACCAGGGGGAGAGTTCTGGGTGAACAAGGGAACCGTATGGTACAGGAACAGTGGACAAGGGACGGGCTGGTTCTATAACAAGGATCAGACAATATACAGATAGAGTCACTTGGATTTGTAAGTTAAATGCGTCGTGACTCAGCATTAATTGAAGAAACTGTGTTATCTAAAGTTATCTTAACTCATTTAATGCATTTAACCTTTTCATTAGCATACCAAAGCTCCATTGTTTTCAATGGTGAACTCTTTAATTGGATGGGATGCTGTGACACAATATTCTGTGATAAGTGGGATAAATGAGATAAATGAGTTAAGTCGCGACGCATTAAACTCACCATCCAAAGTGACTGCATCTGTAGTACCAAATGAGGACAGAAGCGTAGTCGAGGTCACAGGCAAGGAGGTCAGACAGTGAGAATAAAAGTCAGGAACAGGTAAAAAGGTCAAACATGAGAATCACAGTAAAATCACACCCAGGAACTCACAATAGCAGACCCTATATTGGGCAATGATTCAGTGCAGGGCAGGGGTCTTTATAGGCAGCTTAATGCTAACACTGATCACATGGGACCAGATGGGCCAAATATTTAACAGCTGAACAAAGCCCTGCCCTACTTTTAGTTACACGTATAGCTATGGGAGTGAACGAGGGCAAGAGCTGTCTGCTCAGACAGCCCAGAAACACCAGGTCCCTGGTTCATCCTCAGGTAGGATGTTACACTTCTATTACAGGCCAACCTTATTTTCTGCTTGATAAATTGCAACAGCCCCTAATCTTATCTTCTCAACTCAGAGCACATTTAAGGGCAGATTTATCAAGGGTCAAAGTGAAAATTTCAATAAAAAAATTTAAATTTCAAGGTATTTTTGTGTACTTTGTGACTATTCAAATTCTAGTTTGCACTCTTTAGAAATTCGAATTTGACCATTCGCCATCTAAAATCTGCCCAATTGCTATTTTAGCCTATGGGGGACCTCCTATATGGAGTCAATTGGTGTTTTTTGGGGGGGAAAAACTTCAAATTGAATGCACAAAAAATTTCGATTGAATATGGACCTATTTGATTGAAAATTGACCTATTCCATCAAAACTGACCTATTCGATCGAAAAAAAATTGAATTAATTTTAGTAATTAAGTAAAAAGAAATTAGTAATTTTTGAAATTCGAGCCTTGATAAATCTGCCCCTGAGTTTTACAGACACTTTCCAAGATGGTGACCCTCTGTTACAGGTTTGATGTCATGGATCATTGCTGTTATTGAGAAGCTGAAACTTTATACTGGTGCAATAAGTTCAGTATATAAAATATGGTATTTTTAACCATATTCATTTTTAGGGTTTAATTCTCCTTAAGAATTTACTTTAGCTGTGCTGATAGCAGTAGTGAAACATGCTTGCTGTTACCAGGGGGTGCCCATATCTCTGTCATGTTTTCATATACACACCTCACACAATTTATCTTTGTATTACACTAATTTGGTAAATAAGTATTTATGAAGCAATGCTGCTTTGCTATTTGTTAACGGTGACTAATTTTTAAACTTCATGTAATTGCCAATTTGGTTCTCTAAAATGTGCCACATAAAAGGTACAATGTTTGCTTCAAGTTTGGCCCTTGATAAATTATTTTAATGCCTCAGCAGATGTTGTGTGGGTAGTACCAACATGAATAAGTAAACATATGTATACAAACTGTTGAGAATGTCTTCATTAGTGCTAGATTAATATGCAGAACTCACACCCCTTTGTGAAATCAACTGAAGAAAGATCTTAATGTTAATTACAATTTATTCCATTCCATTCAGTGCAAATGACCTATACTGTATTTTTCATCACACAAAAATGCAGCTCATCGCATGATCAAATTAAAATCAGTTGGGTGTACTTAGTTGTGTGGCTTGTATGATATACGTAGACACATTACCTTAGAACTCCACTATATAGCTTCAAGAGAAAACTAAAACCTTATCTTGCATACCCCGAATAGAAAATTTCTGCGTTTAGTAAAAAAAAAAAAAAAGACATTTAGTTACATGGATTTTTACAAATTATGCATAAACTGACACACCCTGTCAAGGCAGTATCCTTGTGTTGGTTTTAACCTACCTGGGGGGGATGAAGAACATACTTTATTTTCTCTTTATTTGCCATGACCTCTTCCAAAGAAACCATTCAGCTTTTGAGCTTGTAAACTCCTTCTTAAAGGGGTAGTTCACCTTTAGGGTAACTTTTATTATGTTATAGAACAGCCAATTCTAAGCAACTTTTCAATTGGTTTTCATTATTTATTTGTTATAGTTTTATAGTTATTTGTCTTTTTCTTCCAGTTCTTTTCAGCTTTCAAATGGGCTTCGCCGTCCCATTCTAAAGAATCAAATGCTCTGTAAGGCTACAAATGTATTGCTATTGCTACTTTTTATTGCTGATCCTTCTATTCATACTCTCTCTTATTCATATTTCAGTCTCTTATTCAATTCAATGCATGGTTGCTAGGGTCATTTGGGCCCTAGTTACCAGATTGCATGAAATGCTAATTGAAGAGCTGCTGAATAAAAAGCTAAATAACTCAAAAACCACAAATAATAAAACATGAAAACCATTTGCAAATTGTCTCAGAATATTACTCTCTACATCATACTAAAACTTATCTCAAAGGTAAACAACCCCTTTAACTGTATTAACTGCAGTTATGACCATAAAGGGCTGTGGTTGGGACAGCCAACATCAAACAAGGGACCTTCCCATTGTTTTATGTTATTTTTATTGTTATTTGTAAATTTATTTAGTTGTATTTTTTTCTAAAGTTTCACTTATTATTAGCGTATAATGCTATGTACTACATTACAAATACTTTATATCCCTGAACTGAAGATCTTGCCGCTATGTATTGTTCATATTTAATATATTGTGTTTTAACATAAACAGCAATACAAATATTGAAAAAGAGAAAATAAATCTGAAACTGTAGTTAACTGTAATTTACAATCACACCGCCATTTTTTAGCAAAACAGAAAATTATTTGTAATGAATTATTTAGCCTCCATTAACATGCTATACAATCATTTTAAAACTACGCTTGTACATTTTAGGGGGCATGTAATAAAATGAACTAAGTTTGCCCATGAACAATATCCCATAGCAACCAATTAACAAATTGAATAAACCCTTGCCCCAGCTACCCCCTTCAGTGCTCCCTCCATTACCCCCCCCTCCACGCTCCCTCCCCACAGCATGTTTCATCTTAGAAGTTTCCCTGTCTGCTGACCTGCTATAATTCTGCAGAGTTGCACAGAGGAGTTTAAAGGCGCCATCTTCTTTCAGTCTTCTAATCATCTTCTTTCATTGGCAATATGGATCTTGTGGGAGCATGTACAGTAGAAGCTTATTCGGGACATAGGTTAAACTGTACATGCTCCTCCAAGATCCTTGTCACCGCTCTATAGAAGAGTCTCAGAAGCAGACAGAAGATGTCGCCTTTGAACTCTGCAGATTTAAAGCAGGTCAGGTTACAGGAAGGCTCCTGAAAGGAATACATACTGCACGAACAGAGCTTCAAGGGTGGTGGAAGGGGCAAGGGTTTAGATCTCCTAATAAATTGGTAGGTTGTTGCCACTGAGCACTAGCCGTAGCATTAAAATCAAGTCTGATTGCTCACAGTAGAACACATTCTGATGAAATGCACATTTAACAAACCAAAAAGGCTTTAAGAAAAGTAAAAAATTATTATATAGCAGGAGCCTGTCCCTGGCAGTCAGAAATTATGTAGCTAAATGTTATACCTCTGGATTCTTCAGTTCAATATTTAGTAATTCTTCCTCTTAATTTTAATCTACTGTTAAAGTGTATTGAATTTTTAAGAGGGGTCATTAATTATATCACTTTTAATTATGACAATTACAACAAATTTCACCTGAAAAAACTCTACTTTGAAGGAATGTACTGTACATGTTTCCAAAAACTATTACATGATCTGATTGGGGTATGATAGTCAGTGGCTGATAAAGAATACTGATGCTGGCTATTATAACAATGTTTTATTATTTCTTAATATCCATAATAGCTTTTTTTCTTTATGTCAGCATAGGGTCATCAATGACAGTTGCAATGGTTAGATATCCTTATGAAGCCATTGGTCATCCTATGCTCTTGCTACACACAACATACTGTATTTTGTAGAAAACTGATATCACATATATATTTGCAATTTCTGCATATATATATATATATATATATATATATATATATATATATATATATATATATATATATATATATATATATATATATATATATATATATATATCCTGCATAACAGCAGACTTTACAATTTTGAGTGTGGAGAAATACATGAGCAACAGTTTTGGGAAACATTTTAGATCTAACTGTAAGCAACTAAAAGCTATTTGTTAATGGATTTTACATCCATTTATATCTGATATGATCCTATCAATTTCTAAATAGTCAAAGACACAGAAATGTTACCTATTCCCGTGAGTGCTTTGCTATTAAAGAGACATGACAGATTCATAATAGAAGGCGAATAGATCAAACTGATACACCTTCTGTGTCATTTCTAATTCATATATTCTCTATATTTGAAACTCTCAGTTAAATACAACCACACTTACCTTTCATTCAAAAATTCTACAACCATCAAAACAAGTTGTTTGAAAAACACAGGAACTGGTATAATAGAGAGTTTATACTGCAATATTGTAAACTCAAGGAACAAAGTAAGAAGATTATAAATCACTTACAAAAAGTATTTAATTATATTTAACATTACAAAGTAAGAAGATGGCTAGACATTTGCTTATGTTCATTTTTGCCATGATGATAAATTCAGTGTTTCCCTTCTATCTCAAGGTCTCATCCAATCAATCTATTAGGAGATCATTTAATACTACTTTCCAGGAGTCTATTTCAGCCTGTCATAATTAAAATTTTTCATATACTGAGTTAGATTAAATTTGTGCTCTAAAAGACCCATGGGAGAATGCATCTGCTTTAGCTGAGCCCAAATGTCATCCCAGGCTCCCCAATGTTATTAATGGGGATACTGTTAGTGTTTTCAGTTTTTCATCAGCAAATTTGTAATAATACACATATATAAATAGAGTTGATGGAATATGAGCAGACTCTGATGCGACATTGTCGTTCCATCAAACAGATGAACACAAAATATTCTGTTAATTGTGTTAAAAATTTTATAGTTTTTTTTTAACAAAATTTCATGATATTTAAATTGCTATATGGTTACTAGGTCATAATTAGCTTAGCAACTGTGCAGCAGTTTGAAGTGAAGATGAATATAAGAGGACAGTAACATCAATCACAATCCATTCCTCCTCTGCAAAGATAGGTTGTAAAAGTGAGATTTTTATAATAAAATGGATCGTAATACAATATGAAACAAATTGTGAACCATGCCTACATTTAGGTAAATGGGCCATGGATTTTTGTGGGCTAACAAGTCCCCATGCATCATCTGGACCTCTTTAACAGCTTTGTCTGATAAAGGAGGCTTGGCTCTACCCTACCTACGCTTCTATTTCCTGGCCAGCCAGCTTCACCATATCCGTAGTTGGTTTCACAGCGATGTGGAGGATCCCACCCTTTTACTCTTGGCCTCCAGACTGGGCTCCCTGGAGGAACTTAAAAACATGCCATATAGACGGCTCAGTGACTATGATAATTATCCTTCCACGATATTCATCCCATTCAAAGCATGGAATATAGCCTGCTCATACACTGGTCACAAGCCCCCTTTAACTTCCCCCTTTTTGCCATTGTGGAGAAACTCCAACCTACCCCATCTCAGATCTCTCCAAGACTTTGCCAATTGTCCAGCAAAGGGTCTTAAATTCCTGGGAAATGCTCTGACAAATCAGGTATTCCCCACTTTTCAGCAACTGAAGGTACAGCTTAAAGAACCAAAACTACAGTTCTTTAGATACTTCCCATTTCGCCACGCTTATAGCTCAGTTATCCTCCTTGGAGGTGGTATACGATACTCCCCCAGTAGAACTAATACTTTGTGACCCTAAAAGGGACAAGATGACAGGCTCTATCAGAAATTGATAGGCACAATTCCTCCACCATTTAACAGGGCCTGAAGATGCTGGTAACAGACAGTTCCTACCCTCAGCGAGGAACAATGGGACAGGCCACTGGTTCATTCTACTGTGATTTAATTTTTTTGCATGTTAGGCTGGTTCAATACAAACGTATTCACCAATTATACATAACCCAGATAAAAAATGGGTAGAGAATTCGAACCCAAGTGTCCAAGATGTCAGGAATCAGAGGCATCCTTTTTGCACCTGTTATGGCACTGCCCCCCACTACAGAGGTTCTGGAGGGAGGTGGAGGAATAGCTGACAATCTAGCTCTTCCACTAGTGCACTTCCCGGAAACATGCCTACTGGGGCTAGTGGAAGACCTTGTGCCCTGAACAAAACCAGAACACTTATGCGGGTCTGGTGGAAATGAATTGGATGGGTACAAACAGCCCCACTGTTACCCAATGGGTCAATATAATTAACAAAACTCTTCCTTCCATCAAACTCATTTATTTGGCTAGAGGGTGTCCAGATAAATTTGAGAGAATATTGAGCCCGTGGCTGGACGTTAACCTGATAGATATTCCTAATGTTGATACACATAACAATGTCTCAGTCTGAGGAGGTGATCGAATAGTGTGTTGCATATAACATTGTAGGAATGTATGGTGATGTACAATGTATTGTATACTCAAACCCCTATGGCAGATTCTCTTGCAAGGCTAATGGAGACACCACATTTCTTAGCTAAACTTTCAATTGTGAACCAAGTTTGTGTTGACTGTTTTCCTCCTCTTTCCCCTTCCCTGTATTAAAATAAAATGAAGACTCTAAAAAAAATGGTCATGGATACACGTAGTAGAAAATTCAGAAGCACAGCAATAAATTGCTTAGTGAAATTGGTGTTTTATTAAGTCCATGTGTATCTGCATAAAGGACAACGAAGGCTTGATAAAGGGCCTAGATGGGCCCAAAATGTTGCATCTACTGTATGTGGCCTTTCCAAAAAAATAGGCCTGGATGGTTTGTTGATCTTCATCAAGAAAATAATGTTTGCATATATGTGGACAATTAATTATCACATTTATTCATATTATACAAATCTTTATTCTAATACTGCACAACTATTATGTACCGTGAAGGTTCTTACAGATGCTATATCTATTACAGGTGTTAAAATATAGTCACTATCCAGGAAGACAAACAGTTTCTCTAACCATATTATTTTACTATAAACATATACTGTACCCTAAGAGTATATAGACAGTTTCAGATAAACATACAGGACTAATGTATAAACATAAATAAAAACATGAAAAAGACAGTAATACTAAATTATTTCATTGGTAGTCCCTAGAAAATAAAAGGCCTGTGAACTCACCCTCTGACCTTCATTCCCTGGGGGACCTTGAAGACCTTCTTGACCTATAGCTCCCTAAAAAGATAATGAAAAGAATCCATGAAACCCATATATTTATACCATTTCTTTCTGCTGTAAGATAAGTGTCTATTTTTTGATGTTTTCTATCTATATGGCACTGTTTGTCTCTTACTTAAGCCTTAAGTATAGGAACAAACTTTTGATATCTAGAGCACATTTTTCATACCTATAAACTCAGGGAGGAAAAAATGATTGTCAGCAATCTGAGGTAATCAGACACCGAAACCACACCTAAGTTTTAGAACTCACGTGATCAGACCTGGCTTTTGCGTGTTTCAATTTATACAGGTGTTCAGTTGGATTCTGTGTTCATTTATAGTGATGGGCGAATTTATTAGCCAGAGGCGAATTCGCGGCGAATTCCCGCGATTCGCCGCTGGCGAATAAATTCGCGAATCGGCAGCGAAAATTAGCAGAAAAAAACGAGTTGCGCGTCGTTTTAGAAAAAACGCGACTCGTTTCGCTTCGCAAATTTTTTCGGCAATTCGCGAATTTCGCTGGAAATTCGCAAATTTTTCGCCGAAGCAAATCGGGGGAGATTCGCCCATCGCTATTCATTTAGAATCCAGTATATATTGTGCAGCTTCAGATGAAATATCATTGCAACCATGACTTTTATTGATTCGCTTTTGACTTCAATTGCTGCTCACAGTAAATATTTTTCTTTTTAAGCACTTTTTTTCATTTTTCATTTTCAGTATGACAGATACAGTGTAAGCATATGATTCTAATTACCAACTATCTCTTGACTGATCATTAATTAAGCTGTATATATTATATTTTTTTATCATTTGAGCATGTTACTCTCTAACTCAGTGATCCCCAACCAGTAGCTCGCGAGCAACATGTTGCTCTCCAAACCCTTGAATGTTGCTCCCAGTGGCTTCAAAGCAGGTGCTTACTTTGAATTACTGGCTTAGAGGCAAGTTTTGGTTACATAAAAAAACAGATGTTCTGCCAAACATTCTCTCCTGTAGGCTACCAGTCCATATAGGGGTTACCAAAAAGCCAATCAGAGCTCTTATTTGACATGCTTGTGTTGCTCTCCAGCACTTTTTTAAATTTAAATGTGGCTCACGAGCAAAAAAGGTTGGGGACACCTGCTCTAACTAGTGTTCCTGGCCTCCAATGTATGTAGGGTTACTCTTCTACTTTCTCAATTTCCTTTTATGTTGTTGAAGGATGTACTGTAGGTGTATTTTGCAATTTTGCAGGTGTTTCTTGTGCATCTCACCACTCTTCACTGTGCATTTACTAACTTACCTTATCTCCTTTTATGCCACCAGCTACAATCTAAAAGTAAGAATAAAAAAAAGAATTATTTTACACATGCCCTGACCCTACTTTATATACAGATGTTCACATATATATATACAGTATTCACATATTAAGATGAATATTTAAGGAATACCCCTTCATACACAACTGCAGCAGCAGCTCAGGTGTGTTGGATAAGGGTGATCAAATCACAGATAATTTAATGCAGTTAAAGAAAGATTTAGGTGCGATGGACAGGAATTTGTTTACAATCTGTTTAACCTGTAAATATACCATGAACAATTAAACTAAAACATTTTAATCTCAGAATATGGCTGTGTATTTATGCATTTTGGGTAATTCACAGGAGTTAAAACAAATTCTATTAAACTTCAGTTCTGTATTCAGTTTTTAAATTTCACCCTTCCTTTCCACCCCTTGCCTCTATCCCATTGTGCTGTATCTTCTTCTCACCTGTCTTCCTGAAGCAATTTAAAAATCAGATGCAGCAGCATCTCTATAACAATAACTGAATAATGAGTAGTTTGATCTGTCCCTGCAGAGCAATTAAAACTCTGTGGCAGATCTGTGCATTGAGCCCAAGCAATCTTTGCCTTAATTAACTCCAGGATTGTCTGAGATTACTCTCTACAGAAAATTCTATGGACAGAAATTTTCAACATGGGCCTGAAATTAAAGACTAATTTAAATTCCTTAGTTTAATCAATACTTTTCTATATGACAAAATTAATACATTTCAGAAAGTCAATGGAAGTTTACAAAACAGGATAAGCAGCAACAATATTTACTGCATAATGAAAGAAAATTTCAAAACGTTTTTTTTTTTTCATTTGTTTGACCTGAATAGGACCTACAATGAAATCTCTGGTAGGAAATTATCAGTTGATGGATGATACTAAAGATTGGAAGGTCTGGGAGGGGGGATAAAACAGATGCAGAGGTATCAGATGGGATTTTATGCTGTTACATCTGTTGCACAAATAACACATGATGTATTAAGTCCTGAATTTGAAGGTATAAAGCTCCTAGCTTTCTTAAATGTTATACTATTGAGAGAGAGAGAGAGAGATATTTAATAACAGTATTTTTTCATGTAGGCGTCCTATAGTTAGAACAAATTAATAAATTGTGATATATTAAGTAGCTCAATGCAAATAAACAGATATTATTATTATTATTAACATGTATTTCTATAGCGCCAACTTGTTGCGTAGCGCTGTAAAGTGAATGTGATTATACAACCAAATCACATGAATTACATATATAGAACATAAAGAGTTACATACATCACAATAAATATGGAGTTACTGTGTATGCATCACAATAAATACTGGTACAGGAGGTGAGGAAGGCCCTGTACAGAAAAAGCTAACGGGAAGGGAATGATACACAAGGTGTGGGAGTGGGCAAGATCAGAGTAAAGTGGGTGAGAGATGTAGTAATGTAAGCGGTATTGCATTGAGTGGTTAACAGTGAGGGTAGGCTTCTCTAAAAAAGTGGGTTTTTAGAGATTTCTTGAAAGCTGAAAGATTGGTAGAAAGTCGGACAGACCGTGGGAGAGAATTCCAGAGGAGGGGTGCAGCTCTTGCAAAGTCTTGAATGCGAGCATGTGAGGAGGTAATGAGAGAAGAGTTGAGTAGCAGGTCAGTAGAGGAGCGTAGTAGGCGGTTGGGTGAGTAAATGGAGATTAGTTCAGAGATGTAGGGAGGGGGTTCAGAGATGTAGGGAGATATCACATCTTACTCAAAAAACGTAAATGTGTCATTACCCAGTATTTATTCTCCTAATGAATAGGAATTGTCTGCATTCATAAAGGGTACCTCACCAATGATGCTTTCTCTATCGTACTGTCTTGTTATATCACACACTATTAACAGCAGCTTTTTATACCTTTTCAAATAATTTTTTATGTCACGGTTTATTTGATATTCCTTTCTGCAACTTTCTATTTCTTTTCTTAGAAGATCAACATTCAGGGAGATGGTGTTAACAGAAATCCTTGGCTGGAAGTCTCTTGTGTGTTGACCTCTTTCTAGGTACTGAGGCAATGACTTTGAGTACTGGTTCACATATATGTGACAAAATGTCCCATGTGATGGATTCCAGTTTAACTGCTAGCCATAATAAACATCCATTGGCCCTATACACTAATCTGCTGGTATTCTAAAGTAAAAAATTGCATTTGCGAAAATTTCTAATAAAATCTATGTTCTGCATTTGTCTTTTTAATATATTAGAACTGACTTAGCATGTTTAACACATAATTGGTATTGGTATGGTATAGCTTGAATTTTTGAAAACATTACTGAGAGAATGTGAAAGGGTATGTAGAAAAGGTTTGCATAAATATCCACATTTTCAGTGTAATATTCTTTTTTCAAATTGCTATCACATCTGGAAATGTAACTTTCCATATTACATTTTTTAAAGTCTGATTGAAAGGGATGACTGTTTTGGAGTAAACATAATTGTATTTTTTATTATATTAATTGTTATATTAATTGTTCACATACTGGAACACTGTTAATAATGCACACATGTTTCTATTTGCAACTTTATTACATTCCAATATATTCCTTGCACCACTGATCCAGTGTGACAAACAGAAACAATATACAGATTCCCATGGATTGGTACAGATGAAACAAATAGTAAAACTGGTATACATCCAATTATTGAACACAATACTTTTTAATCATGAAACATAAGGACTACTTAGAAACCTTCAAAATGTTAATGAAATATAGATTGTAATTAGTATGAAATTAAGTTTTATATATATATATATGTATATATATATATATATATATATATATATATATATATACATAGCATCGAAAATTGTTCAGTGAAAATGAAAACATAAACGTATGACCTTTCATAAAGAATATACTAGCATTTTGCTTTTCAACCTGCCGAAGAATAAATACAATAAATAACCAACTCTTAGGGGGTTATTTATCAAAACTCTGAATACAAAAATCACAAAAACTTTGGATTATTTTGACAAAAAAATCCAATTTTTTTAGAATTTATTATACCCAGAGGCTGAAAAAAGCCTGAATCCAAAAATACGCCATCTCCAAACTGTTGGGATCCTGAAGAAGTCAAGGGCAAAGGTTCCATTTCAGTAACATGGTCCGTGCTGAGTTCCGGACAAAAGTCCAATTTTTGGCGAGAAATTAGACTTTTGATGGGAAAATCTGAAAAAGTTTGATTTTGGCAAATACTTAAAAAAACATAAAAAGTAAAAAAAGTTGCTTAGAAATGGCCATTCTATAACATACTAAAAGTTAACTTAAAGGTGAACCACCCCTTTAATGAACAAAAGTACAAAAGACTGCGTCAGATGTGAATCAGTATTTCAAGAACTATTATTTCTTTTCCTATTTTATAGTGCCTTTTATTCCACATCGCTTTACAGAGATTATCCATCATATACTGTGTTAGGGGAGTTTACAATCTAAGGTTCATATCACATTGACATAACTCCAAGTTAAGTTCTTAGGGAGCACACAAACTTTTTGCAGTTATATCCCTGGCTGGAACCAAACACATGATCCCTGGCAAGGCAGCAATGCCATTCACTATGCTACACTACCCTTAGAGCCAGATTTATCAAGGGTCAAATTCAAAATTTGAATTTTCGAGTTTTTTATGGTCAGAACTGTTAAATTTTTCTTGGGGTTATTTAAAATTAGACTTTTAAAAAAAAATCTAATTTGAGTCAATTTGAGTCTAGTTTGAGTCAATGGGAGAGGTCCAGGGATCAAATTAAGTTGTTTGCAGCTTTCCTGACATTCAATTTTTTTTGGTGAAAAAAAAATCAAGGTTTTTAAATTAGAATCGAATGTGATTTAAATTCGATTTGAGTTTTCGGGTCGATACTATTCATCCGAGTTTTAAAAATTTGATTTCTTTAATACATTTTGATTGAACTCCCCTGAACTTGAATTTCGAGTTCATGGGAGTTTTAAAAAGCTCACATTAATTCCAAAGTCTACCCTTGATAAATGTGCTTCCCCATCTTTGAGCAAAGTTTTGGTTTTAGTGACCACTTTAGTTCTGATCATTTCAGACTCCCTTTAGTCTTACACTCTGCTGCTATAATGATTTTGGTTTCACTTAAAGGACCAGTAACATCAAAAAATGAAATTGTTCTAAAGTAATAAATATATAATTCAGTGTTGCCCTGCACTGGTAAAACTGCTGTGTTTGCTTTAGAAACACTACTATTGTTTAGATAAAAAAAGCTGCTGTGTAGCCATTGGGGAAACTAGTCAAAGGAGAAAAGGCTCAAGTTACACAGCAGATAGCAGATAAGCTCTGTAGAACATAATGTTATCTGTTATCCATTACTTATCCTGTGCCATATAGCCATTTTTCAATTTCCGCCATTGCTACTTAGCAGCTTGTTTATATGAACTGTAGTAGTGTTTCTGAAGCAAACAGATCAGCTTTAACAGAGCAGGGCAACACTACATTATATTTTTTTTTTTACTTTAAAACAATTTATTGGTTACTCTTCCTTTATAGGGGTTCTGTCATGATTGTTATGGTGTCATTTTTATTTCTAAATTACACTGTTTACATTGCAAATAATTACAGGCTATTGTTTCTCCTACTCAATTGTAACTGAAGGTGTCACAGTGGGACTTGGATTTTTACTATTGAGTGTTGTTCTTAGAGCTACCAGGGAGCTGTTATCTTGTGTTATGGAGCTGCTATCTGGTCACCTAAGGGTAGAACTACATGATCGTTTTTCATCAGATTTTGTGCGTCAGATTTTATCTGATCCTCCATGCAACACCACGCTACACCACTCAGGTAGTAGGATGCTACAAAATCTGATGCCCCTAGGCTAGAATGTAAAGTCAGATCAGATAAGTCAGATGGAGTCTTTTGTTCATGCGTTTACATACAACAGTCAATATGTTTCAATGAGAAAAAAAAATCTTTCCAACACCATCCGTTTTTGGGCAGAACTACACGGAAAATTCAAGTCCGTTGTCAGCGGATGAAATGCTGGGCATGAAAACGGATGCGTTGAGTTGGATGTGACAGGAACAAGGAAAGGTAATAGGAAGTCAGATGGGTACACAGGGCTGATCCGACGCGGCACGACTGTCAGATGAAAATGCGGCAAGCTGTGTCTTCATCCGTTGTGTTGCGTCGAATCAACCATGTGACACCATCCAATTTTTCTATTACCTACCTTGTTTTCTGTCGTCATATGCGACTCGTCTCATGCATTTTTGCGTACATCGTTGCATTCGCTGAGAACGGACGTGAATCATCCGTGTAGTTCTGCCCTTTATCTTGCTGTCATATAAGTTTATGCATCCGATATTTGTATCAGTCCCATTATATTTTAACCAACATAACAACATCAGACTTGTAGGATGCGCTTTGTCGATCTGACACCATCCTACAAAATTGCTTGTGTAGTTCTACCCTTACCATTGTTCAGTTGTTAGGATGCTGGGGTGGGGGAAGGGAGAGGGTGAGATCACTCAAACTTGCAGTACAGGAGTAAAGAGTGACTGAAGTTTATCAGAGCACAAATCACATGACTGGGGGCTCCTGGGAAACTGACAATATGTCTAGCCCCATGTCAGATTTCAAAATTTTATATTATAAAAATTAAATATTACATTTACTCTTTTGAAAAATGAATTTCAGTGCAGTAGTCTGCTGGAACAGCACTACTAAACTGATGCATTTTGGACAAAAAACTTGTTTTCCCATCACAGTATCCCTTTAATATAAAACTGTCTTCTCTGTTATCTTGGTTCACCATTTATTTGGTAAGGGATCAAAGGGATTTGAAACTGGGAACTAGTAGCCTTTCCACTGGGAAGATAAAGCCTGGTTTACTTACTGCTTTCCTAACAGTGTACTGTATATTAAAGCACATCTGCTTGCCTAGATACTGTATACAGGTGCCAAAAATCTTCATTATGATTCAACCGATATAAAAATTCCCTTTTTCCACTTAGTTTGAGCATTGTGATCTGGTCTCCAGTTTAGGATTATCTATTTACCTTCTTCTAGCATCTTGTTCCTTATATCTTGCTTTTAGATTATGCGTTCCTTATCCTGCTCCAGTTTTCTGTTCTTTGTATCCAGTTCTTGGAATTGTATAATTGCTATCCTGTTCTAGCATTCTTATCTTAGCCCTCTCTGTCCTTTCCCAATCTTTTGTATTCTCTGATCTTCACCTACAATTTCTTTGTCCATTTTCCCTCTCTGTCTATTGGCCACACATATGTGTCTTGTTTTCACTTTTGTCTGCTTTCTTCCTGTTTTACTAGCTCTGACTTTTGCATGATTGTACGATGGTTATTTTAGAACCTCAAGTGTGCCATGCTATGCTATACAACATTAGTTGTACCTGCGCTGTGCCTTAATTTTAGTCAGTTCTCATAGAAATCTTCACTCATACCGGCATCCTCCCTAAGTCATTCCCTCCACCAGTTATCCATCATCCTCCTTCAGTTATCAACTGTCCTCCTTCACAACTTTGGGACTAACTATATTTCCTACCGGGTCCTCTATTTTGATAAAGACAAAAGTCCTATTACACTTCTTTACATGTCTGTCATTGAAATCAAGATTTTATTTAAACGCTAACAAAGATGGCAGAGAGAAGAGGAACAAAGGAGGAAAGCAGATAGCTGATGGAAGATGATTGAAGGTTGAAGGAGGACGATTGAGGGAGAACGATTGAAGGTTTAGGGAAAATACCTGAGGGAGGATAGCTGAGGCAGGATATGGGCTGACTGAGGGAAGAGCACAGAGGTGTAGATTTGTATGAGTATTGACTACAAAAGTAAGGGAGAGCGAAGGTACGAATACCATTCTGTGAAGTAGTAAGCCAATCTGCTGCCACCTCACAGGAAAGATTACAAGGGAATCACTTGGAGCACTGGTGTCCTAAATGTCCTAAAATGGCCACTGTATGCTCAGCTTATTTTAGGACCTTTGTCTGCACTGTCCTGTCCAATTATGTCTCTGTGACCTTACCCTACTCCATTCTTGTCCTTCCTACCTACTCTGTTCTTTTCTTTGTCATTATATCCCAGCATCCTTTACAGCCCACTTGTACACTTGTTTCAGAGTCCCTTAGGCACTTTCTTTCAAATAATAAAGATTGCTTTATAGCGTGTACAAACTCTAACGCAAAGTATTATACAATATTTTTTAAATCCAAAATTCCTTTGCTCTGCTGTACCTCTTGTGTTCTTGCATGCACCTGAACTTCATCTCCAGACTGCCATTCCACACTGCCCACTTCCACTGCCATCTCCTGTCTCCTGGACTAGTAATTTATTGGATAATATGTTTACACATACAAACTGGACTTTATAAATAGAAATATACATACATATATATTAACAGACTAGGATTATTATAAATACTCACTGGTAATGCAGCTGGCCCTGGTGGTCCAGTTTCCCCCTTATAAATAAAAAAGCCATAGAATTAATAAAACACAAATAATGCATCATAGTTTAACGGCCATGCTTTATTATTTATTGCTATATGTTTCATTTTAATACACAGTTTACATACTTGAGGCATTCCACCTGGACTTCCATAAAAGACAAATATACTCAATTTAATGTAACAGCTATTACCACATATCCAGGCACAGATTTACAAGGCTTGTTTAGTAACCTCAGATGCAGTGCTTTTTCATTTTCTTTTAAAAAGCACAAAGTACTTGAGTCTACTTTTAACCAAGGATCTTTTGCAGGCTATGGCACAGCCTACTGTAGGGGAAGGAAACAAGGACCACATTCTTGACAGGAGTAACTACATGAATCCATTTGTGTATTGTTCCAGTATTGCACCAGTTGAATAGCATTCATTGGAAGGGTATGGATATGCAATATCAGACTGGCCCACCAAGAAGGCTCCCGGTGAGCACTGGTGTCAGTAAGGCCCTCCTGCTCACTCAAACATTTTGCCTTGTATGCTTATATCTTTGTCATTCCTTTGTTTGTTATTAGAGGATACATTGAGAAAATGGTAGATGACAGTAAGCAAAGTGAAGAAACAAGGAGAACAATGAAGATGATTTAGGAGAAGGGGAAAAATGTGGAGAGTGGTCCTGTGGTCTAAGAATTGTGTTGGATGCCTGGCATTCCAGTCTGACACTCTATATTTGCCCATGGCCCACATGCATTCTACCTCTCTCCTCAAAGGCTCCCCATTTTCATAACATTAACTATGCAGACCAAATTTGTGTTCCCCAGTATCTGGCACAATATTTTATGAAATAAGATTTAATGTGGAAATATTTGAAGGTTTTGCGTGATGTACAAAATGTACAAAAATATTTATGTGTACCCTTTATAGAACAAAATAACTTGAAAGACTTGAAATATTCATTGATGGAAAAGAACCTAGTGTTTAGTAGACAAAACCAGCAAAATACAATAAGATACATGATAATGCTGCATACTGCAAACCTAATTTAGCGAATGGTTTACAATCCAAACAAATCTTTACAAACTGGCAAATACCTGTGTGGCTAATATCTCTGTCTTCCCTCCCTTAAAAAAATTCTTTCTCTAGAGGGAATATATTTTGACACGATCAATTACGTTATTTCACTTAATACCTTTTCTCCCTTGGGGCCAATTGGACCGTGAATGCCTGGTTTGCCATCCAAGCCCTGTACAGAGAAAGCAAAAAGATATTTATAATTAGAAACAGCATGCATTACATCTGAGTTATTAACAACGTTATAATAATGAAAACAACATAGTTGTTCAGTACCCTCCAATATTCATTCTACAGATCACAGTAAGTGGAAATACAGAGACAGGCTGGCACTAAAATGATAAGCAACATCTGTGCATTGGTGGGTGCAGAACATTAAATCAGCCAGTGTTCTAAATACTAAATATCTGTGCAACTTCACTTCTTGCTAAAATTACATTAATTTACCATCTGGAAGAAGCATCATTTAGAGTTATGAGATTTTAAATACCCACTTGAATTAAATTAGTGACTGAATAAATAGTACTGATTTAGCTGTTAGTTGGCCTTTAACAAGCTCACACAATGCTTCATGAATTAAATTGGAATTTTAACTTCCTTTGTTGATATAAAATGCTTTCATTTTATCCCTGAAATTTAAAGGCACATTAAGTTCTCCAAACTCTTACCATTATCGATCAAATAAGCTATGTTAATACTGCATTGTGGCATAAGTAGTGCTTCTGAGATGTTTTGTTTTGACAAATTAGGATTTTGTTCTGCTGAAGTATCTAGAGTACAAATGTGAGATATTCTACCAATGGAAATTTTAGTTTAGAACGTGGCTACAAGAGTTTGTTTTTTTTCAATCAAGAAAGCATTTATTTCAAAGCTTGATTATAATAATGACCTCTTATCTGACAAAGGGGCATTTTCATTTCTATTTCCTTGTGATGCTGTCATTTAAAAAGAACTCAGTAAAAAATTTTCTTGATGCCAATGTTATTAATAGGGGAAAAATTCAAAAATAGGAAGGCCTAGTAGTCACTGACCTTCTCCCGGATGTGAAGATATACAGTTGGTGGGGATTTCCCATCAGCAATTAGCAATTACAATATGCTACTTTAATTGGATACTTTTTTACATTTCCAATATATTTCATTCTAATGTTCTTTAAACTTCCAGGGATGCATAAAGAATTTTTTTCCAATGTTGCTGAAATCTAGCATATGCAACTGGAAAAATCCATGATGAGCTCTATATGTTATAAAAATTAGTGAAGAGTGATAAGTAAAACCACCAACTGGAATTCAAATTCGAATCCGAGATTTATCTTCCCCATTACCCTGGAAGTAACTCGGTTGCCACCTAAAACCTGCAGAGCTCATGTAGAAGTCAATGGCAGAGATCCGCTAACGGTTTTGAAAAATTGAATTGCCTTCCTGATATTCAATTTTTTTCTGGAGAAAAACTTGATATGAATTGTGTTCCAATTCGATTCAAATTAGATTCGAGTTTTTGGGTGGGTAACATTCATTTAAGACGTTCGAGTTTTTACTTAAATAAGATACTGTTAGAGTTTTGAGGTCATTCTAGGTCATTTGATGAAAACAAAACTAACATTCAACCTTTGATAAGCCAGCCCCTAAATGCATTTGGAGTGATAAAAAACACTCACTGGCAATGCAGTTAGGATGAGAAAAAAATCCCATTGACTTTCACACAATTGGTGCAACAAAAAAGTCACCCATAGATTTTAATATGTTTCGTGAATATTACACTATTTCACAAATTCTCTCATAACTAATATATTAAATACAGTAGAAGCAACTTTAGTTTTCCTTTTGCTGCTCTATGTACTTGTTACTGGAGTACATTTTTAACAACCCAAATTCATGAATCCGTTTTAAATGCTTTTTTAAGAATTATGGGGTGAAACATTTAAATTGGCTTCTGTAGAAAGGGGACACAGCTATTTTGTTACTGAAAACTGGAAATTAGCTTTGGGAATTAGAACTCATGTTATTTGGGAAAAAGAGTCATATTAAATGACGTCCAAATTATTTTTCACTGCAGCTTTAATATAGCCTCTCTTATTTTCTGCTCTCCATCTTATTATTGTGATGTGTATAAAATGTTACATTTAAATTACTCGCATTACACTTCTCAGCGGCAGCACAACAGCTGCCACCAGCTGAGTTTATTTCTCTACAGTATGAGTTCTGTCTTCCTTTATTCACCATTTCTTATTCTATCAATGTTAGCAGTTACACTTGATTGTATTATTCACAAACTTACGATTAAATTACAGCAGCAATAAGAAAACACAGTTGAGTGCACATGCTTAAGCTTAACAACTGGTACCAAAACATATGTAATTGAAGTCAAGATGCATTAGCATAGGGGAAAAGGAAAAAAATGTAAAAAGATATGCGGTCCTGCAGATCCTTTATAAATTGTTTCAAGACAGAGAGCAATAGAAGATGAATAATAGCTAGCATCTACTGAATAACCTTCAATTCGCTCACCTGCTATCCCAACTAAATAAGACATTTGCGTTTAACATCACAAATAGTTTACAGTAGTTTTGTACAATGCTACATAAAATAGTTATATTCAAAAATAAATATTAATGGGGGTTTGAATGTCTAATGGCTTCCTAAGCAGTTTTTATATAGTTTATTATCATTTTGTACAACCCTATGATTGCATTGAGAACAAAGGGCATTTATAACAAATCTCCATTTGTAGAAACCATTTTACTGAAACCATTTTACTTTTATCTTATAAGGCTTTTTGACCAAAGTTATGAATGGCTAATAGCAAAGTAACTTAGCCAGTGACCATGACTTATCATTTATAGGAAAGGGGAGTGGTGAGTTTAGAGAATGCAGTATGATATTTCAATAGGGTTACAGTGTATATATTTACATATTGTTTTCTTTGAATACTGATACCAATTTAATTAAAATCTGTCTCTGAAAGACATTTTCTAGTAAATCTTTGAGATAAGTAAGACCAGAATTATCTAGTCTTGGGTGGTGCAACAGAAACATCTAACCTACCTGTTTGATCCAACACAGGTTCTATTTTTGGTAACTTTTCTAGTTGTAATGCAAAACAGACATCCTGTGATTGTGTAAAGTGCATGACTATACATTATTTTATATTAGCAGTTAAATATTTCACAGTTTTTCATTAGTAACTTTTATGGGCAAATTTATCATTATTCCCTTATTCGAGGGCTATTTTTACTTCGCTATTCGATTTCTCGATTAAATCGTACGATCCAATACCTATCGTTCGATTTCACAAAAAAATCGTGAAATTTCCTCCGACCGTTGCAAAAATTCATACGATTCGAACGATCGAGGCGTTCGATCAAACAAATGGTATTCGAGCAGGTGATAGAAAAAAAAGCCTATGGGGGGATTCCCATAGGCTTCTATTGCAATTCGGTAGGTTCAATCTGGCGAAGTAGGCAGTCGAATAAAAGTTAAAGTACTTTGATCATCAAATGGTCGAATTATCGAATATCCAATCATTCAATCTCTTCGATATGCTTGAATTTTGCGTATTTGATGATCGAAGTGTCCAAATTTGCATATTCGAATGTCTGATCAAATCATACGATCGGAATTCGATCAAATTCGATTGAACTTCGAATTATTCACATGAATTTTGTAAATCTGCCCCTTAGTTAATATACTGTATGGCTAAATGTTGATAGCACAAAAATTGTAAAGCTTATTGTTGCATTGCATTAGCCTGGTTGTGGATTTTGTAAATTCCTGGGGCATACCCATCATTATATCATTATCATTAGTGAGGAACAAATTTTTCAGGCATGGATTTGTGGAGAAATTCCTCTTTTCGCCCATCTGCAAAAAAGTCACGAAGACAAAAAAGGTGATGAAAGAAAAAACACCCACTGATTTTAAGGCATTTGAACAAAAAGTAACCAAGACAAAAAAAGTTGTCAAGACCAAAAAGTCTTTCATGCTACTCTTCTTGGGTTAAGGTGAACCTTGGTCTTGCAAACAAACTTATACAGCTTTCACCTGCATGTTATTCCACAGGTACAAAATTTAGCATGTACTGCAGTGTGCAAATGGAGCCCAGTAATACTTGCCTGGTCAAGGCAGGTGTTGGGTACAGGACTACAATACGTTGCACTGCACCTCACCCCTCATGTACAATATAGATTAATCTGGTACAATGACATTTAGCTGAACCCTTTCCCCCTATACCTTTATGTATACTACATACTACTAGTTTGCAGGATATGTTTAAAACATAGAGGCATTAATTTTTATTCTCAAAATACAAGTTAAAATGCTTACATCTTTCCCAGGTAAGCCAATGGGTCCAAGTTCTCCAGGATCTCCTTTTTCACCCTACAAATACAGACAATAATTCAACAGTTAAAAATTCTGAAAATAATTTTTATATAAGTTTACATCAAGTTTCATCACATTTAAACCAGAAAAGTGTTTTTGTTCATTGACTGCATCACCTTTCCAGGACCATGTGTTTCTACAAAAATCTCACTTAGCCAGCTGGCACCACAACTCCCAATTCCTAAAACTGAAGAAAGCAGTCTCATACAGGAGATGACATGAAGTGCTGTGAAGTCATTGGGGCAGATTTACTAAGGGCCGAATTTTAGAAGTAAGAAACGTCTAAATTGAACTCTCGAAATTTTTTTAAAGGGCTTTCTCGATAGAAGATTGACCTTTTTCGATTGAACAGGCCCATTTTCGATTGAATAAAAAATTGTTCTAACTGTTAGATTCATTTGAACGATTTGAATGATTCCCCGCAAAATCCTTTGAATTCTTGGAACTTAGAAAATTTTTCAGGACAGGTTCTATGAGGTCCCTCATAGGCTAAAATGGCAATTCAGCAGCTTTAAGCTGGCGAATAGTCAAAGTCGAAGGATTTTTAAAGGGCAAGTACTTCAAAATTTGAATTTTCAAATTTTTTTCGATTTGAATCGAATTTTGGGCTATTCGATAGTAGCAGTAGCCCAAAATTACTTTGAAATTTTACTTGAATTTTCACTTCGACTCTTAGTAAATGTGTCCCATTGTGTCCTTCCACCAACCTCGCAACTTAGGAGTTGCGGGAGAAAAGCATGTGTTTATGCCTCCAGGTACATTTTATTATCTCTTTTTCCAGTAACTAGTACTTCATGATGACTTGCTATTTTGTATTTATGAATATATTATACCTTAGAATATTAAGGAAATAAAAAGATTTTAAAGACAAAATATCCTTCTCATATTTATTTGCGTTGTCTCTCACTTTAACTATAATATTACCTGGCAAAGCTTAAACAGTAAAATTTAAATTAAGGTTATGGTAAGATAGCAGCAATGTTTACATTAACATTATCAGAATGTCACTTCAGGCAGAAAAATTTGCTGTTCGCTAAACATTCCTCGTAATCATTTGCATAATAATGTGAAATGTCCAGCAAAACAAGCCAGCTAAAAATCACATTCAAATAGATGCCTTTATAAACATGGCATTAAATCTCTTTGCTCCTAGTCACAAATCAGCTGCATGGGAGAAAATGCAGAAATCACGCAGGGAAATGCACAATAACAGCCTAAGATAAGTGTACTCAAGCTTCTCTTACTGATGAGAAATTCAGAGAGATTAACAGGCTATCAGCTTGGGAAGGAAGCCCACTGTTTTTAGAGCTGTTTGAAGCAAAGGAACATTAAAGAGAACTGAATCTAAAATGTGTATTTGATATTCTATTCCTTTTAATACACTAATGAACCCTACGTATTCTTTTTGCTGGCTTTTTTAATTAACTGTTAAATATTTGTTACCATGACAAAATTCTCCTTCTTTCAAATTTTAATAAATCATGGCATCTGATTTAAACTAAAATTTATTGATGCTGTGGTAGCTTAAAATATGACCAGAGGGAGCCTGGAATGCTCATTGGCTAAATAGTTGTACCCTATCATAACTTTACATGTAAGAAAGATACCAGCCCACCAAAGTCATACAATAGTGTCTAGACAGTTTTTCTACAACACTAAATTATTTACTTACACTGAAAACCCACTGTAAAACTGCTATCACAACCCCTCCTGTTTGAGCTATGATATACAAGCCAGTTTCTGAACTAAAAAAAAGGCAAACTGCATCCCTGATCAGGACTGTTTTTACAGTTTCATATAAAGCCTATTCAGTAAACAATTTTAATAGTAGGCATGTGTTAATAGTATGTGTCCTTCAACTATTGTAAAACAGAACACTGGCAGTTTACATACAACTGGCAGTTCCACTTTTTTTGTATGATCTACTGTGCTCACACACAAAGAATGAGCATGTTAAGGCTGAGCAATTCATGGTGATTAGTGATGGGCGAATATACCCAGTTTCGCTTCGCCGAAAAATTCGCGAAACGAGTCACGTCAAAAACGACGCACGACTCTCGCCAGGCAAATTTTCGCTGGCGTTTCGCGGGAATTCACCCCTGGCGAATAAATTCGCCCATCACGAATGGTGATGTTTCTGTTATTCTATATTTATAATGCTAAAAGCACATTTTTAGCTATGGTATAAAGGGATAAGGAAGTATTTGGAAGTATTACTGTTAATTTAAAGTTTGTCTCCTGAAAAGACTTACTAAAAGATAGTCACTTGCCATGTGAAAATGTGGGAAAGGCACAAAAGAAATGAGACAAATGTATGACTTACAGATAGATAGTTTGAGTCTAAGCATCACTGAAGCATCTTTTCCAACAGTAGAAGTGTTGCTTCTCACCTTTCATCTTGATAATAAACTCTAAATATACAATTCCTCAATGATTTCTGGCACGCTTTGAGCTTCTATACCTGTTTTCACCACTGTAACTGCATCCTTTACATCAAAATACCTGCTGGTTGCTTTTGCTCTTTTTTATTTTGTTTTGTTCTCTTTTACTATCCTCGTATTGAAATGTCTACAGTATGGCTGGAACTAGGGTGCAAAGCTTGGGGGGTGCCAGGCACATACCTCATATGCAGCCTACGCTTAGTCCTCAAAGTGTTACCTCAGTGAGAAGTGGGTGCACTCTTTGATCAAAGCACCATCCTGAGGCATCCGGCAGCCTTGCCCAGCACTGGTCTCTGGTACAGGTCTAGTTCATTTAAGGGGCTTAATGATATTTGCACCAAACATTTGATAATAGATTCCATATTACTATATATTCAGAAGCCCTGTTACATGTCTGTCATGTGGTAATCAGTAAGGCATTGCTATAATAATCTCAGCTGGCTGTTTTTATTTATAAATAATAAAAAATCATGTCAAGTGCCTGTTTGCATAAGCACAATACATAATGCTTAATATGAAAAAATGCAAGTTTAAAGGAACAGTTCAGTGTAAAATGAAAAAACTAGGTAAACTGCAAAATAAAAAATGTTTGTAATATAGTTAGCCAAAAATGTAATGTATAAAGTCTGGAGTTTCATTTATTGTCATTTGTTAGAACTGCATTTTGACCACAGAACCATAAAATATATTAACTTTTAAAGCAATTTAAATCAACAATATCTACAGTAACTTAAATGTAGCAACAGACAATTGTGCTGACAATCTGCTTCCTCTACATATATAAAAATCACCCCTAGATGTTAATAAAACAGTTCCCCATAGACCAAAGTATCGGGAACACTTTAGTATAAGTTGATTATATATAACCAAATGTATGTACATTTTTGCATTTTTTATATGAGCAGTTGTTTTCCACTCATTTCCAAAATTGTTACAGCACAGCAAACGTTTCATGGGTGTAATGAATTAAAAGTTGCGGAAGCTGAACCAGGTCTAATAATCCATAGTAACTTGTCAATAAGCAAACTTTACTAATCACCTGTTTGAAAGCAAGCATTTGATTTATATGGGCTATGGGTCTTTATGAACTGATATGTAGCTAAACCAGGATGTTTATACAATAGCAGTTATTAAAATATCCCCCCATTAAAGAACATTCTAGTATATGAATAATGCAGAAGGTAAACTATCCATCACTGTATTGAATGTCTGATCAAGCAGAAGATATTTCAAACTGCAATGAAGATATTTCCACCTCTTCTACTTGAAAGCACCCATTAATGAAATATCCATTATTTGGATTTTGGGACACAAAGGCGACATTGGTATAAATAAGGTTTACAGTGATAGATTAAAATCATTGCTTTACTTATATTTCAGCTTGCTGTAAATGTGTAATGAGTAGTAATAAATGAGCATACAGTAAATGCTTCAGAGTGAAGCATGTACAATGCATGCAGGAGGGTTTTATAATTTGGTGATCTAGGAACCCATCAGTTTGAAACCTGCAAAATCCACGTGATGCTGGGTTTATTAGTAACCAGCTAAAGATGTGTACTGAATGATTAAAGTGTTGTGTGCTGCATGCAGTTGAGCTGCTAATCAGAACAGTAGTGAAAAGTTAGTGAGTCCAGTAGCAAGGTCTTCATAGCTTCCGCTAAACATGGTAAAATTAACATAAAGGGTAGTTTGCCTTTGAATGAACTTTTATTGGGATGTAGACTATGATATTTTGAGGCAAATTTAAATTGGTCTTTGTAATGTTTGTTCAGCAGCTATCTGGTTGCTAGGGTCGAATTTACACTGGCAGCCAGGAAGTAGTTTGTATAATAAACTAGAATGTGAATAGGAGACAGTTTGAATAGAAAGATAAGTAATAAAAATTAAGTATAACTTTGTAATCTCATATAGCAATAGTTTTTTGGTGGGGGGGGGTCAATGACCCCTATTCGAATGCTAAAAGAATACAGAAGAGGACTGCAATTAATTCAAAACTATAATAAATAACAAAGGTAAATTTTAAATTTGCAATGAATACAGCATTCTATAAAATACTTAATCTAACATACAATAGAAACACATCTAATCTATTCTAATAATGAAAGGGATGAAAACTGATCTGGGTACAATTTAGATGTTACAGGAAAAAGCAATGATTTATTTTTTATTTATTTGGCATACTAAAAAAGCACTGGATAGTTGAATATTCCCATAAAATTGTGAATATTGAAATACATTTGGAAAGTTAAGTAGAGATACAAAAACAATATTCAAGAATTATTTGGTAGGCGTTAGCTTTTTAAGTTGTGGCTCTTTATTATTCCATCTGCAAAATATTGTAAAGTCATATTTAAAATAAAATAAAACAATATGCTTAGTAAAGTAGTATGTTTTGGAACTTTATTCTAGCTGGCTTAAATGCATTTTTGTACAATTAAACAGAGAGATTGAAACAGTGTTCATAGGAAAAGCAATGCTAGGTCTGATTTTCACCTAAATATAGAATATGTCTCAAACACAAATGAGGGACCTTTTCAGTAAAGACAACCTTATGTTCTGGCCACAGTTCAATGAGTTCTAGCTGTGCATTGTTGAATGACTGAACAATAAACATTGTGTGCAGTCCTACTTTTATAACCACCAACATTCGGCAGCCAATAATGATGGTCTCAGGTGTATACTTCATACTGCATTTCATTGTTATACTTTTATTGCAATAGGCATTGAGTTATGAGCTCAGTGAGATGAAAGGCGACATGTTCAAGTGCACCCTACATTCCATATACAACATGATAGATCAAAAATTCAAGACAGGATTTTTTATTTAGGTTTACATTATGCGTTTATTGTTTTTTTTTTTTCTTCTTCTGGGCCTTCATAATTTCAAGACGACTTTCAACTTTTAACAATTTTTTTGGAAAATGCCCAAAGAAGTTGCTGTTTTTAGTAATATTTGATCATTTTGCTATTTGATCTGTAAAAAAAATAAAAGACCCACCACTAAATAGATTTTATATGGAGAGCTGAATTTGGCTGTGGCTAATTAAATATATAGGTATATGAAATGATAACATCATGGGTAAAGCCATTCAAGGATGTAATGTAATTGCCACAATCATATGGCAGAGCAGATACTACAATGCTCATACAAGATGTTAAACTGGTTAGTCAATGACTGACCACCAAACACAGTTCGATATTAATAGGATATGAGTGTAAGGACCCGAAGGCTCAGTTTGGAGTAGCTGACCAAGGAAGCATTTAGTCCAACACAGTTCACGGTATTCAAGGGTTAGGCAAAAGAGTAATCAAAAACACAAGCAATATGTGCTGGAGATACAAAACAGGAACTGGAACCCTCCTTCACTAGGGATGGCGCGAACAGTTCGCCGGCGAACAGCGGATGTTCGCGCTCGCCGGAAGTTCGCGAACGTCGCGCGACGTTCGCATTTTGGGTTCGCGTCAATTTGGCGCTTTTTTTTTGCCGCATTTTTTTGCCCTCTCACCCCAGACCAGCAGATACATGGTAGCCAATCAGGAAGATCTCCCTGGACCACCCCCACACACCCCCTGGACTAAAAAAAAAAAAAATGTGCATACCTCCCGAGTCCCAACTGTCCCTCTTTTGCGAGCTCATCCCTCTGTCCCTCATTTGTACTGGAAAGACCCTCTTTTTGGAGGACCCTCTTTCACTGGAAAGACCCTCACTGAACAGCCAGAAAAAGAAGCAAAGATTTGAACTTGGCTTTTGGCAGAGAGTCCAGAACAGCGTCCAGAACACCTAACAGGTGCAGGTAAGATACTTTGTAACACTTTTGACATAAGAAAATAATGGATTTTTCTTTTCCCTTGATCCCCCTCTGGCATGCCACTGTCCAGGTCGTTGCACCCTTTAAACAACTTTAAAATCATTTTTCTGGCCAGAAATGTCTTTTTTAGCTTTTAAAGTTCGCCTTCCCATTGAAGTCTATGGGGTTCGCGACGGTCGCGAACTGTTCGCGCGTTTGTCGCAAGTTCGTGAACGCGTCCGCGAACTTTTTTGCGGCGGTTCGCACCATCCCTATCCTTCACATTTTCTGGGGTTGCTCATTAGTTAGATCATTTTGGGGATAAATACTTAATTTGTGAAAGCAAATTTTAGGATGAGAAATACCTGACAACCCTGCACATATCCTACTTTGCTGGAATGCAGATACTAGAGAGACTCCAGCTGACTCCACACTAGAAAGGATTTTACTAAATGCAGCAAAATTGATCATCCCAACCAAGTGGAAAACAGCAGTGATTCCCTCTTTAGCCGAATGGCTCCAAAAAGTGAACGAACTAGTGAGATTCAAGGAACTCTCAGCACGAACTGAAAAACAAAGGAAGGATATCTGACTGAAATGGTTCCTATTCAAAGAGACAGACACATACCAACAAAACGTTGCCTAGGGACACATTGGGAGAGGCTCTGGCCACCTAGCAATATTTAAAACAAGACACATAGTCTCAATTTGGTATATAAGACTGTTATGAATAAGAATCCTGCTTATAGTTCCCTTATTCTTATGTGTAACAATGAATACATACAAAACTGTTGCAATATAAATGATATTTGTACCTACCCTTAATACTGACTTATGTTATAATAACTGTGTAATATGAGATGTCTTTACTTATTTACTTTCCCCCCTTTTTTCCTTCTGTACCCCACTCACATTTTCTGATAAAATGTTCAATAACAATCTATTGAAAGAAAAGAGTAATCAAAGTCCAGGCAAAAGGGGTCAATCCAGGCAGCAAGGTTCAATATCCGAATAACAGGCCGTAGTCAACAACAGGAATCCAACAAGAATAACAATAAGTCACACCCAGGAAATCAGTAAGAAGAACCTATATTTGGGCAATGTTTGTAGGCCTCAGGCTCCTTTAAATAGGCCTACATTTGGCGCCAAAAATGTGGGCATGATGTCATGAGGTTCTGACGCTGGTGTCCTATCTGACGCAGGCGTCCATTCTGACACGGGCAACTGTTCTGAAGTGGGCAACCATCCTGACATGGTTGTCCATCCTGACGCAGACATCCATTTTGATGCTGACAAGATAGCGATGGTGTCACAGTGCTGTGCCGAGGAAGATCCATGTGGGGAGGCTGGACGCTGACATCAAGGAGAACAGAATTGCATCGGAGGTAAGCTGTTTTCCTTACACTGACAAACTCATGCTTTCTATACTACAGAATAGTTTGTACAAATAGCTAAAGTTATATTTTAAATATTTTGCCCTAAATGAAGCACATATGGGACCTGTTAGCTATAGGATCCCATAGTTTTACTTTTATGTTCAGTAACCTCATGTACCCAAGCACCTGAAGTAGTAAATGCAGTAGAAAATATAGACTGTAGTGTTTAATGCTAGTGAGGCAGCTTCAGGTTTTTGTTTAATTGGTTTAATAGAAATACATTTTAAGCAGTATTAAGCTCTACTTTCCCAACACCATTTAAGTCCATTATCATATCAATATGTAGAATACAAGCCTCTCATATGACTTAAATAAACATCCATATTGTACAGGTTCATTTATATGTGAAACACCTTCTCTGTAGCAAAAACAAACCTACGAGGTTTGTTTGTGGTCAGCATTGTGCACTAATGTGTGTTCAGTTTTATTAAAAATTAATTTTAAACATATTTATTGATGGGGGCGTGTCTGCAGCCAAACAGGATGGACGCGTAATTGTGCTGTTCCGTACCTGTGCTTAAAAGCCCTGTTATTACCCTGCGATAGCTGCTCACAAGTGACTGGGAAAGTAGCGGAGCCACCCCGGAACAGACCAGGAAACATCACAGCGGCGAATATGGGGAAACACCATACCCCCGGGCCACGAGGCAGTGGAACCTGGGATCCAAGATGGCGCCCGAACCACCTCAAATAACAGCAAAGGTGCGCACCATAACGCATGCTGCAGCACAGCCCAAGCTGACAAAGAGAAAAACCTTGGGGCCTCAGCAGCACAGAAACTGGGCAAGTATGCAAGAGATTCCCCTGATAATCCAGCTCCATTGGAGAATAGTTACCCCATATCTCCTTCATCCACTCCATATGACTCCCCCCAGCATGCCAGATACATCAGTCATAGGGGCACAGGAACATGCATCAGCCCAACCAACTATGGCAGAGCTTGTGTCACTTATCAACAGTAACCATGCTGTCACCAAAGCCAAGATGGACGATCTTAAATCAGACTTTGCCCTGCTCAAACATGATGTGCAAAAGACAATGGAGCACACGATAGAGGCGGAGAGGCGCATCAGCATGCTGGAGGACATTACAGCCCCCATTCCATACAATATCTCTGAGACGGCGCAAAAACTCTGTATTCTAGAGGCAAAAGCTGATGACTTGGAAAACAGATTACGTTGGAATAATATTCGGCTAGTGGGGCTGGCAGAAAGGGGGGAGGGCAATAACCCTGAACTTTTCCTTGAAGCATGGCTGAAAGACAAGCTAGGAAGAGACACCTTCTCAACAGCATTTACTGTGGAACGTGCCTACAGGATTCCAGCACGTCCCCCCCCTGCCAGGTGCCCCACCCCGACCATTCCTTGCAAGGTTACTCAATTACAGAGACCAAGACAGGATCATGTTGGAAGCCTGCAAAAAGCAAGAGATCATCCATGAAAATGCCAAAGTCTCCATCTACCTGGATTTCTTGGTGGAAATACGTAAACAGCGGCAAAAATTCGTGGAGGCCAAAAAGCGTCTGAGTCAACTCAATTTGCCATATGCAATGCTCTTCCCTGCCAAGCTGAGAGTCCAGGAGGGTGACAGGGCATACTTTTTCACCACGCCTGAGGATGTTACAACATGGCTGGAAACCAGAGGTAGGCGATCCCCAACTCACTAACCAACAACAGGGAGGACAGTCTCAGACAACATTAAGAAGCTAGCTATTGGCTACAAACCCTTGATCTGTAAGCAAGGGTATACAAATGTTAACGAATTTTTAACTTCTTTAGGGTTACAAGGCTCGGTTAGCCTAGGCTTCTCCCACAAGAGTTCTTAGTTATGGGTCTATGCCTACCCATGTTTGGGGGGTGGACAGGGAGGTATCCGGGTTTATGAAAACTGTTTATTGTTGGTTAACTGCACCATGACCTATCTAGGCGATACACGGACTTTCCAGTGACTATCCTCGGCAACAGACCAGGTGTTTTACCCACCCAGGGATCCCACTTGCTTGACAGCAAATATAAGCCCCTTTTATCACTATGCAATCTTTAACTATAAACTCCTGGAATACCAGGGGACTAAACTGTAAATTCAAGAGGGCCCGCTTGTTTGACTATATCAAGAGACACAAACCAGCAGTATTATCTCTGCAAGAGACTTAACAGGCCAAAAACTCCTCTCACTCAAGCGCCAATGGGTGGCTCATGTATATCATGCCCCCTTTTCTACCCACACCAGTGGAGTTACAATGCTCGTTAGAAAGGGCATACTCTTTGAGTGCATTGGGATCCGCACAGATTTTTATGGAAGGTATATAGTTCTCCACTGTAAACTTGCTAACCAGCTACTCACACTAGCCAATATCTACTGTCCCCCACCATTTGCTATAACATTATTAGAAAAGGTATATGCAGCACTCTCCTCCTTTCCTAACACTCCTATCTGTCTCCTGGGTGACTATAATGCAACGGTTGACCCCCAGTTGGACAGGCTGGGACAAACCAGTGGTCACAGTCTGGGTTTGAAAAGGTGGGTGGACAATTTAGGTCTAGTAGAACTCTGGCGATGGAAACACCCAGGTGGCAATACTCATGCCATTCAGCCAGTCACGCCTCCCACTCTAGAATAGACCTAGCCCTGGCTTCAGCAGACTTCGCACAGCTGGTGACTACCGCTAAATATCTCCCCAGGGCCTTTTCGGATCATTCCCCCTAGTGGAGAGTAGTGGGGGCAGGGCTAGATTGAGGCTCTGCCCCCTCTGGCTCTCTAACACCCAAGTCAGGGAACACTACCAGGAGTAATACAACACATACTGGGATATAAATAAAGGGACTGCCACCCCCGAAACTCTATGGGAAGCCACCAAAGCAGTGGCTAGAGGGGTATTGATCAATGAGATAACTAGAGCTAGGAATATAGCCAAAGCGGAAGTGAAAGAAGCGGAGATCAACTTTACAGCGACAGAGGTGGCCCATAACCAAAAGCCCACAGCATCATTTTACCAGGCCATTGGCCAGGCACAAAGAAACTTAGAACTTGAATAAACAAAGCTAACTAGGAAACGATTACTATATACCAGGGATCCCCAACCTTTTGAGGCCGTGAGCAACATTCAGAAGAAAAAGGAGTTGGAAAGCAACGCTAGCATGAAAAATGTTCTTGGGGTGCCAAATAAGTGCCGTGATTGGCCATTTGGTAGCCCCTATGTGGATTGGCAACCTGTATTGAGGCTCTGTTTGGCAGTACACCTGGTTCTGATATAACCAAAACCTTCCTCCAAGCCTAGAATTCAAAAATAAGCTCCTGCTTTGAGGCCACTGGGAGCAACATCCAAGGCTCACAAGCTACTGGTTGGGGATCAATGCTATATACGGATCAGAAAAAATTTGACCATGGCGACAAAGCTGGAAAACTACTAGCAAGACTAGCCTCAGCCAGAGACTCGCAAACCCTAATAGCAGAAATCAGGGATCCAGGGGGGTACCTAGTTGATGACTCAGAGGGCATAGGCATAAGCTTTAAGAATTTTTATGAGAATCTCTACCAGACCAGGGCCACTTACTCCTTAGGACAGCTTTCGTAATTTCAAGATAACATTACCATCCCCCAACTAACACAGGAGGAATCCACCTAACTGGATATGCCCATAACGGAATTAGAAGTTGCAGAGGCAATATCCACCCTCCCATCCAACAAGACCCCAGGGCCAGATGGCTTCCCCGCTGCATGGTACAGAATGCAGGTACACACTTTAATTAAGATGCTACATGAAACATATATATATATGCATTTGAACAGGGATCTCTGTCACCCTCATTTTATGATGCAGTTATAGTATTAATAGCAAAGGAAGGCAAGGACCCAGAGATATGCGATTCATATAGGCCAATATCACTCATTAACACCGATGCCAAAATACTCACCAAGATACTTGCCACTAGATTAGCTAAAACTGTTTCTTCAATCACCCATATAGATCAATCAGGATTTATTCCTTCTAAATCCACCACATCTAACCTGAGGAGAATATTCATGCACCTTCAAACCAACCACAACAATGCTGGTTCTAGGTTGCTAGTGTCATTGGACGCCAATAAGGTATTCGACTCGGTAGAATGGCAGTACCTTTGAGAAGAAATGAAGAGATTTGAATTTGACCCGGTTCCTCAAATGGGTCAAACTGTTGTATCTTAAGCCTATGCCTCACATTAAAGTTAACGGTACCCTATCCCCCCAATTTCCCCTAGCTAGGGGTACCAGACAGGGGTGCCCACAAACTGGCACTGTACGCTGATGATCTCCTCCTCTTCTTCGAAAACCCTGGGGCATCTCTACACGAGGCATTAATGATTATTGAGTAATTTGGGGCATATTCCGAGCTCACAATAAACAAGACCAAATCTGTAATCTTCCCTATTGACCACATACCAGACCACCTCCCCCTTACCAAAGACCTTAAATGTGTGCACATCATCATCACCACAAATCTAGATGCATATATACTGGAGAACATGAATCCAGTTATTGACCAATTCAAGTTTGTGGAGTCGGTTTGGTCTCGTCTTCCAATTACACTGTGGGGTAGGGTCAATGTCTTTAAGATGATATATCTGCCTAAACTACTTTACAAAATGCATAATTCCCCCACTTGGATCCCAGAGAGCATGTTCAACAGGATAAACTCTATCCTACTTCCCTTCCTGTGGGCCAACAAATCCCCACTCATAGCCTGGACCTCCCTGATGGCACCACTAGACAAAGGGGACCTTGCCCTACCCCACCTGCGACACTACTTTATTGCTATCCAACTCCACCAAATACATAGTTGGTTTCATGGAGATGTTGATGACCCTGGCCTTGTGCTACTAGCTGCAAGGCTGGGCTCTCTGGAGGCACTTAAGAATATTCCATACAGGCAGAAAAAAGATAATGTAAATTGCCCAACCACCATATCCACCCCATTCAGAGCGTGGAGAGTTGCTTGCTCATACACAGGGCACAAACCACCTATAATAACCCCTTTTTTTGCCAATGTGGAGAAATTCTAACTTACCACACCTTAAATCCCTTCAGGACTTTTTGGCAGGGCTCAGAGACGCTGGGAAAACTCAATTCCAACACTGAGCAAGGAACAGTGGAGTGAGGCCGCTGAGAATATCTATACAGACCTAATTTCACTGCATGACAAACTGATCCAATTTAAATTTACTCATCAGCTGTATATTAGATTTCTAATGGTGGCCCTGATCACAGCACACACTGTAAAAAAAAACTTTTCACATTTCCGTTAATTTCCAGTGCCATCTGGAACTACTGGTGACTAAGGCATCAGTGTGAATTATATGGTCAAGTTATGCCATTTTATAATGTGATTATATCTCCCCTTAATTCTTTACTAGGCTATTTCTAAGCTTCTTTTTAATGTACCCCTTGAATGCAGAGATTCTTTTTGGGCTAAAGTTTTTTTTGCTGTTTTTTAGACTGTTCAGTTGGTATTGTCTGTGGTCTAATCTGTAATGTACAGTAATTATCACTAATTTATGTAAATGCAAATCTCTATAAATATTAGCAATCTCTTGATTCATCTCTAGAAAAATGGTTTGCATTGGAAAACTGTATTAATAGATAATATTTTGCAAGATATATCCTGCCTGTTTGCAGAAGTTAGGGAGATCAGACATGCAAATTATGGAGTGTGCAGCCACAACACAGCCCTGTATTTACCACCTCCTTATGGAGTTGGGTTTACAATTTGTTGCTAGATGTAGAGGGGAGCCAGACCCCTATAAAAAGTTATTTTTAAATAAGCACAAAGAGGAGCAATGCTTTTGCATGCAGGATCAAAGTAAAGGACCCAAAGAGTGTATTGATCACCAACACTTTGGTAGTTATTTACTAAAACTCAAATTAATCTCAGTTTTTTTTTAATAAAAACAAAGTCGACCAAACTCCCTTCCATGAATTGAACTCATTTATCAATATTTTTATCTCGAAAAAGTCAGAGCATCAAAACGCTGCAACAAAATAAAGTGTTGCAAGCTGCAAAAACTCGACTTTACCGTTTTATTGAACAAAAACCCAAACTTTATAAGATTATCAAGCACAGATCAAGAAACAACTTCAGGGACATCTGTCATTGACTTCTACATTACCAGGACAGGTTTGAGATGGAGTGTTTTCGGATTTTTAGCAGCTTTGGGGTATAATAAATGTTTAAAAAAAATCCCTCAAAATATTTGAGTGTTCCCCTTTAAAACCTCGACCAGTTACATTTGAGGTTTAATAAATGGTCTTTGTATTGATAATAAAAATGCTAGAAAATATTCAGGGTTGTTTTTTCATTATAAGGAAAACATGGCATTTAGCTTATGGGCAGTGGCTGCTAACAGTGGCTACTAAGTTAGTCAATGTGCCTGTAATTCTTTGTGTTTTATTTTAGATTCTAAAGAATGAACCTCAAACTACCCACTGTGTTATAAAACCTGTAAAGCAGTGAAAATCCCAGGATTGATTATTATACAGTTTTAAAAATAGGAAGCGTTACAGAATGGAAACTGAAATAGAAACGTATCCTACATTATTTAAAGCTTAATCAAAGGCAAATGATCATATACATAATAGAAATAGATCCCCTGCTTGAAGTATGTCCTTCCGTACAGTACTCTGCTGCACCCTAGTCTTGATCTCTGGAATACTACAGCAAAAGAATGACAGCAACAACTGCAAATTTATATCCATGACATCAACTAACATGTCTCAAATCTCCAAAAATCTGACACAGCTGTTGAGCCCCTTGTAAATAATTAACAAGTCATTTCAAGCAGGAGAAAGGTGGCCTTCTCAAGAAATCAAAACCCATTTACAAAGCTTAACAGATAATTCAGAGAGTCAGAAAAAGGTCTGTTTTCAGAAATGCAGAAGATACCACCACAATATATCCCAAAAACTGGATCTTCGATATAAAATCCATTTAAAAAACCTTTGAGGGTCGAATTTCAAAGTTTTTTTACTTCTAAAATTCAGCCCTTAGTAAATCTGCCCCATAGTGTATAAAATAACGTGTGCATAACCTTGCATTTTTCAACATTGAACCTCATCTTCCAGTTTGCTGCCCAGTTTCCCAACTTAGATAAATCACTCTGCAGAGTGACAGCATCCTGCATGGAAACTACAGTTCTGCACATTTTAGTTTAATGTGGATATAGAAATTTGCGTTACCAAGAAAGATAATGGTACCAGTGGTATATGTTTGCCATGAGTACAGTAAATGATAGAAAAACTTGAATAAAATTTCAGATTTTAATGCTCAACAAGCACCCTATTGGGGTTTTTGTGTAAATTTAATAAATAGTGTATTGCTGTATATTTAATTACTAAATTTGGGTAAAAAAAATCATTCAGCTCAACCCCTCCAAATGATGTTCAGTGCACATATACAGTGGCGCTCCTCCAATGAGTCGAGCTGAGGCGCTCGCGCCAGCTAAGTCTCCAGGGGCGGCAAAAAGCCGCTCCTGGTGACTTTAAGAGACGTGTGCAGTGTAAATATACAATCATACATCATCAATATACAAAGTACTTTTTTTATTAATATAGTGAAAAGTAAACTATTTTTTATTAAAGGAATACTGTCATGGGAATGTTTAATAATGCTGCTCCAGCAGAATGCTGCACTAAAATCCATTTTGCAAAAGAGCAAACAGATTTTTTTTATATTCAGTTTTGAAATCCGACATGGGGATAGGCATACTGTCAGTTTCCTAACTGCCCCCAGTCATGTGACTTGTGCTCTGATAAACTTCAGTCACTCTTTATTGCTGTACTGCAAGTTGGAGTGATATCACCCCCTCCCTTTCCCCCCAGCAGCCTAACAAAAGAACAATGTGAAGGTAACCAGATAGCAGCTCCATGACACAAGATAACAGCTCCCTGGTAGATCTAAGAACAACACTCAATAGTAAAAGCCAGGTCCCACTAAAACTGATTCAGTTACATTAAGTAGGAGAAATAACAGCCTGCCAGAAAGTAGTTCCATCCTAAAGTGCAGGCACAAGTCACATGACTGGGGGCAGCTGAGAAACTGACAATATGTCTAGCTCCATGTCAGATTTAAAAATTGAATATAAAAAATCAGTTTGCTCTTTTGATAATTGGATTTCAGTGCAGAATTCTGCTGGAGCAGCACTATTAACTGATGCATTTTGACAAAAACATGTTTTCTCATGACAAAATCCCTTTGAAATGCAGTGGTTTGTTAGCACTTCAACATATTAGTTACTTACAGCCAAAATGTAGCTTTTTTTATCGGTCCACATTATAACTGGTAAGCTATCTTTGTAATGAGCAAAAGGGAATAAAAATAGAAGGAAACTACTGAAACCTGAATAATATGCTTCCTGTTTACTATGCAAGACACAGAGGATGTTTTTTGAATTTGTATTAATATAGAGTGAAGTGTTAAGCATTACGCTTTTTTCTATGGATGCAGTTATCATAATAAGCTGAGCATTTATCTTTGGGGTGTTTTTTTTCAGCAATTTTCCCTATTTTGATTAAATGAAATGAAAACAGAAAATAATGTTTATGCTTTTGTTTATATTTGTTAACAATGTATGTTTGTATGAATATTTATTTTAATGTAGTGTTACTTAAGTATGCAGTAAGTGTTGTACAGAAGAACAATCAATTACTAGATCATTACAGGGATCATTACAAAAATAGATACAAATAAATACAAAGTAAAATAACAAATACAAATAAATACAAAGCACAAATAAATATTCCCCAAGAGGATGGAGGTCACTGCCTTGTAGAATTCAAACTAGTATTTGTTTTAGTACTTGAGCAAGTACTATCATTTTTTTTGTTGAATTACTTTATTCTTTTGTATCCATTCAGTCCAAAAATTTGAAATAGAGAAAAGCTAAATAATTTGTTAAATTTGCTAATTGAGGGATTCTCATGTTCCTTAATAAGAATGACTTTGGCATAAGTCTTTTAAGTGAGGGGAAACATTAAGAAAGGAAAATGAAGTGTTTAAGGCCAATATAAATGCTGCTAATGATGCCAGGAAATGTGGGAAAAACTTAATTATGTTTGATTACTTAGACACATTTCAGCCCTGGTTGATTAGGAAGCCTGTAGATAAAGGCATTTAATGAGTTTTAGTCTATAAAGACTTTGATTATGTTGCTTTCTTTATTTATTTCACTCTTTATTGTCACTGCTGTAAGTGCCCCACTGTACAACAGTGAAGTCATGTCAATAAGCAATGTTTCTTAGAAACAATACACATAAGAACGTAAAGTGAAAAGTTAATTGACATACTTCATAGTGGCCTAAATGCATAGACATTTACCTGTGCATTACATACATTTGAAACAAAACAAATTCATAAAACATACCATTTCTCCTTTCTGTCCTTTGCTTCCATCTTGACACTGCTCTCCCTGTATGAAAGGTTTAAAAAAAAGAATATCAGTTATAAATATGGGTCTAAAATCAAGTTATTAATTTGTGTTTTTTCCCCCGAAAATCAATCTTTTTAATGTTGGTTTTGGATTTTTACAAACTGTGTACATGTGCTGTCCAACCAAATATGGTCACCCCAGGGAGTTTTATGGCTCCCAGACTCTATGACCCTCAGACATATAAACATATACTAGATACTGAACAGTACTGCTCTGTAGCAACACATTTAAGGCTAATGCCACAAGGGGCTAATTCTTAGCCTGGGTTGGCTTGGGCCAGTCACATGTGTTGTATTTTGGCACCAAAAAGCCACACATATTTTTCTGCAGGCCGAAAATGATCCCAATGTGGCATTAGCCTTAGGGCACATTTATGATTTATATGGACCAAATAGCAACAATGCCATCAGGAGCATTAACTCATTTATGACTGCAAAGACTCTAGAACTATAGTAAAAATGCTGCAGTGTGGATAAAAAAACATGGCAATTGCATCCAAAACTGTACTTGGCACATTGAGATTATGTAAGAATGTGACCCCTATCTCAGTGTTATCAAGGCCTAGATGTGAGATTCAGGTTATCATTGATCTCTGTCTCAACAGTATAGCAGAAGGAGTATATGACACACATACACACACATATCTAGAATATGTCACAATATAAATGTATTTGTGTAACAGTAAAGAAAAAAATTTTTTTTTCTTCTGAGGCTTGTAAATATAGGGAATCCTCAAGAAATATAATATAAATACAGCTTTTCTTCTGGTTCTCATTTGTACTAAATGACTAATCTGGGTCCTTGAAACTGAGATAAGTTCCTGTGATTTCAAGCCTGCCTTTGAGCCAGATTTCTTCCCAGAGTTACAGAAGGAGCATATAAATTAAGTGTGAAGTTTTGTACACCTGCTTTCCCCTTAGAGAGCATTCTACTTTTCCCATCTATCATTGTTTCTTTTCTGTCTAATTAGAAGTTTCTCTGCATCAGTCTACTGACCCCATTTTTCCTTGTAATAAAAGGATTATGAAAGGTCTAGTTATAATAAAGGTTGGAAAATTCTGCCATTTTATATTTCCTGAAGTGTGTCTCCTGAACCATTATTATATCTCCTTTAGGTCTCTTAAATTCATTTAAAGTTTGTGATCATTTCAAGGAGTACTGAGACCTTTGGCACCTCATGTAATGATTTTCAAAGTGCTGAATGTGTCTTTTATCTATTTTCAGGATTTATAATGTGAGAGAATAATACCACCTTTTAGGAGACCCTAACCTGTAATATATCCAGACAACCTTTCAAATTAAATCTAACAATGCATCTCTAGACTGTAAAATAGGTAATGAAAATGAAACAAAGTTATGAAAAAAATACAATAAATATGCATACAGGCAATAAGGTATGAATGGGTAATTGTTATACAGTCTTCTATCTGCCTTTTTGAGATGCTATAATATCAAACACAACTCATTTCAATTAATGTGCCAGTCACAGAGAAAAGATACATGCTCATCCACAGAATGAAGTTGAAAATCTACTCATGTGTCCAGTCTCCATTATTACCCTCTAATTAGGTTGATGTATGAGTTAAATAAAAAATATTTCCTCTGCGCTCTAACTAGACATAGCTTATCCTGTATAGGTCAGCAGTAACCCCATACAACCTAATAATCCCCTATGCTTCACAAAGATGAATGTTACAAATATTTAACCACCAAATTTGTAAACCTTTTACTGGGGGTATGTTTATTAAATTTAAAAAAAAAAATTGAGTCGACAATACATACATGATCTCAAAAATTCCAGAGAATTCAAATGAATAACTGAATTCTATAGATTCTATAGAAGTTGATGAGAGATGTATACGAAGCATTCAAGCAAGCTGATATTTAATATCTTTTTGACATTTTATAAAAAACAGTATGCATTTTATAGCTGCCTTAAAGATGAATAAAAGAATGAGATTCTTATTTTGGATTTTTTTCCCCATTATTAAGCACCCCATTAACCCAGTTAAGTTTTTTCTTAAATATGCTTGTGATTGCTAATAGAAAAGAAGTTACAGAAATTAATTGAAATAGTCATGAGTTTTAATAATAAAATGGTGGTATAGTGTTATGGTATAGCTTGCATGCCAAAATATCCATCCATCCATCTGTCAATCTACAAACTATACAAAAAAGATGAATAAAAGAATGTGATTCTGATTTGGGATTTTTTCCCCCATGATTAAGCACCCCATTAACCCATTCAAGTTTTTTCTTAAATATGCTTGTGATTGCTAATAGAAAAGAAGTTACAGAAATCAATTGAAATAGTCATGAGTTTTAATAATAAAATGGTGGTATAGTGTTATGGTATAGCTTGCATGCCAAAATATCCATCCATCCATCCATCTGTCGATCTACAAACTATACAAACTTTAAAATATCTTGAATATAATGTATAAAATTGAACTTGTGATACTCTTCTAACTTCAATAAATCATTCAAAGTGAGTGTTACATTAAACAACTGCATTTAGTATCATTTTTGACTAATATACCAATTACGCAGAATTATATGTGCTTTTGCTGGCTGCTAATGAGAATTTATTAATTTAATTTAACACAGGAGCTTGACTTTGTCATGCTTAAAGATTAGTAATTTTATACTCATTAAAAATAGAAAATGGAGAAGAAATAAATGTTTTTATGTAAGCACCCAGGACAAAACTATTCTTCTAAAAATATATCCCTATTTTTTTATAATGATCAAAACAATATTTCTGTAATAACATTATGATGAGCCTTTTCAAGATGAATTGATGTACTCAGTGAAGTGTATTAACACATTTGCAATTTAGAAATTGTTGTTAGACCAGGGCACATGCAGAACCACAATTTGCCCATCAAAATGAAGGCAAATGACATATGGAGCTGTAGTTTTGAACCAGCCCATTTCATAATCCTGAACATGCAGTATCGGTTACTGTAAAGACTGTAAATCATGATCTCCCACTGTAACTACGATCACATGATTTACCAATATAAGCATCCACTCCAATAAAATTAAAGACAAGCATATCACACATCAGCATGATACTTTGATCATAAACAGTTTGAAAAATATCTTAAAATACATTTGCAAGTTTTGCCATGAAATAATAAAAATAGTGTGTTTATTTTGGGCTACTGTGTCTGACAGCTGCACATTAGAACATTATTTTTAAGAACTCGTGTTGTTGCTCACAAAGATTTATACACTTATGTACTATATCGTCTCATTTCATCCTACACCCTGGGAATGCTACTACTCTTACAACATGTTCTGACAAAAGTAATAAATAAATACATAATAATAATGTTATAATTCATTTATAATATAGAAATTCCACATTTGTTAAAAATGATAAATGTTTCCTCAAAGAGTTGCTTGTTACAAGATGTTCTGACAAAAGTAATAAATAAATACATAATAATAATATTAATTTATAATTCATATATAATATATAAATTCCATATTTGTTAAAAATGATAAATGTTTCCTCAAAGAGTTGCTTGTTGTACATAGTATTTTATTTTACAGGATAAATAGCAGGCCTCAATAAACAGCAAATAACTACCATCAACTGCACACTTGTATCTCCATTGAAATAAATTAATTGTTCAAGTTTGTGGATTTGCATCTTTTAGTACTCATTATGACATTAAAATTCCTTTAAATATGATGTTTTTAGGAGTTCAATTCTATATATGTCAAACAACGCTAAAGAAATTGGGAAACTCCATAGAAAATACATTGTTGCTGTTGAGTAAAACCTGTATTACTGGTAAGTTGAACATAACTTATTTGTTATGTATTTCCTACAGAATGCCACTTGGACTTGGATGATACATGCTTTAAGTCAGGACTCCCTCAGACTTGCTCTTTTGCTTGTTATACTTCTTACATCATAACATAAACCCAAGGAATACATAGAACATAAAAATCAATAATTTTATAAAGGTTCATCAAAAGCTTTATCTGCTCCTCACAAAACCAGGCCTTTATAGAATGACGAGTGAGAGAGACATTGTAAATCATAAAAAGAGTTCTGGCTACTTATTGGGATTCATTTATTTTTTATTATTTTCCTAAGTAGCATCAACAAATAAATAATAAAAGTTCTTTCCATTGGGAGTTTATGTATTTGTACCCACATAATTAGGCAAAGATATCTTAGATAGTTCATAGAATACAATTCCTAATCTCATTAACTGCAGTTTATGGATTTATTTGGATTGTGCTGATCACAACTTGCTTGATTAAAATGCAAATTCATTGTTCATTCTCTAAAGACTCATAATTAAAGTACTGACATACCTTGAAGATAGGGGAAATCTGGTTACCTAGTTAATTCCACAAAGAGTTACATAAAATAGAATGAGAAATCAATCTAACAGTGCAAGCATCCTTGGAGTATAAGGTTATTAAACAGTATACTGAGATTCATCTTCCCTAAATTTAGCAAGCTATCTTATATTAATTAAAAAATTAAATGAGTTATGTACATAGTTAGGTGGGGCTCATTGCCCTTTTATCACAGATAAAATGGAAATTGTAGCAGTCATTGGAGCCATCATTACTCACTGCTGTAAGACAGTCTAGACATCTAATACTGAAACAGATACAGAAGAGAAAGTTTTTGCACAACATCCGGATGCCCAGACACTGCAAGACTTGAGGTGACAAAAGAAGACACTGCCAAAAGGAACTAAATGATAGCCACTGGCAGATGCAGTGAAGATACCATATGTAAAACTGGTTGCTCAGAGATAATGAGGTAATAAATAAAGATTCACATGGCCTTGTTTGTAGTTGGATTAGTTTCCCAACATTGTCCATACATCTTCCTTTAGATAACTGCTGTGGAGGGGCAGGTATCTGCTGAAACCATATACTGTAGGTTTGTTTTTTTAGTTATAATACTAAAAATATGTGTTTGGTACTGCACAGTCTCCATTTGTTTACCCTGTTACAGATGTTATAGCTCAAAGAATATGAAATCTGGCCCCCTTCCAAAAGGTATGGTTCTTAAGTTCTTTAACATGCTATACGTTTTATAATGTTAAAATCTGAATAGTAAACAACAAAAATACCTGGATATCCTTTCTATATCCTCCATAAAAAGATAAAAATCTGGTCAGTGACGTGAACTTCAATAGGAATATTTTTTTATTAGACTTGCCAAGGCCTACCGTCAAAATGCTTACAACCTGTACATTATTGTCTGTTTTTCTTTTATATATATATTTATTGCCTGACTATGAGGAATATCCATTGCTTCAGACAAGCTGTAATTTTATCAGTTACCTTTTCTGATATTCTTTATATTAGTAATTCCATGCATTCCTTATATAATATTAATGCTTTATTCCTCCATTGTTTACCTGGTCTGCCTCTACCGGCTATATGTGGCAGTTCTCTTACTGAGAGAACAGTAATAGCTTGGAGCTTGCTTCTCCTAAAAAGCTGCTTAATGTGAGTAGATATACTGTGATATTAGATACTAACCTATGACGATACATGGTGTGTTTCTAGGGTCTAGCATTAGTAAGAATGAATTACTCTCTTACTTGTAGATACTTGTAGATAGGTAGCTATAAGTGCCAACGAGGCAGCTTGATATTGAAACGATAGCGCCATTTACTATACAAATATAACTGGCTTCAGCTCCAGTTTGTAAAAGTTTGTTCGAGTGAAAAAAGTGCTTTATTATACCTAGATAATTAAACACTAATAGGGGAATGTAATATAAGTCGTTCACGCAAAAACTATTTGCAATGCGAAAAGTTAAGCCTTTGCGCGAATGTAATATACCTTTTGTGAACCCGGAAACTGTTAAGCGACCACTTCCACCAGTGAAAGGCTAGTTTGCGCTAATGCGCTGTCAATGTAATAAAACTTCTTACTGAAAAAGTCGCTATGCTTGCTCCAAAATTATGACAGATTATGACACCTTCAAGCACTTCCTAAGAGTGTGCAATTACATTCAAAACAAAAAATGGTTTGAGGAGAGCACCCCAAAAGCAGTTATGCTGTGAAGGAACTTTATTCAGTGACTGCATTGTAACCAATTGTCCTCAAACTTTTTTGTTTTGAATGTCTACAACGGATTGCGGTAACCCTCGGGAGGATTGAAGCATTGCTACTTAAGTTAAATTTAGGCAGAGCGTGAGAACAACATTGTCCTAGTTTAAGTGCGAACATTTGCCATCTCCAACCTGTCGAGGTCATGTAAAAGTAACATAGTAAGTTAGGTTGAAAAAAAGGCATAGGTCCATCATTTATTTTTTTCAAAATGCCTCAGTTAATAGTGCTGTTCCAGAAGAATTCTGAACTGAAATCCATTTCTCAAAAGAGCAAACAGATTTTTTTTTTATATTCAGTTTTGAAATCTGACATGGGGCTAGACATTTTGTCAATTTCCCAGCTGCCCCAAGTCATGTGACTTATGCTCTGATAAACTTCAATCACTCTTTACTGCTGTACTGCAAGTTGGAGTGATATCATCACCTCCCTTTCCCCCCACCCAGGAGCCTAACAAAAGAACAATGGGAAGGTAACCAGATAACAGCTCCCTAACACAAGATAACAGCTGCCTGGTAGATCTAAGAACAGCACTCAATAGTAAAACCCATGTCCCACTGCGTACTATTCAGTTACACTGAGAAGGAAAAACAACAGCCCAACAGAAAGCAGTTCCCTCCTAAAGTGCTGGCACAAGTCACATGACCAGGGGCAGCTGGGAAATTGACAAAATGTCTAGCCCCATGTCAGATTTCAAAATGAATATAAAAAAATCTGTTTGCTCTTTTGAGAAATGGATTTCAGGGCAGAAGTCTACTGGAGCAGCAGTATTAACTGATGCATTTTTAAAAAAATATATATGTTTTCCCATGACAGTGTCCCTTTAACTTTTTTTAACCTGCCTAACTAGAAGTTGATACAGAGGAAGGCAAAAAAAACCCCATCTGAAGCCTCTCCAAATTGCCTCAGAGGGGGGAAAAAATCCTTCCTGACTCCAAAATGAGACTAGTCCCTGGATCAACTTGTACTTTGAGCATTCTTCCATAACCCTGTATTCCCTCATTTGCTAAAAAGCCACCCAACCCCTTCTTAAAGCTATCTAATGTATCAGCAAGAACAGCTGATTCAGGAAGAGAATTACACATCTTCACAGCTCTTAATGTAAAAAACCCCTTTTGAATATTTAGGTAGAACCTTTTCTTCTAATTGGAATGGGAAAGTATATATTTTATCGAGTCTTTTCTTGACCCAACTTTTTTGAGTTATATTATCGCTAAGATAAAATTGTCGATGGAAGTTTGTTCAAGCTTGGTTTGACAAAAATATGAGCTATTTTTCCTTTGTTGTCCCTTGTTAAACAGTAAACTATGAAGGTGTGCTAGTCTTTGACTAGTACATATTTAAATAGACGTTCTTATTTTATTCTGTATGAAAGAAGTCTGTATGAAGCAGGTCTGAGGCAGTCATGCTGGACAGAATTCCTATCAGCCTGTGGCGTTTCTACATAAACAACACAATCCCAATTTTACCAACAGAGATGAACAATCATATCAAGCACATAGGAAAATTGAAACAGTTGATATATGGATTGTTTTCCAAGCATGTAGCTTAATGGGACCGAGAAAATGTAAACATCAATTCCCAGGTCTAAAATCAATGAATAAAACAGAACTGGCTTTCAGTGTGGTATCTGCTTACTTTTTTTTGTTTTCAGTAAGAATTTTACAGTCTCCTGGTATTACCCACAGACAAAATAAACTGGCTTCTGAATGTTTGTAAATAAAAACAATATATTAGAAAAAAATCATCATATTCCTAGAAGATGTTATGATTATATCTGGGAATAATTTGACAATATGCAGTGGAACTTTAAAAAATGTGGAATTTCACTTTTTTTCTCATGACACGTGTTTCATTTTGTGCTGTAAAATTAGAAAGAAAAAAAAATAACACTAAAACGTCTTTAAAAAATCCTGGACAAGTTTGCACTTTTCAATATCATCTGTTAGGGATGCAAATTTCCTTATATAGTGGAGAAATAGTGGATGTTGTATTCTTGACATATTAATTGATCGCTTTACTGACCTTCTGTTATTAGCTGCCACACAGTATTTATTTTGTTGAAGTTTCCTGCCCATTTAAGAAGGCAACAGAAGATTTTTCTCAGCCTCTCAAGAGATCAATTTCCTGAGTCATACAATGCTATTTATAGGCAGAACTTACAGTTGTGTAACAGAAACCTCCTTTTTAAAAGGCAGCATTAAAAAGCAAAAAGAATGAAGTAAGACAACTACATCAATTACATCTAAATGTTTCCAATTGATAATGCAAAAACAAAAAACTTGTTCCGTTCCGACTGATTATAAATTTGAAGTCTCAAATACACAAATGAATCTTGGGGTATTTTCATATTTTCTTTCATATCACCAGCATATTACATAGCTCTTGAAATTTCTGCCAGGCGATCAGAATGCCATGCATTACACTGAATTCCTTTGACAACATTTACAAGCACCTTGGCCCAGTGAAACATGTCACAGTGTATTTTCTGTCATATTTGCAGGAGTAAGTCTGCCTGTAGAAGTCCTTGCCCAAGCATTGCCTTGATAAATATAAAAATCAAAACTTTAGCAGCTGGCTCCCATACCACTTTACTGCAAAATACAATACAATAGATTTTTACCTATCCAACTCAATGTAAGCACTTATAGTGTTTTGCCCATTGCTCCCATTGCTCATTAAAATGCCACCACCGCTCCAGTGAGTGTCATTTTGTACTTCTGCTTTCTATTAACAGCCTTGTTTCGCATGCCAAATAGGTAACATACCCAGCATGTGGAAATAAGAAAGAGGGACAAAACATCTGTCATGAGTAGCATGGCAACATTTTGGCCATACTCCCTAAACATAACACCCCTTAAAAAAGAGACAATTTGTATTTTGCATAGACTAGCTATTTAACCAGTTTTTGCACTGAACTGGTCCTTTATTTCAGCTGTGCTCTTATAATTAAAAGTATTCCCCATGTGCTGACATACTGTAAATTACAATCTGGGCAGATCCACCTTGCAGACCTCATACCAATTATAATTTGATCACATAATATAATAATCTCTAAAACACACAAAGTGCAATACAAGATTTTACTTTTTTATACAAATATAATATCAAAGGCAGCACTACAGACCTGCTTCACCAGACCACCACCCAATACAGCCACTTGTGCCTATCATTCACTCTGCAGTTGTTGTGGCATTGCAGTTTCATTGCATGTGATGAAACACTTGGGGGAGTGTGCCAGCAAGAGACTAAAGCTGGCCATAGACGCAACGATCCGATCGTACGAATCCTCGATT
>CM044439.1:99548988-99559892 GCA_024363595.1 Xenopus borealis
GTTAGTGAATTTGCGAAGTTGTGAAATGACGTCACGCTGGAGAATTAGCGCTAGCGGTATACACTTCGCGCTTTAGTGAATCTGCCCCTAAGACTTTGGCTTTTTCAAGCACAGAGAATGCCACATGCAGAAAGTATAGAAGAAGTAGTTCAGTAGAAGTGGGACTTTTAGAAGAGCTATACAGGACAGCAGAATGTGGCTAAAAAATCATGACTGCAAAATGAGCCAAAAACTTTCATTACAACCATGTCTCATCCTTATAGGATCAAAATCATTGTAATATGGTTACAATGATAACATCTGGTTTTCTGGGGCATATTTCTGTTCAGATAGCAAAGTGTATTGTAATGTGAAAACCAATTTCAACACTCAGTTAAAGCTTTGTCTATGTTGTTTTAGTTTTTAGATGCCTAGTAGGGCATATTGGTAGGCTGCAGTCACAGTGATCCACTCACTGGTAAAAATTATGTGGAGTGTACCCAATGGGGCACCTTGCAGGATCTGTGCATGTGGTACCATTTTAGATTCAATATGAGCATGTAGGAATGCTAAAATTAATTTACCATCAGGAAGGTCATATGCAAAGTGCAAAAAGTGCATTTTCCTCAAATTTCACAGGTCCCTGCACTCCTATCCATCCCCTAACATCCTACTCTTGCACTTTTGCCCATAGGCATTATAGATGACCCCCATTGTGAATGGCTTACCCAGAAGTGATGCTACAGCATTCCCAAGCAGGCACTTTCATTCTTTTTCTAACCTGAGTTGTGTGGCTCTTCAAGGGATTTTCTGTGCAGTTGCTACTCTATTTTTAGGAGCATTGATATGGGGTGTACAGATGGAGCCACTTTTTTGTGAGTTTAATGCAATGTAATTGTAGATAAGCAGCAAGTGCAATATCTTAAAATGACTTGTCACATTTATCAGTTTCATTTTTAAAATGCATGCAATACCAAGCACTATATAGCTACTAATACAATACAATACCACGCACTATAGCTACTGGCTTACAGAGAGAGATCATTTCCTCCATGATCTTCTAAGCTGAAGAAACAGGGCTCCTGGGGGAAAGTCCTTTGAGCTTCCTCAATCTGAACTCTCACAAAGCTTAAAAAAGGGTGACCCTAGGCACCACAGTGATTTGCAATAACTCCCACTAGTTATCAATGCTAATTAGGGAGGAGAAGCAGTGCACACAGTGCCTCTGTTCCCTCGTGTGCATAGCATTTTTTTAAGTTTAGTGGCAGCCTGTACTGGTGTTTCCCCTTCTGAGATGGTGGTTTTCTCAAACCATGCAGTTCCAACTTAGGGAGTTATTTATCAAAGGTCGAGTTCTTTTTCCACAAAAAATGTGAGTTTTCCAGGTGATTTTTCGGTTCAATAATCGACCCTGGGAATAGCTCAAATCTGAAAATGCACCATCTAAAACCAGTCAAGGTCATGTAGAAGTCAATGGCAGGGGTCCCTTGAACCATTAAAAGCCTTTATGATGTTTGAGTTTTTTTAGTGGGTTTCACTCGAAAAACCTAAACAATTCAAGCGATTCGAGTTTTATTCAGGTCTTGTACATATAAAGCATCCCTAACTATATGTTTCTTTCCCCTGCAAAGTTTTTTCTTGCAGGCACCCTTCTACCTGATCTGTTTTTAATATGGCTAATTTTCTGGACATCAGTTATATGCTGATTAGAAGTAGAAGGTAAGAAGTTTATACTCTGCTTTACTCTCTTCTTCTATTTCAATAGCTTCATTAGTTATCCCTTCCTCCAAGTGAGAGTGCCAGCTTGGTTTCACACATATTACTTTAATGTAAGCTTTGCCTCTAACAACAAATTAATTTTTTCCCTTTTCCTTACTCTGGCTATTTCCGCTATTATGTGCTTCTCATATGTTTCAGCCCCTGTTGTGTACACGTTTTTCTTTATGTTCACCTGTGAGAGTTCCATTCTTCTTGGGGTCTAAATGTGGTTACATTCTGTGATCCAAGTTTCCTTTTCGTATCCATTACCCATTTTGACTATGTTAGCTTGCTATTTCCTAGTAACTGCTGACGTGGATTTGGATAGGGGAACAATTATAATTATATCATATATATATATATAATTATATATATATTTAAATGTAATATGGTTAAATGCTATCAGGAAGTGAGTGTCCTGCTTAGGTCCAATAGCAACAAGGAAACAAAAATGCATGTCAACTCACTTCAAACATTTATTTATGCAAAATCACCCAAATCAGTTCAAATAATATAAACAGTTAATTTCTTACATACAGTACCACTTGGTATATATAACTCCTGTTTATTGATATACATATATGCTGGGGTAACTTTCTCTTTCCTGAAAAAAAACTTCTTTCTGTTGGGGATGATCACAACTAGAAATGATCACAACTAGGATAAAACACTGGTAACTTGAAATGTTCCTATTTCTAAAATTAATATAAAAAGGTAAATAAAACAAACACTTATATGTATTAATCTGCACTTGTAGTGTTCCCAAATATCATTGCTGATATAATAAATATCTAATATAATCTTATTTTGAATGCATCTTAATATACAAATATAAATATCATTATCATCTTAAAATCCCCATATCAACATTCATGTATTGTCCCTGTGCAATAAAGCTTATTTACATATCAACTCTGTGCAATATAGCTATAAAACGGTGTTAATGTAGAAAAAACATTTTTATCCTAGTAAATTTTTAATATTTTTTAAAGTGCACAGTGCAGATTGAAATATCTGATTACCTTAAAGCAGTTCCAGTAGAAATTACAAACTAACTAATTCCATAGTGATTTAAGGAATGCTCGAAGTGGCTATTCATTCCCTCAGGTATTATAGTTCTAAGTTTAAATATCCAAAATAACTCTAATCGTAGATGCCCCCACTCTTATCATCTGTTGTATCTATTCCAAACATTTTTATAGTTTGTGTGGACCAACTGTGGACAGCTTCAAAATGTTTTATGAATTGCATCATACTTACTGAAATATATCTTCCTTAGAAAACTTTGTGTCAGTAAATATCCCATTCCTTGGGGATGGGATTGAGCCCTTGGGAAAATCCTTCTGTTGTGAACAATTTGACAGAGCTATACCAAGAAAGTGCTGATAGAGCGGTCCAGGAATGGAAAATCAAAGTAAGTAGGATACAATTTTCTTTTATCTGTAGTTTGGTTTTTGACCAAGTTCTCAGCCGCAATCGGTCCATCATATACGAGGATAACCATGAATGCTGCATGATTTGTGCATGATAGAGAGTTATGTACTGTATCTCATTCTCATTCTGTCCATGTGCTAAAATGAACTTCCTCTCCATCATAGAGGCAGCCAGAAGAGCCTGATTTGTTGAATGGCATCCTAGTAGCTTCCGAATTAACTGATTGCAATAAGCAACAAGCACACCCAAACAAACTTTCATCCACATTTAAATATATATATTTATGGGGAGTAGCACTAACTGGATTAAAATCAAGGCAGACTATTCAATGCCCTAGAATTTTAGGGTACATCTTTGATAAATGTTTGCTGCTGCAAAAAAAATTGCTGCACTTGATTCATAAATGAGTTTTGTAGATATACCATATGGTCATATGTTATCAGTATCGTCAAGGCAGGTATAACTTTAGCAAGTACCAAAAACCTGTTACATAGAGAGAAACATTACATTACAGAATGGTAAAATATTCTATGGTCTGACCTATAACTAAAAGCCTAGTTTTTATTAATGAAGGGAAGGCAATTTTTGCAGCAATGACATTGACGAACTCTAAGTTAAGAGGAACGTTTAATTTTAGCCAACAGAAGAAGAGAGATAGATAACTACAATTGGTATGACACATGTAGTTAGGTTTTTCTCAAGACATTTTCTTTAACAAGACAAGTAAGTTTACTCTGTATATGCACTACATTACATTAATATCATAAATTAAACAATTTTACCTTGAGTCCAGGAAGTCCACTTGCACCTTCTTCTCCCTACAAACAAACAACGTATTCATTAATGCTAATACTTTTCTTATTCTTTTCGTGACCCCTCACCCAATACTTTTTAGTGGGGTATGGCGTCAGGGTCAAAGTTTATGTACCTTTAACAAAGATCTTTAAATAGTAAAGGCATTTTAAAAGTTGAAATACAAATGCAAATGGATGACTGAAAAATAAAAAACCCAGCATTCATAGCCTGTTGCAACACAATTAATAAGGTGATACAGGTTATACGGTATAATCTTTAACCCCTGCATTGTTACTCTTTCTATAAGGTAATCATCGTGTAAAGGTGAACCTTATTATGTACTGTTCCTCTATAAAGCATTGTGCACTACTGAATACCTCTCCAAAGAAAAGAACACAAGTGAAAATTAATAATTGTTTAGAGTGTCTAGTTAAACTTTTCTTTTATCAACTTCTTAAGAATATAACTAAAGGCAATTTATTCACACAAAGTTGTCAGAAATACCTGCCACCTTTTACTCAAATCAAATCTGTCACTTTATGGCTACAGGCGCATGAGAAGGCTGATACTAAGATATTAAATTATGGCATGAGAGAAGTTACATTCAAGCTAGTGTAACTTGGATTCTTGCCTAGAGCTGAAACTGAAAACTGAAAAATGTGCAAAACACAGTGGTGTCATTTTTTTAGCAATGCAAAATTAATTTGGTGTTTTTTTACTGGAACTTTTTTCTCACTAAAACTTTCAGGGTGAATGTCAGGGTGAAATTGTGCACGGTTTGATGAAAAAATTTGCCAAGGGTTTTACCCAAATTTTACTAATATCACCATTCCTGGCTTGCCTTAAGACATTAAGGGGTAGATTTATTAAGGGTCAAATTAAAATTTTCAATTTTTTTTATGGTCAAAACTCTCAAATTCAGATTATGAATTATCCAAATTTGATTCAAGTTTTAATTCAAATTTTGAAATTTATCACACTCTGACCATTTAAGAACTCAAATTGGACTACTTGCCACCTATAGCCTGCTGAGTTTATGTAAAAGTCAATGGGACAGGTCAAGGGACCAATTTGGACATGTTAGTAGCCATCCTAATATTTGAGTTGTTTTGGATTCAAATTCTATTAGAATTTTTGAGTTGGTAAAATTTGTGCAAGTTTTATATATTTGATTTTTTTAACCCCCCAAATGAATTTTGCTCCATGAACACAGTGCTATTTGCACTTGGCAACACTGTATTCATGAGGTGGGAAAGGTTAGGCACTTAGGTGCACTTTCTCACCTCATACCTATCCCTTAATTTGAGTCTCTTTCAAATTTTCGGTCTATTTTTGATCAAATAAAAATTGTTGGAATCATTCAATTGCATCATTCGATTCTAACTATTCAAACAATTTTGGGCAAAGTTCTTAGAAATTCCAAAACGTTGAAAAAATCACTGCAAAGGTTCCAAGAGGTCCCCCATAGCCTAAAATGACAATTACGCAGCTTTAAGGTGGCGAAGTGTTGAATTAGAATTTTTTTAAAGAGACTTTGAAATTCAAATTTTCACATTTTTTCAATTCAAATAAAATTTTGGGCTATTCGATATTCAAAGTAGCCAAAAATTACTGCGAAATTTAAATTTTAGAAATTTTGAATTTAATTAAAATTTTCACTTTGACCCATAGTAAATCTGCCCCTAACAGTATCTTGAAATATTTAACCTTCAAGGGGTAGGGGATGTTAGGGGAAGTCAACAAGTTACAAATGAGCAAATACCCTGCCAGAACAGCTGCCTATCATACCTGTTATTGCCATATTTGTAATTGCTAATCTCATATAGCTTTATTTTACATGCTCCAGGGTGTCCACATTTCCATGTGTTTGTCTACTTTGTCTGCCAACAAAGCTGTTAAATATAAAAGATTTTGTGTCATGTTCCAGATTTTTTTATGCAGTGCAATAAAAAGAATAAAGGTGTATTTTAATTAAGCCTTAAGAGGGTGTTTTGTTGGTCCTCTAGCATTTGTAACTGTGGTGTCAGTAAAGTATTCCCCTTGTTGCAAGCTGGCAGGCCACAATATACCCTCCATTAACCATCCTTCCTTGTACATATAGCCAATGGGTCCATGGTCTAGATACAGTTTCATCCTATATACAATTAATGAATTTATAGCACGTTGTGCTGAAAATTAGTATTCAGCTTTGTCGACAACAGCATGTTGTGCTGAAAATCATTATTCAGTTTTGTCTCAACAGTGCTTGTGCCTCCATCATACAGATCTTTGAAAATACTACCCCCATTGACTAGAAGCTCATCAGATTAAAGGTGCTGATTTTTTATGCAAATATTTAAGAATTTCTTGATAAATAAATCTTGAAAGTCCAAGTTTGGAACCCCTGAAGTACAGAAAAGAATGGAAAAAATACAATGACAATTTTTAATAAATCCACTATGTCTTAGAGGAGACAGAAAAGAGTACCAAAGGAAGAACAATTTTCTATCTTTATTTCTTGAAGAATGACTCAATTGGATGCTAAACTAGCAAAAAGGCCTTAGATGGCATGGCTTCATAGAAAGCTGACAACTATACAAATGTTTTGAATTCCCAGTGGTTTTGAGTAATGACCATTGCAGCAATAGTTTGCAGAGTTTATTGTTGTCTGAGTTTCAACCTTGGAGGCAGAATGAAGGAATGGTAGGTTGACTACTATTTGCTAATTGTTTGTGGAATATTCTATTTTTGCTTCCTATATAAACCATAATTTGGTCAAGCTTGCTTGTTCCTGGATGATATAAACTGTGGTTTTATTTGTTTTCAGATCCTGTCTAATGTTCTACTTATGGACCAACTTCTGGTGTTAAGTCCCTTCTAGTTCTGACTTCAAGTGCATCATACTTTACCTTTGCCATGCAATTCTTTACATCTGATCTAACCGACTAGTGTGGCTGTGTGACTCATCTTCAGCTGTGCCTGCTATGTTCAACTAGATACTGGAAAATTGACTTAGCACAGGTACTATTGGTCAAACCGTTATTTGGTACTTTCTAACCATCTTCCACAGCCTTCATTTTAATCAAATAATTAAAATGTTTAAAAACCATTTCCTTTTTCTTTATAATAACAAAATAGCATCTTGTCTTTGATCCCCACTAAGATATACTTAATCCTTATTGGTGTCAAAACAATCCTATTAGATTTATTTTATATTTAAGTATGGGGATCCAAATTATGGAAAGATCCATTATTCGGAAAACCCTAGGTCCTGAGCATTCTGGACAACAGGTCTTGTCTTTTACACTGCCATGATGGTTGGCTGAGCCACAAACTTGTTTGGTGATTGTTATTTTTTTTAATTATAAATGTATGTACATAAAATACAGTCCATTTCTTATATAATAAAGTTGTAACAAACACAGGCTATATCCCCCACTTTTGAAATTTGAGAAGACAGAGTGATACATTAAATCTGAGCCTTAAAAGAAAAATTATAGTCAAACACTTTTTCTAGACTAGTAAACCAATACATGAAATGTTTATTTTGACAGTAGCGTTCTTTAAACAAGATTAGAAGGAGATTATAAAGTGTGGCTGCTGCCTTCCAGTACTACAAGTACTTTGGTAAACCACAGTTTGCTATTCTGCAGACAGTGTTTATGCTTCATGAGTATGGTTTATAGAGACATAAGGAGATGTTTAGACATAACTCAGTAGGCAATGGGCAATGTTACAAAGACAATTCTTTTGTTCCTTGATTCTACAAGTACTTAACAAAAACATACATCTGTTTGCCAATACACTGAACAGGTCTACAGCTATAAAACAAGGTCCCATTTTTCCTTAGATATACAGCCTACAGAAAGTACGCAGCAAAAGCGCATACCAAATGATCTTAGCAAAATACCTAAGCTGTAAATCTTTCTCGTGTAGAACTACTGAAGTTTTAAGCAAAGGGCATGTTGATATGGTAGTGAACAAATCATCCTTTACAGTACTGAATGTAAATACAGACATTTATACGATAAAACCTACATGATATGTCATCTATAAGGGTAAGTGAATAAATTAAAGCAATTCATCTTTTAGCTATTCTTTAAAAGGCAAACATTTTGGAGTTAATAGAAGCATAAAGACATGCTAGCAATTAAAAGTAAAATAAGTTGTTTTTAGTAAGGTTGGGTTGAACTGCAGGTGACTTTTTAGTGTTTTCCATTAATGAAACGGTTTTCTACTCTTTTGTTATTTACAACATCCCACAAAAAATGAATACTTTAAATAATTCCCCTGGTTTGCTGGTAATATAAATATGTACATGCGTATATGTCAGTTGTGAAGCCAGGACAAGGTGCAATGTTTCTGATTTCTTCTTCTGATGTGCAATCTTAGGGATTGACTGTCAAAGAGTCAAGATGATAAAATGGAATGCCTGAATTAAAAAGAAGAGTTAAAGCACCAGAAAAAATAAAAATGCTACCTTTTTTTTCTATAGGAGAGCAGGTGGAATAACTACTTTAATGGAAAACTGAACCTTACTTGTAAGCACTGTCTGATTACCAATGCATGCCTGCACCTAAATAAACTCAAACAGAAGAAAGTTTTGGCAAAATTTTGTTTAGATATGAAAATTAGAAAAAAAAATGCAGCTGCACACTTGCATTCTTTCTAACCCTTTGGCAGGAGACTTCATGTATTTTAAATTGACTGCTAGGCTCCTAATTACTTTACCCAAGTTCCCAACTCCACATTAAGAGCTTCACTACTGAGGTGCAGCACATGCCAAGCTCTTATGGAGCGCAACAACTTATACACTATCTCCTCGTAAGAATGGCCAAAAAAATAAGAGACCAATGAAATCATCAGGTTCTTCTGTGCACACTGCCAGAGCTTACCTATAACAGACACTGCTTTGTCCACATCTGTCATATATAAGTGCCCTATCTGTCATATATAAGTGCCACCCAAAGGGTCTGATCACAAAAGTTGCAAAATTAGCACAATATTTTCTATTAATAAAATGCGAATTTATCTCACTTTTTTTATTAAACAAAGCTCGACCAAACTTCCATCCAAGATTTTATATTATTCATCAATCAAGTAACTTGAAAAAGTCAGGTGGGGTAAAAACTCAATAAAATCAAGAGAAAACTCTAATCGTACACATTTTTTGGACTTTACTCTTCAATCATTGTTTTTTTCAGATTACTTGGCTAAACCCAGCACAGACCATGATATCTTCAAATTAGGATAGGGGCATCTGCCATTAACTTATACATGATTTCAACAGGTTTGAGATGCCAGACTTTTGAATTTGTTTGGTTTTTTTGCTGCATTAGGGGTATACTTAATCTCAAAAATTTGTTTTTTTTCCACATCAAATTGAACAAAAATAAAACTTAAAGTCAAGGTTTAATAAATAACCCCATAAATGTTCTCTTGATCTTCATACCATATGCATGCCATAAACACAAAATGTTTTGTCTTCTCTCCTTGCTTTTTAACTTCTGGAAGTACACAGAAAAGTAATGTGGCAGATTCCTTCATATAATCAATTGACCTCAGATATCTCCTGCTAACTTGTGACTGGCAGAACTTAAAAGTCTCAAACTGTTATGTGAATGCCATTGGATTTCCTCTGTAATCCTTAAGTTTACCAAGGCATTGCACAGCTGCAAACACAGATACGACTGGCAAAACAATGAACCATACTTCTTTCTAACCCAATTTCATGCAGGCTTCATCTGTTTTGCTATTGAAAGGAAATTGCATTTAAACAAGAAACATGCACAAATGTATTAAGATCTTTAAGTAATTATTTTTATCTCTAAATTTACCGGATTGAGAAAAATTGAATCAAGAGAGGCTTGAATTTTGCAGAAAAAAAATGCATGGTTAATTTATTAAATGTATTTCGTTCGTCTTGTGATTTTCTTTGAAAAACACAACAGAAACTTCTGCTAGAATCCTTTGATATTTTAACAATCAGCTAAGCCTTGGGTAAATACACAGAGGCCTTGTGATTTAGGATTATCATGATGTTGCATACTGGTTTGTAAAATATTGCTCTATTCTAAATATTATAGGCAGATTGTTTATATGCCCATTGGAACAGCATCACACAATTTGCTGTTTTGATGGAAGACAGTGTTACAGTGTAAATACATCTCTGGAGCTTCATTGTCAGCCAGGGTACTGATTCATGTTTGCTGCAGGAATCTGTGCCACGCTTTGGCAAAGGCAGAGAGAAATTGGAGCCAAGAACATTACGTGGGGAATCCCCACTACTGCAACTTGAATAGGAAATAAAGTAAATCAAAATGTGGAAAATATTTTTACAAGGCTCAAAGTCTATGAAAAAATGTGTGCATTTATCGTACAATAACATTTGATCTGGAAGGAGAAAAAAAAGATTTATATTATGCTTTTACATTTAGTCCTATATGATACTCCTGTTTCCTTATTAGCACACAAATACTTAGAAATAATTTGCATTTAAATATATTATTGTGCATTGCAGGCCAGATAGCAAAATTATACAGTCCAAACCAAAAAGGCAAGTTCTCGGATAGCTGCATTCAGAATAAGTCATTTGCATAAGGCATTTACATTTATATTAGCAGGTAATAGTTCTTTGTAACTGTCACACCCCTTCCAGCATTTATACCTTGCTATAATAATCTTAGCATAATTTCGCTCAGATAATTGTGAACCTGGGACTTTGCAGATCATGAGGCCAAAGATCCATAGCCATAAATATGTTCCTGTACTCTGTATGCTATGTGAATAACAATATAATTATTCTACATTCAAATATTTTCACTTGAAGATGGGACATCTTGTGCTGGATTGCCTTTCAACCCACTACTGTCCACCACAAAATAACATTGATTAACATAATCAGTGAATCCAGGATAGGGATACCCATTCCAGTGTGAACATGAAATGTACAGTATGTG
>CM044439.1:99560207-99576072 GCA_024363595.1 Xenopus borealis
GCTGCCCAGTTTCCCAATTTAGACAAATCACTCTGCAAAGTGGCAGCATCCTGCATGGATCCTATAGCTCAGCACAATTTAGTATCATCTGCAAAACTAGAAACCGTACTTTCAATGCCCACATCCATGTCCTTAATAAACAAGTTGAAAAGCAAGGGACCCAGTACAAAGCCCTGCTGTTCCCCACTAACAACACTAGTCCAATTAGAAAATGTTCCATTTACCACCACTCCTTGAAGTCTATCTTTTTGCCAGTTCTTTAGCCAGGTACAAATACTATGTTCCAGGCCAACATTCCGAAATTTAACCAGTAACCTTCTGTGTGGCACTGTATTGAATGCTTTAGCAAAGTCTAAGTAAATCACATCCACAGCCATCCCAGAATTGAAGTCCCTGCTTACCTTCTCATAAAAAGAAATTAAGTGAGTCTGGGAAGATCTATTACGCATAAAATCATGCTGGCACAAACTCATAATGTATTAGAATGAAGAGGTATGAGACAGCCAGATCAATTAACAGAAAGTTGAAGTTGTTAAGGCAGGATAGTGATGTCATAAACATAAGCTCAACCTATTCTAAAGCTACAGATTCCAAGCTACACATGTGATCTTTGTTCCACTTAGATCACTGTTCATTGAGCATATTGTATTTTCACCAGCATATCATTGGAAATCATGGAAAAGCGACGGGAGACCGAGGGATGGAGTACAGAATCAAGTAAATCCCGAAGCTCTGATTTAATGAACATGCTCATAAATAGTAACAGTAGAAAGAAAGAGTGAGCCCACTTTTAAGGTGAAAACATGATAAATACTGAAGGAACAGAATCAGTCTTTTGTAACCTTGAAATCACAAGAGAAAGATAATGTTAGAATTAAGATTCAGCAGTGGAGAGGCAGAATGGTTCAAGTATTGCTCTTTTAAGCGATGTTGGGTAGAAAGTTGGGATGGATTAAGGTTTGCCTTCATGGAAAAGCTGTTGCCTTTCTGTTTGAAGAAAATACTTACTTGGTGGCATCTGACCTGGTTCATACTGAAAGGGGGATATTAATTACTAAATCATCTACCAATTTTAGGAAAATGTCTCCCATAAATTTAAGTCTTGAGGCAAAAGTTTACATGTATTATCAATTGAATTGGTTGTATAAAGTGGGTGCGAAACTATTATTGTGAAATAAGGATACTGAGGTCTGGAGTAGTAATTCATCTTGAATCAAAGGTTACTTAACATTTTTAGTCCCTATGCAGTTTAATTTGCCACAGCAAACTAAGAAAACCAAGACACACCTTTAATGGCACTAGATTTCCTGTTTGTCCACAGAATCTATTTGTCATCACAAATAGCATTTGCAGTTTTGCCACCAAGTAGAAGTGGAAACAGACCAAATTCAATCCTGTCCTTCATTCCATGTACATAAATCAAAGAAAATAAAAAAAAAGTTTTATGCACGAATAATATTACAAAATATTACCTATGTCTAATGAAATTACCTTGTCTCCAGTATGTCCAGGGATACCAATTTCACCCTTAGTTCCTTTCTCGCCCTACAAGGCACAATACACAGAATGCTGAATAAAATACACAATACACAGAATGCTGCATAAAAAAGTTGCATGTACAGTAGTAGCAAAAGTTTAACAGCAGCACAGAATAGCAGAATGTAAGCAAGACAAATTAATCATATTTTATCATATAGAATTGGGCTGAAGGTCATAAAAAACTGTAAAAATGCATAGTATAGGAACTTCTAATCAAAGGAAGAGCATTAAATCTGCGTGCCTGCTTGGCATTGCTGCAATTCCTGGACTACACTACTATTCAGCTTATTTGGCTAAGGAAGGTATATTTATAATCAATGTAAATTGATGCAATATCTATTATGCCATACATGCATGTGAATCTGAGGCATGTGCTGCCATCTCCTTTCCTACTCTAAATTTATGTTGTTGCTTTGTAAAGGAACCAAGAGACATATCCAATTTACTTATTCTAATTACATAAACCTGTGATGATCTGGGCTATTCTGTTTCAAAAAATTATTAATGGGTCTACGAGCCCTGACTGCCTAAATTCATAATTTTGATACTTATAATTGGCTTTCCTTTTCAAAGTTTTCTATTGTGCTAACCTACACCACAGAGAGAATAATATCCTATGAATTCAGGATGGTGTTTCTTGCTAAATGACTAAACCACCTGTCTACTCTTTTATCCCTATTCATAGAACAATCTATTCTTTATATGTTTTACATGTTCTGCATGTTTGCAGCACAGGAAGGCTACAGATGTATATTTGGAGCAACATGGGATTTTTGAAATGCCACTTAAAAAATGATATGGAAGATATCGCACAATATACATAGAGAACATCATACAGAAGGGCAGAGAAAACATTTTACTCTTTTAAAGGTCTCTCTGAAAACACCAACTGATAATCCATAAGAACATGCTGGCAATAAATCAATAACTTTCATTTATTCTGCTCCAAGAAAATATTCCATATATTTCTCCAGAATATGCAGGGACTGATATGATTGTGGTAATTAAGTAATAAGTGTCTGACATTCAAATCCTCCCATGCATGTCATTCTAGCTAGTTTCAGCAGATGAAAGGATCGGGCTGTTATTAGACACTTCATTGTCTCTATATTCTAGTACTGAGCTGGTGAAACTCTAGACAAAAATAGCCATGTACTTCAAAGAGCAAGTGTCAGTAGCAAATATAGGTTCATTATTTTTCATTTAAAAAGTGATTTGTTTAAATATCTGTTTTGGATTTGCTCTATAAGAGACCATCCAAACTTTGGTGGTTTATTTTGTGTTGCAGAACTACATAAGGATCCAGGTAGCAAACTAACCTCAGTGTTGTTCCTTAGCTTAACTGTACATTACTAATAGGAAAGCATACACTTGACAGTCTTACTGTATATTATCTCTGTTCAAGCAATTATTGCTCATTTTAACATATGAATGTGGTTCACAGGGATTTAAAAAAGGATAAAGAGGCTTATTTGGATAAAGAAATTAAATGTTTTTTAAAGCAAGGTAAAAATCACAAGCAGCAAAAGCTCTGCTAAAGTAATACCACTATACTTCTGCAACTTATATTCTAGCACTATAGTAGATCAGTAGTGATGGGCGAATCGGCGGAGTTTCCTAGCGAAAAATTAACGAAACGCCACCAAGTCCCGTTTTGGATGCGCGTGTCCTTTTTTGGATGCTGGCGCCCATTGCCCACTTCCAAAACGAGACGCCGGCGAATTTTCACCAGGCAAAATTTCCTCTGCTTATCGCGAATCACAGGAATTTGCAGCGAATTCGCCCCAGGTGAATAAATTCACCCATCACTATAGATCAGTTTACCCTTGTAACTGAAGGACTAGTATCTCAAGGAAATGAAAGCACCCATACAGCCTTTGCACATGGGCATACAAGGGCAGATTCCAAAAGAAGGCTGTGGGCAGAGATAATATTTATTTATTATTGATTTATCGATATTAAGGGGCACATTTACAAAGGGGCGTAGTAAATTTTCAAATAAAATTAGAATTATTAAAATTATCGTATAGCCCAAAATTCGATTAGAATTGAAAAATTTGAAAATTAAAATTTTGAAGTACTGTCTCCCCCCTATGGGGGACCTTCTGGAACTTTTTTCTAAGTCCAGGAAATGCAAAGTTTATTTTAAAAATCGTTCAAATCCTTTGAATGGAACTATTCATTTGAACGCTTCGAACTATTTTTATTCAATCGAAAACTGACCTAATCAATAGAATTAGTTCCATTTTGATCGAATATAGCCTTTTAAAAAAATTTGATGGTCGACCATTAGTAAATCTACAGAAAACCATTAACAATTTCACTGACAATAGCAAAATTAGATCATTTCACATATAAAAGCTGAATCTGTTGATTGATAATAATTTCTCATTAATCAGTTCAATTAAGTTCATCCTTGTATCTAAAACTGTGAAAAATTGCTGACTTTTTCAGTGAAAGTTTCACATGACAGAAAACATGAATGATAAAAAAAATCACTGCAGTAAATGATGCAGTCACTTTTCTGGGGTGATTTCCAATTATTTTTACATCTCTTTCTAAATGTTTCATTTTCTGTCACCACTTCTAGAAGGCATGATATTTGTATTTGCCAATACCTCTGATTTCTGGAAACATGTCATAAATATGTATTATGTTTCCACTGACCTAGTGATACAAATAAACCTTGGCTAAGCAAAGAAGAGTTAATAGTAAACGTTGCAATTAAAGCAGTTTTTTCAAATTTAGGAAAGGAATAAAGTGTATATGAAATTCATCATTTTAATTGTTGGTGCTACTGGAAATTTTAAAAAATATGTAAAATATTTCTTTTATAGCTAACTATACAGTATATACAAATAATCACCTGGAGTCCATTTTCTCCTTTCTGCCCTGGTAGGCCTGCGACTCCTGGCAAACCAGGATCACCCTGTAAAACAACATCAAAATTAAGCAGGTAATGAAAATGTCATATTCTGGTCTATAATTCTTCAGGATCCTGTTCAAAATTAACATTACACTTTGGGAAATATTTTCTTATGTCATCGTTCATTTATAATACAAAAGAGCCGTGAATATCCTGTAAATTATATCCTTATACATGGTGCTTAGTAATGTCATTGGTTATAATCAGAGATTAGTTAATGAAAATGTAATATTCTGGTCTATAATTCATCATTATGCAATTCAAAATTAACATTACATTTTGAGAAATATTTCTTGTGTTATTATTTATTTGTAATACACAAGAGCCATGAATATCCTGTAAATTATATCATAAATAGTGCTTAGTGATGTCATTGGTTATAATCAAAGTCACATGACTCACTGAAACTTTTCATATGGTCATGGAACTGATCTGTAACTTATAATATCCTTATATTTTACAAGAAGGGTGAACTTTATTCACTATATTACTATATACCTTTTGGTACACTGTGCAGCTCTACAAAATATGTGCAGACAATATTTAAAACATGGAAGCACCAGTGACCCTTCTAAAGATCTCTTTACATAATTTTCCATTGTTGAAATGATAAGAAATGTTTATGACATGCATGTATGTAGAAAGTAACATGGTAAAACTAGGAATTCTGTGTTAATAATGTTAATATTTTGAATATTTGCAGTGCTTGTCATTAACAGAATAGAACTGGATACATAGATAGGCTGTGCAAAATAATTTTTTTTTAATATAGTTAGTTAATTAGCCAAAAATGTCACCAATAAAGGTGGAGTGAGTGGATGTCTAACATAATAACCAGAACACAACTTCCTGTTTTTCAGCTCTCTAACTCTGAGTTAGTCAGCGACCATAAGGGGGGGGGGGGCACATGGGACATAACTGTTCAGTGAGTTTTCAATTGATCCTCAGCATTCAGCTCAGATTCAAAAGCAACAGTTATGAACCATGTGGCCTCCCCTCAACTCACTGATTGTCTACTGACTGGTAACCACTCTGTGCAAACCAAGAGAGCTGAAAAGCAGGAAGTAGTGTTCCGGATATTGTGTTAGATGTCCATTTTGGCATTTTTTGGCTAACTAGTTATATTGAAAACATTTTTATCTTTATCTATTTACCCAGTTATTATTTTTATACTGAACAATGCCTTTAAGTTTTATAATAGTATTGAAAATATTCTAATGAAATGTCTTATATGAATGTGGGAAAAGAAGACAATGCCACAGGAAAAAAGTCAGTCAACCAATTTTAAGAACTATAACTATTACTGCTATTATTGTTTTGGCTATGCATATATGGGGGACGTTGAAGGCAGCTTACCTGTTAGTTGTTTTATATACCTGCCCTTTAATTTGCCTGTAGTGTGTTTTGTAAGCGCTGACCTTTTTTTATAGGCAAGTTTTCTATGTAACTATGTTAGTCACAATTTTCTATGTTATGTACTATTTTGACAGTTTAAGTTTCTGTATGTCTTTGCAAAAAGTGCCAGTTATTCTGTTTTCTTGGATTTGCAAAGATCAGCAGTATTTAAAGTATATGTTTTATAGAACAATATCTTAATTTCATGCCAAGCTTGTTTTTTAATGTTATTTTGATACACTGGGTCTAATGTAATCATTTATGTGGGAATTACCAATAATATTACATATTTTACATACAAGAAATATATATTTCATAGTTGCTCTGCCTTTTTACAGGTGTGCTTCATTTATTCTGGCCTTTTGCCAATTCTCAGCAGGATTATGGAACCACAACATAATGTGAACATTCGACAGGTGCTAAATGTATGGTTGCTCCACTTTAAAAAATGTTTTTCAGTTTTACTTCCCTTGTTGGTTTTAATTGTTCTGCAATAGAATATTATTTCATTAACTTTATACTGTATACATATTTATAAAACAGAAGATATTTTAAATGAACAAAAATATTTTATAAAATTGTGACTAACACCCAATGCTTCAACATTTAGAACTCCCTATCTTCTCAACCCTCGTACCTCTGAGTAAGTGAGATTGGGAAGTAAAATAATGTGAAATAAAGTAAAATAATGTGAAATAAAGTAAATAAAGTAAAATAATGTGGTTCCTATAGACCTAAAATCCTCCAGGAATACTTGGCAAACATCCCATAAACCAATAAATGAAGGCACTTTTGCCATAGATTCCACTTTGGCACCACATGAAAGATGCTCTAATGTTTCTTATAGTCAGGAAACTTTTAACAAATGAGGCAACATACACACAGACAGAGTAGGTCAACTTACAAATACTGTACTATGTACATTGTACAAATTATGTAATGACATGCGTCTCTTTTACCAAATGTGGCTATTTTCCCTTTGTTATTTGTGTAAGATTACCATCTAATTCCCTTTTGATAAATTGAATGCCCAGTTTAATGAGTTTGATATATGTGCTTGTATTTGGATAAATGTTTTATACCAACAATCTTCGGTCTGTCATCTATAATTGTTTTTGTCATTAGCATGCCCTAACGTGGTATACACTGATTTTGATATATGTGGATAACTGTAGGTACCATAATAACTTAAAAAGTATTGGTTACAAACCTTATGTGGCAAGCAGGGGCACTTATCTTTGGCAATTACTTCTGTTGACTGAAGGGAATTTATCTTCTGAGCTACAATCGCTGAAGCAGTGGTTTGAAGGCTTTCCTGAGATGGACACTAAAATAAAATAAGACACCCTACCATTATCTAAAACTCATCACCAATACATTCTCTGCAATACAGATGAAGCAACTTGGATTTATGTGTTAAATGTATCATGACTCAGGACTAATTGAAGAAACTGTGTTATCTAAAGTTATCTTAACTCATTTATGCATTTAACCTTTTCATTAGCATACCAAAGCATTATTGTTCACAATGGTGAACACTTTAGATGGGATGCTGTGACGCAATTTTCTGTGTTAAATGGAAAAAGTTAGTTAGTTATTCTGTGTCAAACACACAAACCAAAGTGGCTTCATCTGTAGCCTAATTTTGAAATCATAGAATATGAAATAACAAGAGTGAAATGCATAAAAAACAGTAAAACATGCCCCCCCCCCAATATCTGAAATGTACAAACTACTTCATAACATAAATATAGCTTAAATAAAATTCAACTACAATAATAGCATGCATTGATACATATCTGCATATGCTTTAATTTGCACAACACAGATATTGTCAAATTGTTAAGACTATACAAAGAAGCTAGATGTAATGTATCTTTCAACTTTGCCTGCAGTGTATTAAAGGAATGTCTTTCTGCCGTCTGACAGCTGGTACTTCAGATGCCCTTCTGCAGGTAAACTCAGGTCTCTTCCTCAGCACCTTCCTCCCCCTAAACTTATTGAGGAACTAGACACAAGATACTAAAATCACTACATAATGAGCCTTTCTGCTCAGTTTTTCCCTTTTGGTGTCAAAGTAGAAATTTAGTCAGTAATCATCAACTATTCCATGCTGATTTATGAGCAGGTACACGTGTGATCTCTACTGCCATTCTTCTCTGACCTTTTCTCTGTTGTTATTGGTATGCTCAAAAACTTCCACTTGAGATAACTGACTTTCTAGTAACTGTCATAACAAAATTGTAACCTTTCCATGCATAGCCTCAGAGCTAAAAATTTACATTATGGTTATATAAAAAGGGAAACTATACTTATTTGTTTATTGGCCTAACTTAACTTAGGTTTAGTTCAATTCGAGCATTTTTAGTAGCTAATAGTTTCACAATTTAGCTCATATCAATTCTATTTTTTTATGTATTGAATGGTTTTGCTTGTGGTCATTGTTTCTCTCTTTCAGTTGTTTCAGTTGAAATACATGCAATGTAAGGGATGTTCTAGATCAGGGCTGTCCAACTGGTCGCCCACACCCCCCTTGGCCCTCCATGAGAGTCTGCTTGCTGTGTCTGCTTACCATGTGTAAGATTTAAAATGTATCACTACATACAGTAACTGGCCCCTGTATTGTTAAAACCTCAAATTCAGACTAATCCCCTGTATTGTTCACACCTGTGACCTCAGACTGAAACTGCCCACATTGTTCACCTGTTCACACCTTATCCAAATGCTAAGGGAGCATGAGCACTGTATCACTGTATGTAGTACATCTTAGAGTGGTCCTGATGGGTTTCTCTGTCTCCTGCTCTATTCTGCTTTCCCTATGCTCCCTGTGCGTGATATACTCTGCTTGCCCAGTGCTGCTTGTGTGTGTCAAACTCTGCTTGTCCAGTGCTGCTTGTGTGTGTCATACTCTGCTTGTCCAGTGCTGCTTATGTGTGTCACACTCTGCTTGTCTAGTGCTGCTTGTGTGTCATACTCTGCTTGGCCAGTGCTGCTTGTGTTTGTCATTCTGTGCTTGCCCTATGCTGCCTGTGGGATGTAAGCCTGGTAGATGTTTGTTCTGGGTGTTTTTGAAATAGTTATTAGGGTCCCTAAGGTATTTAATCATGTGTTGAGAGGTTTCTGCATTATACACAGGGGAGTATTAGGCTGACCAATCACATATGAGTGATAAGTGATTTGGCTTTTGGGTGTGCAACTACCGTTAATGTGGATATGATTTTAAAAGTTCTTGTGGTATCATGGGTGTGGATTACAGTGGGTGTGGTTTAAAAGGGGGAGTGGTTAACACTAACATCCATTATTGGCCCTCAAAATTTCAGCCCTCTGTACTACAGAAGTTGGACAGCACTGTTCTAGATTCCTGCAGTACATTTCTATGCCTTCATTTATTTTCCTAGTGTGCCAGCTTATGCATATTATGTTTATGCATATGAAGGTCTGAGCTCAAGGGAAGATATATATTATATGTAAGTCACTGAAGCACCCACAAGTTTGAAGAGGCACTTTTGTGGGTGATTTGTGTCAAGACCAATACATACAGTATAATAGCCATCTAATAGTTTAATTAGTGCAACTGTGTAAATATTAAATTATTTACCATTAAGCATTAACATTGAATTTTGAATTCAACCCATTTATAACAAAAAAGAACCTGCTGTAGAATAATTATTTTAGAACTGACATTTCCAGCCCTTAATCAAAACTGAATGTTTGTACTGCGTGTAGGTGGTCAGTAGTTTCTCAAGAAGAAGCCATACAAATAGTTCCTGGTGAGTCATTGACGTCATTGAAGAAAACCTCTTTGTGGGATTTTATGTTTGTCAAACTTATCTTAAAATCAGTTTTCATGAGTAAAATAAAATATATCTTATCCAAAAGTTGAAATCAGCCTTATTATTAATAAAGGCTGATTTCAACTTTTGGATAAGATATATTTTATTTTACACCGGAAAACTGATTTTAAGATGTGGGTTTGATCCTGTAGATTTTCCTTGGATATACACTAAATATAGAAAAGAAAATTTCCACCTCTGAAAATTGTTAGTTTCCAGTGCTTATACTAAAGATTGGATCAGATACAGGCACACAATGTGACATGCAGTTTATACTAAAATGACAACATACATTTACAGAAAGTAATCTTACCATTCCATCAGATATCTCACAGCAGTTTTCTTGAGTTGCACGATTTGGGCTGCAGTAAATTGTTATCCGTTGGAGTTCAATCTAAGTTGGAAAATAATAAACAAAAATCAAAATTCCTCACAGTAAAAAAAAGCTGAATGAATTGTTTCTTTAGCAAAAAAAATGCACTTTTTTGTGAAAGTTACACACATCTTGATATCATCATCTTACACCAGACACAAAGAGAGATTTGAAAGTCAAACCAAAATGTAATGATGCGGTAAAATATTCTAAAGAATATCTAGGCAGTATTTCCAGTCAGAGAGAACAAGCTCATCTCATAATTCACTCTGCAGCTGCTTACTATTGTTTATTTCTGAGTTAGAAATATGGTATGGAAAGTAACAAATAAAATAGGTACTGTAGGTCCACTTTATGTATCTGAAAGAACACAACAGGACAATACTGTATTTTGACTGTGACAGTTATAGTGGACAAGAAGTGAGATGAATAATCAACGTTTGGATAGTTGACTTGAGAACCACATTCACGGATCAATGGATAGGAGAGTTTATGCCTTGGCATAATGATTTGACATTGTTCATAGGGGCACAAAACACAATTAGAAAAAGTGTAATAAAAATATATTGGCTATTTGAAATCACACAAAATACTTTCATGCAAATTTTTAAAAATTTGCTATACTAGAGAACAAATTACATAAAACAGGAGAACATCAGCTTTTTTAACACTCACTATGATATACTGTAGCTGTGCAATACAATTATTAAGCCTACCTACTCATCTCCTTTCTCTTTTCTACCCTAAAACAACCCCTTACTGAAAGATATCTCACTGGCAAGCAAGATAATGATACTCTGAGCATTAGATGTCAATCAGTTTGAAGTATATAAAGTGACAGAACACTGAGCATTAAGTCCCAGCCAGCATATAATACATAAATTGACCACATGTGTAACATTAAAGCAGTACTTTCATCCCTCCTGGTTAAAATACTCAACATGAAGCTGAGGCAGAGTTTAACACCTGTCAGAAATGTCAAACTGCTGCTGTCAGGGGTATTTACTGCAGCTATTGACAAGGGACAGAATAACAACAACTCTGCGGTTTCTTCAACATTCATGGAATACAGGTATATGATCTGTTATCCAGAAACTTGGTAACCAGAAAGCTCTAAATTAGGGGAAGCCCATCTCCCATAGAATAAATTTTAGTCAAATAATTCAAATTTTTAAAAATGTCTTCCTTTTTCCCTGTGAAAAAATGACAGTGGGGATCATTTATAAAGTTCGCGCAACATATAATTGTTCGCAAATTGAAGTCTTGCCCATGCTTTTTCCTGAACGCTACAATATTGCACTAATGTGCCCATCTTTCCTTTTTTTGCGAATTCGCATTGTGAATGAATTTTAGCAAACAACTCGCAAACAAGACGGGTCTTTGCATGAGTACAGACACTTTGCTAGGTTGTTTTGTGCGAAAATAGCATTAAAAGTAACTTAAATTCGCAATTTGCGTAACAGTTTTGTGTATATTTTCTCCGCCACCAAAGTTGTGGTGCAGAGTGTTCGCAATCTGTGATTTTTGCCATATTTAAAAAGCTCCTATAGACATTCACAATGTGAAAAACAAATTCAGCTTTCTAAATATAACCAGGTGCAGGGCAAATATATTCACTCTGCAAACCAATCTGCCCTGCGCGAAGTTTATAAATAACCCCCAAAGTCTTGTATTTTATCCAAATTAAGGTATAATTAATCCTTATAGGAACCAAAATAATCCTATAGGGGTTCAATAATTCAATTTCATCAATTGCTTTTTAGTAGACTTAAGGTAGCCTTTAATACACTTTACAGAAATATCCCTTCAGATTCAGAAAACCCCAGGGGGTAAATTCACTAAGCGATGAAAATGCGCTAGCGTTGCCTTCCCTAACATTCGCTGCACTTCGCCAGGCGAATATTCACCAGCACTATGCAAATTCACTAAAGTGCAAAGTTACGCTAAGGTCGGCGAATGGTAACTTAGTTGCGCTAGTGTTACTTCGCCAGGCAAAGCGCATTTACGCTAGCGATGCCTAATTTGCATATGGCGCAAATTTCAAAGTATAATAGAAATATATGTTACAGCCACTACATTACACTGCACAAGCCCAGGAAACCTTTAATAAAAAAATAAAGTTGTTCTATTGCCCTAAACATGTGCTCCCTGTATAGTTGAGTTGCCATATGTAAGGAAATGTAGGGGGGAAGGAGGGTAACCCTCCAAAATTTTGCTATTTTTCAGACTATCACCCTACAAAAGGTAAAGCAGGTCAGCATTTTTTTGGGACTTAGAAAATTTTTTTTTCAAACTCCTATCTGACCTGGAGAAGTAACGTCTAACGTAAGTGGTAGTCTATCTACTTCGCTAGCGAAAATTTGCCAGAGTCGGTGTTAGTGAATTTGCGAAGTTACGAATTAACGTCACGCTGGCGAATCAGCGCTAGCGTTAGACGCTTCACGCTTTAGTGAATCTGCCCCCAGGTCTCAATTCTAGATAACTGGTTACATAATTATGGGCTAGACCACACCTACATGTCATGTTGTAATACATCTTATGAGGGTCTTATGAGTAGTCTCATAGTTAGATGTGGTGTTTATACAAATGGCCTGCAGGTGGCACTGTGCATACATAGGACTTTCTGTACAACTTGAAAGTGAAAGTAAGACTTACTGCTGTTATGTAATGGCTGCATGAACTGCTAATAAAGAATTTTTATACTCTCCTCATCCTCGGGTACCAAACACAACAAATTGTGACAAGGATGTCTTTTCTACTTTTGCAGCAGCCTGCACCTTTTCTACCAAACCCTGGTGAGCCTATAATACCTTTTACTGCTTGGATCCGTATGTTTGATAATTACATTATTGCTGCTGACCAAGGGGAGATTTCTGCAGCTAGAAAGCGTGCTTTACTTATTCACTGCCTGGGAGCAGAGGGACAGCGTATATTCTATACATTACCATTACCTGATGATACTTATGAAACTGCTCTTACAGCTATTAAGAACTTTTTTGTGACAAAAGTAAATGTGGTTGCTGAAAGATATATATTCCGCCAACGTGGACAAAGTAATGCAAATCCACAGAACATTTTTTAGCAGCTTTGAGAGATCTGGTTGTTACCTGTGAGTTTGGGAATCTAACAGATGAAATGCTAAGAGATCAAATAGTGGAAAAAACAAACTCACCACGTATTAGAGAGAGACTGCTCCTAGAGCAAGATTTAACCCTTGCAAAGGCTATTACAGTTGCTAGCCAAATTGAAACAGCTATGGCAGAGGCTAAAACTCTCAGTCAGGGAACTGCTGGGAATGTACAGATTGTGAATTCAAAACTGTGGCCTAATAATGCGCAGTCACAGGCTAAATACAGTGCTAAGGAAAGGGATTTACTGCAAAACCATGCAGGAAATACAAATAAAAAATACTGCTTTCGCTGTGGTTCAACACAACACCTTGCAAACTATTTTAAATGTCCTGCCAAAGCTATACAGTGCCACAAATGTTTAAAACCAGGTCACTTTTCTAGGGTCTGCCATAATTCTGTTAAAGATGTTCATGAACTCACTACTACAAATGTTACAGTATTAAGTGTGAATAAAGCTGGTACATTTATTCCAGACAAGTTTATATGCACTGTCAGTGTCAGTACTGCTTCTGCTGACAAGGGACACTCAATTAACCTGATGCTTGATACAGGTTCAGCTGTTTCTATACTACCAAAGGACATTTTCTTGAAATACTTTGCAAAAGATACGCTTGGTGCACCTGCCCTGAGACTGGTCGGTTACTTAAAGGATCCAATCCCTGTGCTTGGTTGCATGCCAGTGACTGTACAATTTAAATCAAATACTGCAAAATGTGACTTTTACATTGTGAATAAAGGTACTGCTATACTTGGAAGGGATCTCTTTGCTGCATTAAACCTACAATTAGTTGATGTTCTTATTACTACAGCACCAGTGCCTGCCACACAGCCTGTGTCTAAAATTTCACCACAAAGCAACACATCACTGGGCTGTGCAAAGAACTTTGTACACAAAGTAAAGTTGAGACCAGATGTAAAACCAGTACGCCAGAAATTGAGGCGCTTGCCCTACTCTATAAGGGAGACTGTCTCACAGGAACTAAAGAAATTGGTAGAGCAAGATGTGATTGAAAAATCAGAATCCTCTGAATGGGTTTCACCAATTGTTGTAACAAAGAAGAAAACTGGAGGTATTCGATTGTGTGTTGATCTCCGTGAACCTAATAAAGCAGTGATTATTGATAATCATCCTCGGCTACCAAACACAACACTGTAGATCAACTAGGGCTTGAACTAGATGGACTTTGCCTTTTTTCCACTCGATTTAACTATGTAACTATGTAACTATGTAACTAATACATAATAACTAATACATAATAGGTTTAGCCACAAATGTAGGAGTGATCATGTGCGCACATATTCTGTATAGTATTATGTGTAGGTCATATGAGCAGCCACTCCTGAGATCTGTGTGCAAACAAAACAGGTATTTTATGCAATTTTAGGGATCATAATGTATTTATATAGCAGCAGCAAGCTGCACATTTGTTCATTCAGCAAGCTTTACAGTCAATTATAACTAACAGGGGTTTTTCATTTGTCCGATTGCAGGTAGATTGCAGGTATATCTGCATGTCTATGGCCAGCTTAAGACCCACTCATCATACTATAAGGAATATGTGCACATGATCAGTCCCACTGAGAGTGCTAAATGCTAACTGGTGCAAGATTACAGCTAGGAGGAGACATTGGAGCCTAACAATAATTTCTGGTACATTTATTACTACATGTAACAATGTAACTATGTAACATGGCAGGTAACGTGTAACTATGTAACATGGCAGGTAGGTGTGGCCTGCCCCATAATTGCTCTCAGCTTAGACAGGAAGAGAGAAACAGGAACAGGAATCATAAGACAATGGCAAAACAGTTGGAATGCCCTTTACCAAAATGTCCACACAAGCAGATTACTACAATAAGAATAGCCATAACACCTAAATTGATCATATCTATGTTTTGCATACTTTTCTTTCTTTAGAATCATTATCAGTGCAGCATTATATTTCTCTGTCATTTGCAAGAACTATTAGGAATCTGTCGTGTTTAACAGCCCTTTTAGGAAATGTGTGCTCATGTTTATTACTATGCAGCAGAGGGGACATTAGTGGGCACCCTCTAAAGCAGGCCAGATAGTATCCTATGCATTAGGGATGATGCAGCCATGTGGAACACAGCTGGCAACTTTTCATCTTGTTTGTTATATGGCAGTAAGCTTTGTTCTTATTGGTTCAGTAATGTTCAGTATTACTTCACAGAATGGATATTTTATCTGTTTTGTGAAACAGAACTTGCACTTTGTTGAAAGAATTAATCCTTTACTATAAAATCTTGTTTTCTGTCATAAATGTCTATTTTGCCATTCAAATCTAGCTTGTCATGCACTAGTTTGTTACACTATTATATATTATGTCCAAGTTTATTTTTACATAATTCACTCTGTAAGTGACTTTGCACATAATTGCATCTGTTACATGGAGATTATGCATTTGTGAGACAGATTGATTGTTAAAATATACAGAATGGAGTTTGTAATATAATGACATCCTTTTGTACATTAACCAGATTTTGTTCTCATTCTTTAATAGAAATAAGTAATTTGCATATTGTTTTATGTGTAAATGGTAACAAATGGTAACCGGCACCCCATATTTATTTTAAGCCTAACATTTATAAGGGAATACAAACAGAAAAGTATATATATATATATATATATATATATATATATATA
>CM044439.1:99576353-99581353 GCA_024363595.1 Xenopus borealis
ATGTTTACAAAGAGCCAAAATGATTGTAATCAGATGTAAAACCCTTTTTTTGGGTAACTCCAACTTTATTAATATTAGACAAATACTGGTATATGTATTGTGTTATTTCCATTTCAAACAATAATACATTGTATACAAATAAAACATAATTATTGTAAAAGTATTCTCACCATTAGTGTAAAAAAATCTCTTGCAAAAGGATGTGGCTAATACAGTGTCTTGATTTGATAACAGAAAGAACATGTGAATAGCTATAAAATACTTACATATAAGAAAAATATAATTATTTAGCCCAAGGTGTAATTTATCTCCACATGATATCATATGATGTTGCTGCAACCTATTTTACTAAGTATATGGAAAAGGGTTATGATTACATTTGGACAGGATCATGCAATAAAGTGCAATAGTTCCCACTGTTCTAAAGACAAGAAAACTCTCCTTCTAATGTACACATACACTAAAAGGTACTCAGTTTATATTCAGGTTCTTGATTCCCTCTGCACTCACACGTCTACTGAACTACTTTCAAATCTGGGGACTTCTGCATTTCTAAAGTAGCCTGTTTATTTTCTAGCAGTGAGTAAAAGAAAATAACCATGCTTCTTGTTTACCAGTATGCCATAAAAAAAGAGTTCACCCAATTTATCTTTTAGCTCATAACACACTAGTGGCACATCCACTCTTCTTATTGTTATTGATGTTTCCAGTAGTTCCAGTTTTATAATGAGGCAGATAATGATACTTGAACAGTCTATTAATTAAAAAAAAAATTACAATCTAGAAGTCCCTATAGCAACATGAAGTGTATTAAGTATTAATGTTACACAACCCATGATATTTTAATATTATGATTAAAGGCATACTGCCATTCTGTTTAAAATATGCTGGACAGGATCAATCTGAAACTGTGTGAGCAAGTAACCTGGGGCTGCATTTACAAAGTGTCCCCTATGGCTGCTTTAACTTCCGATCTTTAGCCTTCTGTTATAGTGGATAATATATATGCATCTGTTAAAGCACCCCAGGTGTGACACGAAAACGTACCCAACGCTTTTCTATGTATGTATAAAAAAAATCTTATTTTTGTTAATACCAGTAACACAATAGGCATGATTATTGTCTACTATTAATGTTTTATATAGAACAATAACAGAACTAATGCTATTTTTTATAGCAACAACTATATTAACTTCCTAAGAAGCATGTCATATTTAGCATGGCTAATTAAGTGATTGCTGGCCTAACAGTACAGCATAAGGACAAAGTGTTGCTCATTTAGTATTCTGCTATACCATATAAGAATGCTGGAATCAAACAGATATACTTTACCTCCAATCATATACTCTTATGAATTGCATTCCTACAGGGACAGTGCAACTCAATTAATCATGAACAATGCTTTCACTATGAATGTAATTGAATGTAATGTGTACTGAGCAAGGCTTCACATGGTAAACTAGTTTCTTAGCACATGAAAAAGGGAAAAAAACTGGTTCCTTTTCAAAATTAAGGGGGTTACTAAAATCTCAAACCCAAATCGCTCTAATTTGAGATTTTGTCTAAAAACCTTGAAAAAGTTGGATTTTCAGGCTAAACCCAGCTAAGACCAAAAACTTCAAATGTAACATTTTAATAAATAACCTCCTTAGTTTCTATTCCTATAGTGTTTTGTTTTGAATTTGTGATGGAAAGACATGATGTGATTAAAGGAAATCACTTCTGTCATTTGGTTAGTCCTACTGATAATTTAGGCCAAAGTTGAACAAAGGCAGATACTATTTTGTCTTTGCATACATCTTGGTACACATGCACCAAACAGAATCCCTTTGCGCTTAAAATCCCAAAACAGCTTGAGAACATTTTCATCCAGGTCATGGTATTTCTGTAGAAATAAGTCAAATCAACTGGACTTCCAGTGTTTTTTCCATTGAAAACATTTCACCAGTCATCCAACTGGCTTTCTCAATGCAGAATAACTTGTACATAGGCTCTTACTTCACTCTATATACTCTGGAATGTTGCTCCAATCAGCACAATCTGTTTATCATAATCCATAATGATGTAATTAAGTTAGGTGTTGATTTTATTAGCAAGATTGGAGCTTTGATGAGTTATTAATATTCATTAATTGCTAATACAATCAACACCTATTTTAAATACATAATTGTGGAATATGATAAACAGATTATTCTGATTGGAGCAACATTCCAGAAGATATATAGCAAAGCAAGATCCTATGCGCAAGTTATTCTGAATTGAGAAAGCCAGTTGGAAGACTGGTGAAACGTCTTCAGGGAAAAAACAAAGCAAGTCCAGTTGATTTGACTTATTTCTACAGCATGAGAACATTCTCTAATACCCATTATTCTGCCCCCGGGTAATAATAATGTGTAGTATGGCTTAAATCAAGCATCAAGTTTAGATTATATTTCATGATAGCAATTTTCTCAGAAAGTACTGTATGTCTCTCTATCTGCATTCTGCCCCAATCTTCCCAGTCTCTCACTATATGGCTTAGGAAAGCAGCTGCTATACCACATTCTTCTTTGTTCAGCCACAGATTACAGTAAGATCACAAATTACACCCAATTAAGGATCCCTAGTAAATCAATTTGAAGGAAAGTGGTGACCTCTACCACTGGTAGCTGGTTTCTAATACAATGGATCTTATAAGCATATTGTAAGTCAAAAGGAATGAGTTGGTTGAACAGTAAGAAGTCTGAAGTATCGGATAAATTTGGATATCATATCCTACTAAGTCTGAAAAATAATATTAATTTATATATATATATATATATTTGACAAATAAACTTCACCTTGGTTGATTCTACTATGAAGTCCTGGAGTGCGTCATTCTTTGGAAAAAGATTATATATATATATATATATATATATATATATATATATATATATAAAGGTAGAACTGGTGCAAACACTATAACAAACATATAAGCATCAAAAAGAAACTGCACTCACAGTAACTCACTGCCTGATGACAGCTCGAGTTTAGGAGCCAAAACGTCACAATAAATCACAAAAAACAATTTTCATCAAAGTCCTGTGAGTGCGATTTCTTTTTGAAAAGGGAGTTTGATACAAACCAGTATTGTAACACTTACATCAGCAGGTTTACCATCAGAGGCACGTGTTGTAATAACTGATCTGCCTTGCATGTCAATACCATCCTTCCTATCAGTCTGTCTTCTTTCAATTAGCTTGCAGTCAATATAAAGAGAAATGATCTTGGATTCTATGCTGAGTCCAAGTTTGTGCCATTGACGATCAAAGAGATGATGAAGCTCCCGGCTTTTAAATGTGTACTGTAAAGTTATTACTCCATTGTGCTTAGTTGTAAACTCCACTACTTTCTTGTTACCATCAATTAGAATGGAGTCCTGCAAGACAAGTCAAATACCATTAAACATATTCATCAAATATCTTCACTAAACTTCTGCAGTAACAAAAACATAAATTAGTTTCTGGTTATATAAAAGTTTAATTTGCATTGCTGCCTATTGTGAAATTTTATGTGTTTGCTATACATTTATGTGTGTTACATTTTAAAAATTACATTCAAAAAGCAAAGTAGATTTATTCCTGTTTCTTTCCTACCTGGGGATTACCAAAGCGGGACATTGTTTGCCACAAAAACCATCGCTCTTTTTTAGTAGTTCGCCTTACGCGGAATGAGGCTACAAAAGAATATTCATCTGGAAGTCCATTTGGAAAAAGTTGCCTGAAAAACAAAATGGGCAGATGTTTTAAAACATTTGTTTTATAAGTTGAATATTAAAAATGCATTTTAAGTAATGAATATAAATGTTTCAGTCTGCTCTAATTAACTGATACAAACAATTCCACAGCTGGAAACCTACTGTTAAGGCATTTAAAAATTAAAATCAAATAAACACCATGGAAATTTTGGATGTTTTCATAGGCAATTTGTTGTTTGTAAATTATCAAATAGCTTTTCAAATATTTATTTAATGGAAATCAATAACATAGTTGTTATTCATATTTAAGTAGACATATGGAACATAAAATACACATAATATTTCTACCAATAAATACTCAAACTTAGGGCCTTGCAATCTGTAGCACTAAAAGTACTGCAGAAATACATTTTCCATTGTGTGTGTTGTTAGCTCTATGACAAATGACAGTGCCAGCAATTTGCTCAACCATACTCTTTATGGTCATAGCTATTCCAATTATACAGTAGAGGCTTCAGTGTTCTTGCAGGAAAGGTCAGCTAAATTAATATCCAAATTATAGGTACAAAATAAAAATGAACCCTCATTTGTCCCTGTGTACACGAAAACAATAGCAAATAGCTGAATATAGAAAATAGTTCTTCACCAGATTTTAGCTCACAGTATTACATCTGTACCCAGAAAACTCAAAGCTTTAGAAACTTGAAAAAAGTGAATGTATGCTTACGGTATGTATTAACTTGAAGTTAAAAAAACTGAGTTGTATAAAAACATAAAAAAGAAACCTGAATGCAGTCAAAATACATTCTACACATCATTTTCAACAAGTTTTTCAAATTAATTTAGACAACTCAAATAAAAATGAACATTAGGGGGCAGATTTACAAAATTTGTGTGAAGAGATCGAAGTTCAATCGAATTTTTTCAGATATTCGAATATACAAAATTTGGCCATTTCGATCATCGAATACTGAATATTTGAATTATCGAATAGATCGTATATTCGGTCATTCGACCATTGGATGATCGAAGGATTTTAAATTAAAAATTTCTTCGAATGCCTACTTCGCCAGATTGAACCTACCAATAGAAGCCTATGGGAAACCCCCCATAGGCCTCTTTTGCAAAGACCTGCTCGAATACCATTCGTACGATCGAACGATCATATTCAATCGTACAATTTCATTTCAGAGAAATTGAATATAGTGGAAAAACATAGCCTAGAACTATTCGATAAGCATTCGATAGTCGAAGGGATTTTGGGGAAATTTTAGTAAATTTGCCC
>CM044439.1:99583853-99597695 GCA_024363595.1 Xenopus borealis
TATAATTTTAGTTAAATAGCCTCACTAAATGCTATACCACACTGCTTATTAAGAAACTTCCCAGTTTCCCACAATGGAGTATTGCATGCTGCTAATTACTGCATTTTACTAAATAAAATCTTTTTGCAGAACTGAGCCACACAGGTCATTGCGAATCTGCACACAGGAATGTTCCATACTCCATTACAGGCCACTTATATTAATGCCATGCTTTTATTATCTGCCATTATTGATATGCCTCATATGGTCTCCTAGAGAAAGTTAATTACTGTGTGATGAATCTCCGTTAATGTATTTTAGCACAGTATAACTTCTTCATTTTATTCACTTGGTGATGGTGCTTAAAATACCCTACAGTATAAATCAGATTTAATTGCAATTTAATTTTAAAATTATGCCTTACGTGTTTTCAAAACTGTATGGAATATTAAATGTTTGTGGAAGACATCCTCTCAACTTCCCACTGTCACCAACACCTTAGAATTTGCCATGAACCATACTACGAAACTGATCTCTGATACGAATATGCTGTATAATGTTTTGGCTATGAATAGCACAGGAAGTACTGTAAATAGCCTCTCTTTAAAATAGTAGACTGTCAACATAGGTACTCTGCTAACGGATTAGTTTTTCCACTGTCCTGTAAAAGAGGCATATTTCCTTCCTGCGCTTGTGACATGTCTTTTTGGTTCATGGTATTTCCAGTAGTTTAACATATGCTTAAAAATCAACCTTCCTATTAACTAAATCATGTGTCTTTAGTAGCATCTATATTTTAACAGCTTTAACAATATATATACTGGGGAAACTTTTTCTCCAAACAGCTATAAATCCATTATTACCTTACTATAGGGCAGAGTCAATTCCATGAAAAATACTGTTTTCCCCATAGAATTTAATGGAGTTTTCATGTGGTAAACAAAGATATGTTTTTCTCAATGAATTGCACCTGACTTTATGGTAAAAATCTGGAACTGAAATAGAAGATACAGTAAGTATTTCTCATCTAATGGAATCTGGCCTTATATGTTTCAATTAACGTTAAATATGGAAACCAATGTTTAACATTATGCCTTAAATACTACCTAAAGAATGGTTCCCTGGAAAAAAATGTGTACTTTTTTAATGAAAAATTATTTTATTAATATGCTGAATGCCATATAGATAATTAGGGATTATCTACAGTTAACTACCAAAATATAAAGCATACAGGACCCAGGAATGTCAATACAGGAGTGGTTTGCACCCCATAAACCATATAGTCATGGAGAAAACTGAGGTTGGTTAGTATGAGCAATATTTTATACAGTATACCAGGTTGAGTGGAACATTAAGGGGGTTATTTATTAAGGTTGAGTTTTTCCATAAATATTCAAGTTGATTTCTTTTGGTCAAAACTTGGGTTTCAAAAAACTTAAAAATTTTTTTTAAACTAGATTTATTATACCCCGGCCCTGAAAATAGTTTAAATCTGAAAATACCTATTGAAGTCATGTAGTAGTCAATGGAAGAAGTCCCTTGAACCATTTGAAAATGTTAATAACATGCATGATTTTACTATCTTTTTTGGAGGGCTTTGCCTGGAAACTAGAATAATTCATGCAATTTGATTTTTTTTCCAGTGGAAAACTCAATTAATTTGAGTTTTCAAATATTTTCCATTCAAGTATTTTCTTAAGATACTATTCGAGTTGTGAGTTCATTCGAAGTATAAAAAATATTTGACCTTCAATAAATAAACCCATAAACCTCAATGATATTTCTCATATTTATATAAGCGGGTGTTGGTATGGAATTTTATAGGAACAAAACATCATCTATAAGAAACTATGGCTTAAAGTGCAGTTTCCAAGCGAATGATGGTTGCAGTTACCTACAGATACAGTCACTTGGATTTGTATGTTAAATGCGTCGTGACTCAGGGCTAATTGAAGAAACTGTGTTATCTAAAGTCATCTTAACTCATTTAATGCATTTAACCTTTTCATTAGCATACCAAAGCACTATTGTTTTCAATGGTGAACTCTTTAATTGGATGGGATGCTGTGACACAATATCCTGTGCTAAGTGGGATAAATGAGATAGATGAGTTAAGTGACTGCATCTGTATAGTAACCTGTATGATTGTTCTTCTAGTATGTGAGACAAAACCCATAAAATAATAAGAATAAGCTTTTATAGCTACTACTATGTAATACTGTATTAATGAAGTCATGCCAAAAATGACAGTGTTTTAAAGTAATGAATATATTATGTACTGTGGCACTGCACTAGTACAACCAGTGTTTTTGCTTCAGAAAGACTATAAATTATGTTAACAAGCTACTGTGTATCCATGGGGGCAGACATTCATAGTCAAAAAATGTAGAAAGCACACAGGTTGCACTGCAGATAACAGCTAAGCTCTATAATATACAATGGAATCCTACAGAGCTTATCTGCTGTCTACTCTTTATTCTGTGCTAATATATAAATATATATATATATACATATTGCAATATATGGACAAACAATCCCTGTTGTTTAAAGGGTAAGGCATTTTTTAGTAGCTGTATGCACAAAATGTCTCAATGCCTTAAATATATTGATAATGGGTTAAGTGCAGAGGACCTTTTGTATTTGTCTATATGTATTTTGTGGTCACAGCCTCATTGCACCCCCGCCTAATGGTTTTAAAATTAGTGGTGAGCACAACTTTCCCTTGTTTGTTATAGTATATATATATATATATATATATATATATATATATATGAGTATCTGAGCATAAAAATAAAGAAAAGGGCTAATTTAAAATCACATATAAAAAGAGTGACACGGCAGAAAAGCTCAGTTTATTTGTAGTGACTTGCTATGATTCTAGAGAATCAAAAATAGAATCTACTGAGTCAGTCATCTCTAATTAAAATGCTTTCTTCTCTGTTTAGCTTTAGGTTCTTGGTGTTGCCACAGCTGACTTTAAAATAAATTGCAAAATGTCTGCTTCTATATTTTAAAAACATTTCTACTTTATTTTAATCTGTTTCAATGAATCAGCCGTTGCTATAGCAACTTCATTTATCAGTGAGCAAGGATTGCCATGGTTATTTTAACCTCCCCAGGAAGCAAATTTGTCAGCAAGTGATTGTTCCAAAAATCAAGTATTAGGGAAAAGTGTTTTCTCCAGTGGAGTTCTGTCAATGTGTCGCCATATTTCGTGATGAGAGTTTCAAGGCTTTCTCTGGAATATTAACTATGTCACAAAAGTTCTAAACTTTCAGCAGATCATTTACCTAAATATTGGCATCATTCACTACTTTGAAATGACAGATACATTAGCATTTAATTGTGCAGCCTTTACACACAAGAATTAGTTTTCAATGTAGAAAGCTTTTATCTCCTTAAGCAGGATTCCTTATGTTCAAATGCTCTTCTGCTATTTTAGTCTAGTTCTGGTTTTCCAGTTTCTCTGATACATTTTTACGGTGTATGAACTTTGAATTAGCTATATTGCAGAGTATGAGGGTTGTGCTTAATTTCATTAATTTTTATAATGACTTGCAGCATTAGGCCTTGACATTTCTGCTATTTTTAATGAACCTAGCATTTTAAAATATATGGTTACTTTCAGTGTATTATTAATTTAGTAAACTGAAAGATTTTCCATATTTACTTTATAATACTTAATCTATAATAGTAAACATTTATAATATTAATTATTCCTTATCATATGTATTCCTTGCATTGATGTTTTTACATTGCCTTTCCTTTAGCCACTGGAGTACATGAAGCTAAAAGTACTTGGCATGCATGTCTGTCTGCAACACAAGGCATGTAGCTGACCTTAATGTAGGGGAGAAAGATAAACATTGGAATATATCAAATAGTGGTTAGGGAAATCAGTTAGACTTTTATCCATTTCCACAGGGCTGATGCACATGGGACTACATTCAGAAACCATGTGCACTATTCTTTTTAAAATAACATGGCTCAGAGACTTTATTTCTACTACTAAGAACTGACAACTTGATGTATGTGTATATGCAGAAAGAGAATTATTATTGTGTGACATGTAATAAATACATAAATATCACAGCCAAGAAGTATACTCTTTCAGCCATAGTTTCTTACAGATTTTCTTTTCTTACATTCATACTAGCATCACCCTAAGATTAAAAAATCTTTAAGAGTTGCCATTTAGCTAGTAAAAATTATACTTGATACCAAAGTTAATTAATAGGGTAGAAATATGAGAGAAATTGAAAACTAGTCACTTTAGTCTTTTGTTCTTCCAGCTGAAGTGGCCAGCTGGGTCTGCTCAGCAATTTAAAAGATGATTCTGAGCTTGACAGGATGAGAATATTTTAACGAAATATACTTTAAATCCCTCATTTCACCAATGATGTATTCAATCATCTATATCTTCTTTAACATATGAACTGCTCAGGATGCTCGACACATATCTCCTTTGCTATCTTAATTGACAGAAATTGGTTGTTCAATTAATCCAGTGTTTGGGGAAAAAGAATTGTCAATGCTCTGGCTATTGGCTTCATTCATTCGTTTTACATTTAATTCTTGAGTTTCTGAATATCATCAAATTCAATTACTTTGTAATACAGGAGCTCCATTAACATCTACATGTATATTATTTATAACAATAACATTAAATATATTATATTTGCTATATAGTTTTATATCAGTCATTATCAAACCATATGCGATGGTTTATTAAATATTAGCTACTGTATCACTGCTTCTTAGCATAACCAAAATGCCATCTGCAAGTCAAAGATGTTCATTTAATATTAACATTCAATCTATACATGTCAAGTCAGCTTGAAATCTGTATCCAAGCTCTGTTCATTGATTTTAAAGAACTTATCACTTATCACCATTTTTGGCCCTTGCATTGCATGCAGCATCTTGGTAAATACATCCTACATAAAGGGGGTGGGTAATACTTTGAGAGGATGATGGAATGCTTAAAAATAAAATACCTTAGGACAAAAACTCAGATAGCTTACCAATTCATGCTGTTAATTAAATTGTAGGTTTTCTTTTCCTGGAAGCAACTTGCTTTGTGAATGCTCTAGTGAATGTTTTAATAATGATATAATGGAATCCCCTCAGTGTTTGCAATTTTCACTCCATGGATTAAAGTACCTTGAGACCTGGGGTTTACCATAGGATCTTTCCGTAATTTGACTCTCCCTACCTTAAGTCTAGCAAAAGTCATTTAAACATTAAATGGGTTGTTCACCTTCCTAACACTTTTTTCAGTTCAGTTGTTTTCAGATCTTTTAGTTTTTAACATTTTCCCAGAATCTAAGTTAAAGTTTAATGTTCTTCCCTCTGCAAATTTTGGAAATGTTGAATATTAGCAACTATTGTATGTATAAATTCTAACAGCTGCCTCATTTACTGAAATTCAGCAGGGACAAAGATAAGAAATATATCAACTTATGTATCAATTTAGAACAGCAACCCCTCCCCTACCAAAGCTGCTTTAGAAAATCATAAGAAAGTAAAGAAAATCAAAGTTCACACTTTGATTTTGGGTAACTATTTGCAATCAAATTAACTGAAAAAAGTGTTGGAAGGTGAACAATCCCCTTTAAATAAACCCAAAAGGATCATTTTGCCACCAATATGGATTCATACAATTTAGTTACTATCAAGTACAGGGTGTAGCTTTATTCTTTCAGAGAAAAAAATTAATAATTTGTTTATTTTTTAAGATGGAATCTATGGGACATGGCCTACCTGTAATTCAGATATTCCTGGATAATGGGCTTTAAGAAAAAGCATCTAATACCTGTACCACGATTTTATAATTTAACAGATCACTTGCTTATAATATACATGCACCATCACACCATATTAGCTTTAAAGTAACTTTTTGATCAATATTCCAACAATAAAAGTGATTAGTGACATTAGGTTTAATGCTTTGCTTGCTGAGAGAGTCATCTAAAACCTGCCTTTTTTTCCTTTTTTGATCAAGGAAAAAAAACGTTTGGTAAGAAGAGGAGGTACTCAATGGAATAAACAATGAAAGAGTTACATATTTAAATAGTTAAATCAGGTTGAGACAAAGTCCATCAAGTTGAACCCCTCCAAATGAAAACCCAACATCCATACATACACCTCTCCATACCTTCTCATAAATTATATAGACCCATACCTATACTAATCATAGAGTTTAGTATTACAATAGCCATCCAAAAAATCATCCAAGCCACTCTTAAAGGCATTAACAGAATCAGCCATCACAAAATCACCCAGCAGTGCATTCCACAGCCTCACTGTGAAGAACCACCTAGGTTAATTCAAATGAAAGTTCTTTTCTTCTAGCCTGAAGGGGTGGCCTTTGTTGTGGGGATCCTCTTTATGGGTAAAAAGGTCCCATGCTGTTTGTCTATTATGTCCTCTATGTACTTATGAAGTGTAACCATGTCCCCTCGTAAGCTCCTTTTTACCAGAGAAAACAATCCCAACCATGATTGTCTACCATCATAATTTAAGTCTTCCATCCCTCTAACTAGTTTAGTTGCACATCTCTGCACTCTCTGTAGCTCATTTATATCCCTCTTAAGAACTGTAGTCCAAAACTGCTCTGCATACTCCAGGAGAGGCCTTAGCAGGGACCTATAAAGAGGCATAATTATGAATACCATCTGGCCCCAGAACTTTGTTTATCTTAACATGTTCTAGTCCCTTTTGAATTTACTCATGTGTGAACCATGCATAATTAGTTGTTTTACTAGAATTGGGACTATTAAGCAGGAAACCTTCATTAACTGGTTACTCATTTGTGTAGACAGATGAAATATATGAGTCTCAGCTTTTTTTTGTTCTCATCAACAAGCTTATAAATAATTCAGCTTTCCCAGCTAACTTGAAAGACTTAAAAACATGTATTTTCTTACCAATCTCAACACCAACACTTTTGAACCAAAAAGGTTTTGCTTTGCAATGACGTTCCTTGCTTACAAGGGGAATTTAATGACATTCATATTTATTAAGCAGCATTTTAAAGACTTTCCATTTTTGTTCTGTGTTTAAGTTGCAGAAATACAATATTATACTGTCAAAGTTTGCACATCAGAAATGTTGTGTTTTAGTTACTCCCTAGAATTGCCTCTGCAACAGAATCTCAAAGGAGACCATGTTATGATCACTATTCCCTAAATGCTCATCCATGCAAATGCTAGACATGAGTTTACTATTATTCATTATTACAAGATCCAAAAGAAAGTTATTCCTAAAAGTTGTCAATCAACATATTTACAAACCTAATAGCCTTTTCTGTTTGGCAACCCAATTACCCAGCCAATGTCTGCTTAATTGAAGTCACCCATAGTAATAACTTGACCTAGTTGTGAAGTTGCTTCTATTTGTAAGAGTAGCTGTGATTCATGTGTGTTTTTTGGACCCGAATGCTGAAGCCTTAAAGCTCGAGCATTCTTAAATTAGGCTCTGTTTGTGCAATATAGTGTTGTATATGGGCTGTACATAAATAGAGTATAACAGTAAATTGGACCCCTTTAATTGATATCTATGTAACTATGACTTCCCATGGTTACTATTCAAGTTGCCCTCAGATTATTTACTGTAGCAAATGTTGTCTCAGGAGATACAAGTCACTGCCTGTTGCTTGCAATCACATTAATTTCCATATATATAACCTTACCCAGTAAGTAATAAAATGAGGAGTCAAAAACTCCATTTAAAAAGTCCCAAAGGGCTCCTTTTCAGGGTAGAGGTAGTGCTGGATACTGAGTTCATGACAGAATTATCTTAAAATAATGCAAACACTGCAGTAGCAAAAACAAACTGTAATAGCAATTTTGACTTATTGGCGACAGGTGTAGAATACAAACAAAACAGAATGAGTTTAGCTGTGGGATATTGTAAACTACAGATTAAAGTGTGTAATGCAGATCTGAGTTTTGGAAAGCCGCCAAGGGAATGTATAAGTCTGTTTCGCTGCTCAGACTTCAGTAGGGTGCGGTTCATGCAGCTATTTTAATATGTCCCTGTCACAGCATTTATCTTCAGATAATATAAGTGCCATAACAAATAGACTATGGCCAAGATGAAGTTGTTATACTTCTTTACAATAAACAAATAGATATGCACAGATAGTGTGCATAACAGGGGTTATTAACTTAATGACTAAATGAATGTCCACCTCTCAAAAACAGCAGCTGTTAATGCCTTCAGTATGACTACATGTAAACAACTCTGGTTTTAAGGCTTTCAGTTGCATTATTCAACAAAGTCTAATCATTCTAAAATAGTTACTGGACATGGAAAGACTAGTCAAGAGCTGAAGACGGACTTCCGTATTTACAAGTATCAATGGGACTGCTGAATGTATTCCATGAAGAGAAAGACGATCCACATTACATTTCCTGAGGGTGAAGTGAGAGATGCTTGGAGTTTATGGCTAGGGATTTTTTTTCTCCCAGCTGACACACACCATCACCTGTCATGTTACAAATAATTTGATGAGCGGAGCTCACAGAATAAATGGTTTTAAAAGCCATTCTCCGGCAGGGTGATGATGTATTTAGCATGGCAGCAACAGGAGCTCTGAAACCTAAGCCATTTTGTATTTGTCTAAGCAATTCAATTGGTGACCAGTTGTTAATGAGAAAACAAAGTCATATTTCCTAATTATATCACCTGCTATTATTGTTAGTCCCTGGCAAAGTGACTACAAGTTAGTTGTAAAGCATTAAAATATCAGGTAATCTATTCTCTTTACAGTCCAGTAACCAAATATTTAACATCAGTCGCAGGAAATCCCCCCCTCCAGCTTTACCAATGTATATGCAATTTTGAGAAAACAAGAAACCCAAAGTTCATAAAAAGGTTAGTATTCAATCACATTAGCATCAAACAAAAGGTGTTTTGCAGAAAATGCATAAAATCATGCAATACGTTCATTAGGTCCCTATAAGCCAGGGGCTGAAAAGTAGTAAGCTAGCAGGGGTAATGAAAAGGGCAAACATGAAACAGAATTTTTACATTTACTTAAATTTTCTTTATATTACTGTTAAAGAAACGTGTTTTTGTTTATATAAACACAGAGAGGGGTTATGTAATAAAAAGTGCAACATTTTGTATTTTCTATAGTAACCAATCAACAAGTAGCACTTACTGGTCACATGTGTAAAGCAAACACCTTATTGAATGCTATGTTTACTGCAGATTTTTTACATCTAAGTAGAAAGTATTTAATCTTTTTCTAGAACCTTTCCTAAGGCCAGGCCTTGAACTTGCAAATAATGATTTATCACGTGTTATTCTAGTGAAAAAAAGCACAACATACACCACAAAATCACCTTACATGGCTATGATTTGTATTTTTCTACATTAATTCATATCCAATATCTATGGTTAGCATTGATAAAACAAGAAAAATACAAGTTATCTTAAAGCTGGCATTTGCTTTGCAAGGCAGTTTAAAGTGTCGTGGCTATCACATTTTGTAGAACCACATCTTCTTTGTTCCTTAGCAACTCCATTTATATTATCAATGTGTACATACATAAGATAAAGTTACCATAGCAACTTGCATCAGGCCTACATATCATGAACCCAACTACCACACTATGGATGGCTAAATGTACTAAATTATTAAATATATTAGTTTATCTAAAATCAAATAATGTACACCCTTAGGTGCTCAATTAGAACACATTTTCACCAATATATCTAATACAATATTTGATTTTAATCCTGAACTAATGCAAGCAAAAATAGCTCTAGTTTACCTTATTAACCTTTTAAGTGCCAGGTGACCTGTATATGCATTAAGCTTGCCACAGACAACAATTTTTATCTTTCTTGGAAAGACCATTCATTACAATACACGTGTAGAGCTGAATAATACAGGTAAACAGGTAGGAACAATAGAATTCTACCTGTATCTGACGATTCAGCACTAAACAATGGCCGATCAAAATTCTCCGTCCAGCCCGATCGACCAGCAACCGATATCCAAGTCTTCTGCCTAAATGGTGTTGGCTCCTTTCCCACCAAACACACACTGAATATCATACGAAAATTTGTTTCGTATGATATTATCTGTGCATCTATGGCCAACTTTGCTTAGCAGAACAAACACAATGTTTTTGTTATTCATCTGCTTAGCTGGGGGCCCTAAATACATGTTTGCTGTACTTGAGCATACTAATGTTTTTAGTGATAATATTAAAGGTTTTAGTTTTCTTTGTCCAGGTAGTTGTGTAATAATTTCACTGAATGTTAGTGTAGGTCTTACATTTTAGGGCAAGACCAGACGGGGAGATTCGGGGGAGATCTGTCACCTGGCGACTTCTCGCCGCGACGAATGTCCCCCTAATCTCCCCGAATAGCTAGTCAGCGCTGTGCACTCGCTAGGCGTAAAGTCTCCTGCGCTTTTAGGGTTGGACAGGCCCACTGGGATAACAGGAATAATCTTAGTGGACCCCAGACTTGCTAAGCACAGTCACAAGTTCTGCAGTTGAAAGGGTGTAGGAGGAGGTGAGATGGCAACAGTTGATAGCAACCCCTAGTGGTGGAAGGCAGAGGGCTCCAGAGGCCCAATTCCCTGGTGGCCCACAGGAAACCCAGTCTGACATTGTGGCAACAAGAAACAACAAAAGAGCTACAGTATGTACAATTCAACGGTCATTTACTACTCCCTGAGAATTAAGATTAATGTTAACATTTAAAAAAATTTTAATACCGAAGATTTTATTGCTAGGGTAAAGTTCTAGATTTCCAACTAGAAGTAGGAGAACAATTTGAAATGAGTAGCGGGCATTTTAAATGTGTGTGTTTCAAGCCATTATAGGGACTGACAATATGAATATATCCTGATTTTCCAAGAACATACATCCTGATTTTCTATATCCACTGCTACTGCAAGTGATGCAGATTAATTCACTTCCAGACTTTTTATGAGGCATGTCCCAACACTTTCAACCAAAATTATTCTGCCCAATTCATCTCCTCTGGAGCCATTGCTAAGTAAATATGAGTGAATAGCAAACAAGTTACTGTAGTTTGTAGAAGATCCTTATGAATTCAAACAGCATTTTTAAATCTCAGATGGTGTGTCTGGCATTAATCAACATTGATCTGAATGCAGCTAAAAAGGCATAAAGGTACAATGACTCAGACGTCGAGAAAGGTTCTGTTACTAGGGAGATTCAGTAGGGAACAAATTAGAACAATGATGTAAAAGAATAAAATGACTTTCATGCACATAAAAACCTTCAAATAGTTATGTAAACACAATATTTGTCATTTACATATGTTGCTGTAGTTTGCCAAGTGCAATTTCATTTGCACTTACTACTTTTTTACCCACAATGCAGTGTTTTTCCTATAATTCCAGCATCATTGAGGTCACCAGGGGAGATGTGCTTGACACAATGCAGCATTGGTTTGGAGGTGATGGCAGCTCCAGGGCTCCCACAGTGGCCTACATCAATAGGAACAACTGCACTCAATTCGGAAGAGAAGGGACACAAGTACTTTTAATGAATGCTATATTTCATGCAACTGACTGTGACCAAGTGCAACTGCAGTCTGATAAGTATGTGAACCCTAATGTAAACCAATGATTATAGAGTTAGCAGTGTGGAAGCAACAGACTCTGTCTGTTAACTGTCTCATGTGACCTAACATGTATGGTTTGTTTCTTTGCACTGTGAATTCTAGGATCCCAAGGAGTGGCCCTTATTTTTTAGAATGGCAATTTTCTATTTCTGATTACCTAATGGCATATACTACTAAAAAAGTATATTATTATGGAAATGGTTTATTTACATGAAGCAGGGTTTACATATGAGCTATTTTATTCAATATACTCAGAGACCTACTTTGTTCAGGGGTATAGTTTTCCTTTAATAAATGTAAATGTATTATTTGGCAACGTTCCAATATATGTTCACTAAAAATTTTGTATATAAAACTTTGTTTTCTGGTTCTTACACTCAAAATAATGGTGCAGAAGTCACTTATGATGCTATGACTATAAATCTAAATACATCTAGTCAATTTATCATGTCCTAATCAGTGGTGTAACTACCAGGGGTGCAGAGGGTGCAATTGCACCAGGGCCCCCACCCCCTTGAGGCCCAGCGGAGCCACAATAATGGTTATGGCAGGTGGTTATCTACAGGGAAATTTTACAGCACACATGCTATCAACACTCCAGCATGGGATCTATAGAGGTAAGGGCCCCGACAGGTGGTCCCAGGTGCCCATCCTGTACCAGGGCCCACCAGGGAGTAGTTACGCCACTGGTCCTAATAAAAAATATTTAACTTTTTTTAACTACTGTTCAATCTAATTTTTGAGGGGCTCACTCTTTATATGGCTTAACAGATTACATATACAGGTTTTACATTTCTTATCCACTTGGGACCTAGGGTTTTCTGGATAAGGGTTATTCAGATTTTGAGATCTCCATACCTTGCTGAAATGTTTTTTTTTTAATTGAAATGTATTTAAATAAACCCAGTATGGGTTCATGCAGCTTAGTGCATGATGTTATATTTTATTATTACAGAGAATAAGGAGTTTAATGTATACCTTCACTGTAGTGGTGCACATATCCATAACCGTATTCAGAATAACAAGTACTGTATATAATTATACTTCTGAAAGGTAGAAGGCAAATCAAAAGATTAACTGCCATTGTGTGAATTACAGTATGTGTGAGATAGATACATACTACAGAACCAATTCCCCACTTGTTTCAGGAACTGGTCTTATTTTTTACAAAGTAGCCATTTATAGCACAGCTTTTTCTAGGCATTTCATATGCATAATGCATATTACTTTAAAATTATCTGGTGCAAGTTTGAAAGGATCATTATTTTAAATTATTAGGTCTCCAACCTAATACAATTAGGTACAGGGATGAACTATGGTCACATAGACCTCCTTTATTGCCTATTTCTGAATGGTGTGAGTAGTTAAGTAGTGTTCCTATTTCTACTGCTTGGGTGCTATTCTCATCTACCACTAGATGTGAACATTTTTAGCAAAGTGGATGAGTTCTGAGTTCATTTTAACCTATGCAATGCAGACATTTTCTACAGCCTTCATGTAACCTTCTTTTTACAAAGGTAAGGGAGGTCTGGGACTCTGGATCCATTGACTCTCACTTCATATTTGCGGTTAAAGTTTCACTGTCTCTCAATGTATTTAAATTTGGGTTGTCAATATTCTTTGCCTCTAACTGTATAATGTATTTAGAACCTGTAGATATTGTTCTTGTAGTCAGGGTACTGTGTACATGCTATGCTGTACCATACTGTACAACCTCTGTTTTTTCCTGACAGAACCAGCTATAAAACCGCCACATTCACTTTGTTGCCCACAGGAAATCACAAGCCTGAGGAGTATCAAAGCACATGTTTCTGCTTGATGAGCTCTGATGCATTTAGAAAAAACAAGTTTCCCTTGACAATATGCTGTTATATTCCTTATGATAGAAAGAATATAAGAGAATAAGAGCCAGATTGCTGGAAGAGAGTATACTGTTCCAAATGGGTAAATGTTTAAAACACAACCAACATGAATCATGAACAATTAAACTCACACACTATATTAAAGAGAGAGAACTTTCTAGATCTTTTCATTCTTCCACCTACAGTTTTTAGGGAGAAGGATAACAGAAAATGTGGTCTGTATCATTACAAAAAATGAAAATGTTTAAATAGTTTTCCTGTAGGAGTTGTGGTTCTCAGCTTTAGTTGACTAAAATGACTAAAAACACCAGAATTTGATAAATTCTGATAATTCCAACACCTTTCTCAAGTGCATGGCACAAGATGTAAATGACAAATTAAC
>CM044439.1:99636585-99678576 GCA_024363595.1 Xenopus borealis
TGGATTTAGCACTGTGTGCTTTTAATTCTACTTTTTGCTTTAACAGTTAAATATTATGCATATACAAGCTATGGATATGTATGGACACTGATGCTAGCTATCTGTTATGAACTGAAGTAATTATTTAGCACAGTGGTATAGTGGTTAGCATTCTGCAGCACATGCCTGGGTCAAGTGATAATCCCAGTTTTTCTGTGTTTGCATGAGTTTCCCCCTTCAGTCAAATAGTAGATTAATGTGCAAGACTGAGCCCTACATAGGCAGGTACAAGTTTGCACACATTTGTTTCACTGTTACAGGGAAATAAGTATTTCATATTTCTTCATTAAGTACTGTGGAATATGGGTGGCAAAAAGAGATGATAATAATAATAAACAGTGTTTAAATAAGAAATTAAGGGAGAGGTATAGATTCCCTAAATGAGGTTTATTTTAGCTGACAATCCTTCCATTTCTTCACTAAATTCTGCACATATGGCAGCACTGTAAATGAGAGTGGCAGAAAGCATGCATCAACAAAAATTCTAATAGGTACACTGCACATAAATTAAAATCAAAAGTGCTATAGCGTGCATGCTGGATATCGTTGCGCACTTTGTATTATTCCAATTCAGATCTGCATAAAAAACATACTTAAGCAGGAAGAACCACTAAAATGTTATATAATATGTTACTTGATGTATAAATTACATTCCTTTGTGGTACAAATTGCTTAGGAAGAGTAAAACATACATAACCACAATAAAATGCACCAAAGCCAGGGAAGCTGACTCACTTTTAGTCTAGCATGCTTGGGTAACACTGTACATACGGTAAGTCATCGGAGGGGTGTGAGTGTATGCTGGGTTTTAATTTGGAGGGTTGAAGTTAATGGACTTTGTCTTTTTTCAACCCAATTTAACTATGTAACTATGTAACTATCCCTTTTACATAATAGATGGGCTCCTGATATGTGCGGATGGTCTAATAGTATACAGAATTAAAAAAAAATTTAATCATTTGTAACAGAAATATTACTGGTTCCTTTATATAGTATGAATGGTATGTCACTCAATCTATATTATATTAGTACTTTTATATTTGTAATTACAGCCTTTTAAAAGTCCAACAATATGACCTTAATGTGTCCACAAAAAAATATTATCACAGTGGACTAAAAAGTGATAGGTGCATTTATTAATTTAATTAAAGGGGTGGTTCACCTTCAAGTTAACTTTTAGTATATTGTAGAAAGGCCAACTCTAAGAAACTTTTCAATTGATCTTCATTATTTATTTTTCATAGTTTTGTAATGATTTGCAATTTTCTTCTGTTTCTTTGCAGCTTTCAAATGGGGGTCACTGACACCATCTAAAAACAAATGCTCTGTAAAGCTATAAATGTATTGTTATTGCCACTTTTTATTACTTATCATTCTATTCAGTCCATCTCCTATTCATATTCCAGTCTCTTATTCAAATCAATGCAGGGTTTCTAGGGTAATTTGTTCCCTAGAAACCGAATTGCTGACACTGCAAACTAGAGAGCTGCTGAATAAAAAGCTAAATAACTCAAAAACCACAAACAACAAAAAATTAAAACCAATTGCAAATTGACTCAGAATATCACTCTCTACATTATAGTAAAAGTTAACTTGAAGGTGAACAACCCCTTTAAGGAAGGGTCTGCTCCTCCTTGATGCACTTTTTAACAATGTTGCTTCTGAAGTTTTTTTTTCCATAACAATATGATTTAGAGTATGTGACTAAAGTAGTTCTAAACTGCTCTTTACATTGATGTTCTATACACAAACACATTTTTTAACATTTGTTCTTTTTCTTTGGGCCTATGATTATGCCAACTGATTATGCTAACTGTTCAAATGCATAAGGATATGCTATGTCCTTTGTTTGCCTAAAATAAAGTCTGCAGTTCCTTTACTATGCTTGTCTGTGGGATATTTGAGTGCCTGCTGTTCCTCCATGTTATGATTCTTTCCCTTCTGCGGCATGTGAACTCCAATCCTATGTTGTGCAGTTATACATCAATTAACTTTTATTTATTTAATACATAAAAGGCAGGGGTGTAACTACAGAGAAAGCAGACCCTACCCAGGAGGTCCTAATTAATACATAATTTCAATAAATATTGGTAAAACAGATTAACCTCTAGACATTTTGGGGTCTGAAAAATAATTTGTTGTGGGGCCCAGTAATAATTAGTTATACCACTGATAAAATGCAAAGTATTTGCTCAGGTGCAGTGACAAATTAAAATTAATATGCTTCTTTGTAAACAGGTGGCCATACCCATCGATTAGTTGTTATATGTGATTAGAAAATATTGCACCTTCTATTACATTACCCCTTAGTTCCTTGCCTTGCCTTTCATTGGATTGTATATACTATATTTCCATACTTCTAGGACAGTGGGTCCAGCATATAACATTTGACAGTGGAAGAATGATTAAAAATACCACAACATTCCCATAAATACTGTAGAGAGACACTGGACCATAGAATTAATTGGAAGTTGGCGTCTGTTCAATTAGCAAAGGTGAACACTTGTTTTCATTAAATCTGAATAAAACAAGCACAGTCAATTAGTTGCCTATCATTATTGAATTGATGCAGTCTTAGATTCAAAGCAACATGCCCATTACTAATACATTTAACATTCTGTTTAATGATATATTTTAATCACAGTCAGTCTTATATTGAGAGAAATAAGAAATGTAAAGCAAAATTGTACTCACTTGAAGTCAAAGTCATAAGATGACCTTGTACTATGTCACAAATGTATTTTTAATGTATGGGTAAACTAGCCCTTTTATTTAATACCAGGGAGCAGATTTACAAAATTCCCGTGAATAATTCGAAGCTTGATCGAATTTAAAATAAATTTGAATCTCCGAATATGCAATATTCGAATTTGAATCAAATTTTATTTGAATATTGGACTATTCGATGATCGACTTACTTTCCCCTTTAAAATTGTATTCGACCAACTACTTTGCCAGAACCAAGCTACTGAATTGGGAATCATTAGTTTTGATGGAATAAAAATATTTTGTTCAATCGATTGAATTACGGTAAAATCCTTCCAATTCGATGGTCGAATTCGAAGGATTTGACTTCCCTTTTATTCATATGGTCAAATTTCTTTTTATTCGAAATTCGACCAATGATTAATATGCCCCCAGGTGTCAACACCCAATAACATCTCAATTCAAAGTATAAATATTGCTAGTAGCAAAGCAGCACATATGCCAAATATATAAGTGAATATATAAGTGTAAAATCACTAGCAACATTTTCCTAGGCATAAACGAACGCTAGCAAACAAATTTTCAGATTCTGCCCCAATTATGATTAAAAAAGTGGAAATATAATGAAAAAATAGCAACTGATGTAAAAAAATGCAAGAAACAAGGGACACGCTTTTACATTGCATTACACAAACCAGACCCCCAGTAAATAATAAATCCGCTCCTTATTTATACCAATTTAATTTTCTCTTACTTCCTATTGTATAGCCCTACAGAATATGATAAACTTAAAAGACTTTGTGGGACCAAACACTGTTATGACCTTTTCATAAATCAATTGTTACTTTTTTTACTGCTTAATATTTTTTTTTAGATTTTGTGCAAACAAATAGCGGCAGATTTACTAAGGGTCGAATTGTCGAGGGCTTTTAGCCCTCAAATTCGACTGGTGAATATTCGCCAAAATCGAATAAAATATTCGATAGTTTTTAGCATGTTTCCGACTATTCACCAGAATTGTATGATCGAGCGATTCTACGAAAAGTTGCAGAAAAAAGTTCGAATATGCGCCAAAATCGTACGAATGGAACGTTCGAAGCGTTCGATCGTACAATTGGAATTCGGCAAAAGGCTTCTATTACAATTCAATAGGTTCAATCTGGCAAAGTAGGCAGTCGAATAAAAATTTAAAGGGCAAGTTCTTCGACTGGGGAATAGTCGAACGACCGAATATATATTTATTCGATCTATTCGATGCGACCGAATATTCTATATTCGATAGTCTAAAATACTTAATTTGCATATTTGAACAATCAAATAGAGACTATTCAAGCGAATATTTGAATCCTTCACATGAATTTAGTAAATCTGCCCCATAATGATCCATTTTAACAATCTAGAGTAGATCTTATTAAACATTGTTCAAAATATTTTTATAGAGCTGTTTATTGAAGAGTTAAAAAATAAACAGAGAAACATATTTCACAATAGAAACATAAAGGGGGAAATCCAAAAGGACAAAAACACAAAGTTCTTTGAGAAATATCATCTTATACTGTAATGGAATTCATGAGTGATTCACAAATGAAATAATTTTAACAAGTCATCTGAAAACAATTACAGCTAACCAAACCACTTGTTTCACAATTTACTGGCAAAGTAATTAATAGTTCAGGTTTTGATTGGACTTTAATTTCTCTTTGCAAAAATAACAATACATATTAATTTGTGAAATCCTTTGCAGTCAAAATGATTTGAAATTTTGTGAGGGGTTTAATTAATGATGACTTCAATCATTACTGTTCAAAGAATTAAAAAAAAATGTTAGACATTTTAGATCTAAACAATCCCAGAGCCTTTGACCAATGACACTATGCTGTTGCATGGCATCTGAAAACTACACAGCAGTACATTGGACAAATGACAGAATATACCTAGAGGTTTTCAAAAGTGCTTAACTTCAATCTGTTATCATGTATCCCCAAATGGCAGGCCTGTCCATCTGATCAATGACATTGCTCCATTCCACAGCATTGACCAAACTATTCAGAAAAGCATCATAACAAATGAGAAAACATATACCCAAGGGTGCAAGGTGCTAACCTTGGAGTCTGAATTTGCTGGCAATGCTGGTCATACAGGGGTGATTCTACCCTCACTGCTGTCCTGAGATACCCTACTGAGCTTAACTTTTTTCACTTCTACAGGAGCAAGAAGGAGCCATATTTGTAGTGCAGAGAGTGTTCTCTGCAAAAACTCTGCATTGAACAATCAATAATGAGCTTCAATTTGCCATCCATTTACCCAAAAATCACATGCCTTGCAGTGAGATTGCTCCACTAGTAGTATCTGAGAATTACTCTTCAATGCATTGTTGCACTGGGTGTTGCATATACTGCACCTAGGGGTTCCCAAGGTTACTGGGCTTGGCCATGCAGTCTAGTTGCCTGCAATGCTGAGTACAGGCCCATCTACCTATCTAATCAAGTAATTATATAGTATAATAAGGTGTATTCATAATATACATGATTCCTGCTGATATGTCTTTTAGCTCAAATGTATATAATTTTCACTGCATATACCCTTTATGACATCCATACTCAAATTAACCTAAAGAATCCTTGCTTTTCCCACAGTCAACATTAGGGCATGTTTAAGAGCTGAACCTAACAATAATCTGTATATATTTGCCTCTGATTAAAGAATAAAAGCTGTTGTTCATCATTTAGATTAATATCTATACACACACTAACATACATGAATGCATAAATACATGCATACACTCTAACCAACTAGGGGCACAATGTCAACTTATTTATAACTTATAATAGAATAATACAGACCTTGAAGGCCCCTATTTACATAAATGTTAGTGTTTGTGTGCATGATCTACAAGAAAAATGTATACCTTTTGTTAACTGTCTATGTAAAAAATATGATATATATGGAGGAGAGATTTTAATCAATACAAACATTAACATTACAATAATACAAGGGATTTTATTGGATATTGAAGTGTCATGAGGAAGAATTTCCATAAATCTGGTTTCGCTTACCTAAAATGCATTCTCATAAAAGTGTATATTAGACATGAAAAAGAAATACTGTAGGTAGTCTCTGCTCCTCAGAACTGTCATCTTGCCAAGCAGACAGAGGTGATAAAATCTGCATGTTTATGCACATATTAATTATATGGCTCTGACAAACAAGCCAAGGCCACACATGCCTCTAAATGACTTGCATCGGCCAGATGGAAAAGCAGATACAAAAATAAATGTTACCGCATTGGAGTTCTTTTCATAAACATATGGATTATTGCAGTGGAGTTCTTTTCATAAACATATGGATTTAACAAATTCCACATGAACAAATCCTTGATACAGAGGAAAAAAATTAAAATTCGACACTCAACATCAATAAATAGTTGCTTTTAAAGTTTTCTAATAAAAGCCACATTAGACGCAGTACATTTTTTACATTGTTTAAAAGAAATGTATAAAACTAAGCTTATATTTGGTGATTGCAGTGTAAACTACCTTTAGAAACACTGTATTATAAGAAAATATATCCTTGTTTATGGAATATTTTGCCTGTTTTTTTCCTCGGCCATATTCCATCCGAAATATGCACCATTACTTCCCATTGAGAGTAATGACATACTAATGAATGTGCCAGTACAGGAGGTTCTTTTTTCCTCTCTTTCTTTTTTCACTTTAAATTAGGAAAGGATTTTTGCCAAAAAAAGGATTATCTGACATGAAATGGATTTCTGCATCACAAATTACATGTCAAGCTATAATACACAGGTATGTGTATTTATTGACAAACTTTTGATTAATTTAAATATTGCAGTTATGAATCAGAAATCATGATTTTAAAATTTAAAGTGAAAGTTTTTGAACATTGTGAATGCTCAAGTTACATTCCAAGCTAACATCACATACCAAGGGGCCGATTTACTATATTCACATGAAGGATTCGAAGTTCAATCGAATTCGATCGAATTTCGAACTTAGGATTTCTTCGTTTGGTTGAATATGTGAATTTTGGCATATTCGATCATCGAATAGGGAATGGTCGAACGATCGAATACATTCAAATAGAGTCGAATGGACAATATTCAATCATTCGATCATTCATTCGGCGAAGGATTTTATTTTTTAAGTTTATTCGATTGCCTACTTCGGCAGATTGGACCTACCGAATTGCAATAGAAGCCTATGGGAGCCTACCGAATTGTAATAAAAGCCTATGGGAGCACTCCCATAGGCTTCTGAGACTAAGGGGCAGATGTACTAAATTCACGTGAACGATTCGAAGTGCGATCGAAGTTCGAACGTAGGATTTCTTCTTTTGGTCGAATATGTGAATCTTGGCATATTCGATCATCGAATAGGGGATCATTCGATCAGCGAAAAATTTTATTTTTTAAGTTTCTTCGATTGCCTACTTCGGCAGATTGGACCTACCGAATTGCAATAGAAGCCTCCCTTAGGCTTCTGAGACTAAGTCCTAATCAAATAGGATTCCTATGATTGAAGTGTTCGATCATTTGAATCGTACGAATCATTTGAACGATCGAATTATTTCTTCGTTCAGTCAAATGATCGAATATCGAATAAAAGGTAGCCTAGAACTATTCGATTAATATTCGAAAATCAAATGCTAATCGAATATCGAATAGAAACAAATTATTTTTGGGGAATAATAGTAAATTTGCCCCCAACAGTCATAATTATAAATATGACTATTTTCCTTTAATGCACACAGGTCTGACATGTTAACATTTATTATTTAATTTGTATAGTGCAACTGAAAGACAGAGAATGAAGAAAGATGTAAAATATGATTAGCAGTAAAAAGTGGATGCAGTATATTTTGGCTTATTTAGGAGCTCACATACTGTATTTAAGCCAGAGAGAAGCAACACAAGCAGGAGGAAAAAGATCAACAGAGAGGGAAGTTAATAATGTATGCATGATTTGAGGGTCTCTTTGGGCCCATAACGTAAGATGAGAAATAAAAATGCAGTAAAACAGCAAAACCGCAACAATTATTTGCAAGGACAACATGTATATCAAGGTGACCCCATTGAAGTTGGTGTTCTGAGGATTACAGCACCAAGAAACTGCAAAAGAAAAATGGTCTATGGTTTATATTTATCTACTTTGCCCTTCATGTAAAATCCATAACACCATATGAGGCTCATAACACTACCCATTCCTTTTGAACAAAGAATAGTTACATAGTTAGTTACATAGATAAATTTGGTTGAAAAACGACAAAGTCCATCAAGTTGAACTGTTCCAAATTAAAACCCAGCATACACACACACACACACACACACACACCTCTACACTCTTTCACACAAACCATATATGCCCATAGCATGGGATCAATTCAATTGATCGAACGATCGAATATAAAAAATTTGATTGATCGATTTTTTTTTAAATTCGATCTCAGCTAAGGATTCCCAATTCGGTAGCTTGATCCTGGCGAAGTAGGTGGTCGATAAAAATTTAAAGGGGAAGTATTCGACCATCGAATATTCAAATAAAATTTTATTTGAATCATTCAAATTTGAATATTCGATGGTCAAATTTGCCTAATTTGCATATTTACTAGGGATCTATAAAGAGGCATAATTAAATTTTCATCCCTTGAGTTTATGCCCTTTTTTATGCAGGACAGAACCCTATTTGCTTTAGTAGCCCTGTAGGTGACAGGATAATAAGTGGGTTAGTGCATTCTTTTTGTAACCTATTTGGTATATAATTTGGTATACACCGAGATTTACAAATCCTTATGAGAAAAGAAAAAGTTTTCAATCAATATTCATTTTGGTTGAGAAAGAAATTGAAAAAAAGTTTTGTTTTTTTTAACTGAAATATTTCTTTCTAATCAGTACAGTATCGGCTTTAGTAAAAGTTTTTAGTGTGCAGTCAGTGTACTTTATTTAATGCTTGTCTACAGAAAGGAAGCACAGTAGAAATCTTCTTAAAAAAGAAAAGAAACGAAAGTTAAACATCAAGAACATAATATTTTGAGTTTCATATTTATGATACTTTCTTTTTATCAATATATACTGATGAAGAGTTGGATGTATTTTAAGCAAGTGACAAAGGTTTCTGACATACGTAGTAGATCCAACGACTGGTCCAACTGCAATTTTTGGGTCTGATAGGGTTTCTTTGGAGAAGACGTTTTAACCATCCTATGCATCAGCTAGACGTTACACAGGTTTTAGTTGGACAAAGGATTAAACTTGAATGTTTTTTAAACTTGTTTCAACATCATCTACTACTGTATGTTAATATGTCATTTATTTAAAATACATTATTTTGCTGCTCACCCGAGGTGACCCTCTTCAAATGGCAGTACATATTTGTATTAATCTGAAACATTTGGTAGTTTTGCATAAACAGAGCAGCGGTTCTTAAGAAAGCCTATTGCTCCAGCTAAATCTTTACTTATTTCTTGGAAGATGTTCCCTGTATACATATGGAGCAATCAGTCTGAGCTAAAATAACTTCAGTGCTCATCACCCCATCCCCTTATATGACCTATAGATTATTTCTGACATACTGACTGGAAGCTGTATCTGTGCTGATAATTGGAAAATTGGTTTTACTGCAAGGAATCTGCATATTTCTAAACTGGGTAATAGACACATCATTTTGTTAATTAAAATGCGGATTGAACATAGTGAAATAACAAGGTGAATTGATGGTGGCACTTTGTCTCCTTATACTAAATATGCAAAAACTGGCATACATTTAGTGAGCAAAGTTATAAAAGCTCTGTGTAACTATGTTACCATTTATATGATGATTTATTGAGGATTGAGTTGTTTTTTCCACTAAAATTCAGGTTTTAGAGTTGTATTTTTTGGGTCAAAACTCACATATTTGGGTTGAAAAAATTCAAATTTATCAAGTTTTTTTTAAAAAAAAAAACTTGAATATTCAATATTTGTTATACCCACCCTGGATATTGCTTAAACATGAAAATACACCTTCTAAAAGCTGTCGAGGTCATGTAGGAGTCAATGGCAGAGGTCCCTTGAACCATTTGAAGAGGTTAACAGTCTTCTTGATGTTCTAGTTTTTTTTGCAGGGTTTTGTTTGAAAACGTGAATGATTCGTGTTTTTTTTGAGTTTTGAATTTGAGTTTTTGGGTTGCGGGACGTGAACTCACAGAATCAGGTTCGAGTTTTTTCTTAAATAAGATATCATTCAAGTTTTGAGTTCATTTAAGGTAAAAAAAAAAAACACTCAAACATTGATAACTAACCCCTTAATGTTGGGACTACTTTTAGGAGTCAGCTGCGTTGATTTTATGGACGTGAATATGTGATCTCAGGAAAGACTTAAAATGATTTAGGGAAGACTAGGCATGACATTTAAAATAGATATTATTCACAGCGGTTATAGTATAGAGTTTGCCTCAAAACCCTATCAAGATTATTTTTGATAAAACAAATTTTTAAAAGACTTGCAAGGCCTACATTGAAAGAATATGTATGTATTCAAGAACAAGAGGCTTTTACTCCCTGTTTTTTATTCTGGCAAAAAGTTCACAGGACAAATATTAGAATGAAGGAGACAAAATCTTACTTCTAGATTATCACATTGCTTCAGTATTACAAAATGTATCATAATTAAACCATAACTAAAGATATACTAAAGCCATAATGTTTAATTCTCCCTCAGGGTTTTCATGAGATAGATAAAAAGGGCATAGTTGGAGTTACTGTATAACTCATTTTAGGTTTGTATACGTAGATATTGGCAAGCAAAGCTGGTTCTGGCTGTTTGCTGTTACGCTTCAAGTGGTGATCAAGGCAATCCTACTGCAAGGTAAAGTCTGCAGAATCCTTAACATCTTATATCTAAATCAGTATCAGAAAAATATAACTAGTGCAGCACTGATTGCAATATTACAATATGATTTATCTTTGTAATGAAATGATATGTAAACACCTCCTGAGATATATATCCAATTAAGGTGTAACAGTCAAGGGAAGGCACAGACAGTACAGTAAGTAGGGCACTCTTGGGAAACAGTTAGGGGGAAAGGAAACAATTTGAGGGCTCCTGAACTGCAGTGGTGTCAGCTCAGGGTTGTACTAAATATCAATTGATGGCAGATTATGGAGGGGTACAGAGGTAATGTAGTGAGGTGGGGTCAAACTATAAAAAAAGAGAGATGAAGACTTATTTTGTGTTACTATTGATTTGATTACCTCATCTGAAGAAGGAAACCCTATCTGAGCTTAATAATTACACAGGGTTTAGTGGCAGAAAATACTCATCTGTCTTTGCCATTTTAACTGAACTGGCTTTTGAAATGAAGAAAAACTTTGGCACCTTTTGCACCTACAAGCCTGTCTGGGTAAAATGATGAAGCTTGCCAAGGTTTCTTCAGCATAAAAAAACATGTATGAGTATTAAACTCACATGGGGTTACCTTAAAATTGGAACCAAAAGCAAATGGAGAGACCACACACCTTACACTCCCAAATTCCTCCTCAGTGATCGGAATAGGCAACCTCCATTACAACGTGTGAAGCATTTCACCGGCACACAAGAAATGCATTAAGCAGGGCAAGCTTTTATTTAATGCAGTGTGCAACGTTTCAGGGACACACCCCACTTGACAAAGGGGCATGTCCCCAAAACGTTTCACATTGCATTAAATAAAATTGCAAGGGCTTGCCCAGCTAAATGCATTTCTTGTGTGAAATTCTTCACACATTACCTTAAAGATTGCTTGTGCCAAAAGGCAGCCCCTCAATTGTCCCAAAAACTTGTCTTCTATAACCTACTAAGTTAGTCAATAACAGGTATCATTTTATGGGGTAGATTTATCAAAGTGTGAAGTTAGAGCTCACCCCAATGAAACCCACCCACATAGGAATGAATAGAAAGCAGGTGAGTTTTTTTAGTGGTGAGCTGTAATTTTACATTTTAATAAATACATTCCATTTTTGTCTAAAGCAATCTGCTACTGTTACTTCCAGATACATGAATACATATCACCCAACTGTCCAGTCTTTTGTGGAACAGCCACCATTTTGACAGCTGAGCATGCAGTCCAGGATTGTTACTGAAATGTCCCAAGTTTCTCTTTGATCTCCTGCATTCACACCAGAAAAAGATATAAAGGGGGTTATGTAAAAAAAGGCACTAGGTAGCTTTTACTGGTCACCTGTTTAAAAGCAAACATTCTATTGGTTGTTATTTGTTACTGTTCCTGGGAAAACTTAGTGCCTTTTTTAAATAACCCCCATAATTTCTAAAATTTTAACAAGCGGCTTTTCATCTTCACAATTCACTTTCATTAGCAGAGCTGTAATAACACATAAAACATGGCTCCAAAACCCCCAGAAATGTATTCAAAGTTTCCATAACCTGCCAAATTTTGAAAAATAGACATGGTATTTAGGGGGTGTGACCACAAAACGGGCATGGTCAAGAAATTTGCCTCGCTCAGTAATGCAGAACTTTTTGTCCCTCTTTCTGATTTTCAAATGTATGTATTTGAAGCTCAAGCACCTACATGATACTGCAAGTAAATAGCTTTGAAATCACACAGTTACTGTGATTGTAAAGATTTTGTTGTTTAAAACTCAAAGTCATTAGAATAAGATACAGACAGTAAAAGGAAAAAGGCAGCCAAGAGAATTGCTGTTACAAAGAAGCTAGTGTAAATGAACACTTTCAGGGATGATAATCATTACAGGCTCTCACACTGTTCCCAGTATATAAATAGTTACCATAATAATATCTGTTTTACGATATAGTTCTATAGTTATACAAAGCAATGCAGCCAGAATGTGTCACACACAGTGAATCCCAGCACTGTGTAGTTTACAATGCAATTTAGGAGCAGATGTGTGGGTAGAATCAGACACTCAAAGTGACTTTTAGCTAAGTATACAAATCACTATTTTCATTATCACCATAGCAATGCCTAGTCTCACATAATACATTAACATTTATACTGTACTACAGTACAAACAATTCTAACTCATTGCATTGTCTTTTTCTGGGTTACATATGCTAAAAACAATTTATTTTCCATGTTTAACAATGGTAGTCTTTAATTCCTATTGTGGTACCACATAAATTGGTGACCTTCCAAACTGCCAAGCAATGCTTTGAACTGCACATTAGTTGCTGTGCGCCACACAGGTCATCCTTGTAGACCCTTTTTGTACCAGCCGACATAGTAAAATACATTATAAATAGAGCACTCATCAGTTGGCAGATTTGTGTGCTAATACAAGATGACCTTGACATAGATGCACCACCAACTACAAACAGTGATCTTCACTTCAGACTTTCAGGACAGTAACATCTAAATCACACATAAGCAACCAAAACAGGAGACATGCTAAAGATACACTTAGATAACGGGCTACAAATGATAATAAACCTAGCGATTATTTGCAAAACCTTGATTTTTTTCTGATCAAGGCTTTTTGGGCAAAAGCTTTAATTTATAGAGGGAAAAAAACTTGATTTTTCAAGATGTATTATACCCAGAAGCTGCAAAAATTCAGAATCCTAAAAAATCTGCCATCTCAAAACTGTCAAGGTCATGTATAAGTCAATGTGAGATGTCCCTTTTTATAATTGGAAGATAACAATATACTGTATGCCCTGGGTTTATTCCAATAATCTGAAAAATTTGGGGTTCTCGGGCAATAACCCGAAAAAAACCGAGCTTAAAATTTGTGCTATTCGAGTTTTTTCCCCGACCCAACTTTTTTGATTTATTTTATTGATCAATAAATTAAAATTGTGGATGGGAGTTTGGTCAGGCTTGGTTTAATAAAAATATGAGATACATTTGAGTATTAGTAAATAACACCCCAATGTGCAATGTAAAATAATTTTCATGAAAAGCTACAGTGGGTTATGCAAAACATGAAATTATCTTGAGCAAAAGTAGGCTTAAGTTTAGGCTTAATTTAGTATGCAATGAGTGCCTTGTTATTCCCTAACACACACTAACCACTAGTGTAATGTAATAAAAGGCAGTATGTTTGCCCAGGAGCAGTAACTCATAGCAACCAATCAACAGGTGATATCAGTATAAAGTTAATGAACACACTTATGTTAATTCCTTTATTTTTCTACCCTCAGGGACCAAATGGCCATTTATTTTTTTAAGAAAATTACATCTCTCTAAGTCACAGGTGGTCACCAGCTCAAGAGATGACCAGTTTCTTCTGCAGAATATCTGCCTTTTTAGAATCTCTACTGGAATGTGGGCCTTCCAAGCCTACACTTGTTTGGTTCCTTCCCCTCATATGATCTCTCCCTCCGTTTTACATTTCAGAATACTAGTTGGGTCTGGAAATAGCAGCGTGAAGAAATTCCATTCACTGACACACTGAACTCTGAAGCAGGAAAATGCTGGTCAGTTTTCATCACTTCATATCCAAGTACATTAGGCACTAATAGTTTAGTTACAGCAAAAAAGTTGAATATTAAATCAGAAGTTTGTTCCTGTACACACACACGCATTAATTAATTAATCAGTGGCAGTGGCAGTAAAGTTTCTAATACAGAAGAGCAAAGAAAGAGAATGAGCCAATAAGACTTATACCCTCAATAATTTCAGATTAATAATGTATGTAATGAATACAGTTGTACAAACAAGATTAAGCATTGATATAGACATTCTAAAACATACTGTATACGCAATAGTCTGCACATGGGAGATCCTCGGTATGCTGCTGCCTGAGGTAGCATCCCCAATGCCAACCCCCCTCAAATTCCATGCTTAAAACTTTAGTGTTGGAGCAGGCTAAAGGGGGTCCACATTACTAGTGCAATGAGTGCTATACTGATCTCTGCACAAGTAGAGCCTAATTTCTGTTTTACAAACTGGAAATTCAGCTCTTACCACCCCTGGAAAATGGTTGCTCACTGCCACCTTTGCAAGGGTCTCACCTTGTCTCATGGAAGGAGAGGCCCTGATTTTGCACCAGAAGTGGAACATTTGTGATTTGTTAAGGAAAAAAAAGTATTACTAAAAGAAATTATTGGATCCAATAAATGTTCACAATGCAGGATGTTAGGTCTAAGCAATAAAACATTCTTTTATCAAGCATCAAATGTCATAGTGCCTTTTTTAGGATTTTTTTTCATATTCTGACTATTTTCAAGGTATTTTTTGAAAGTTATGGGATCTCTTATTTCAGAAACCAGTTCCAAATTACAGGAAGGCCTTCTCGCATAGACTCCATTTTAATCAAATGAATGGAAATTTTAGAAATTGTTTCCTATTGAATGGCCTATTGAATGGATCCCAAAAAAACATATCATTAATCCTTATTGGAGGCAAAATCATCCTATTGGATTTATGTAATGTTTAAATAATTTTTTTAGTAGACTTAAGGTATGGTGATCCAAATTACGGAAAGACTGGGAAACCTCAAGAGACAGGTCCCGAGCATTCTGGATGAGAGGTCCCATAACTGTATGAGAAAAGTCAATTAGGTATAAACATTTCTTTCAGCTGATGGTAAACTTTTTATCCCTTTCTTCACTTATTAATAGCGAAGCTGTTGTGTTTTGCTATATCATAATGACTTTATATTATCTGAAATATCTTTTATATTGTATTACATAAATCCATCAAAGGTATTTTAGTATGCAACAATTCAGCATAGCAGTTATTTTACCGTCTTTGAGTCCCTCAGTAGATAGTTCATTAGACTATTCTGCCATTAGCTAGTGCAGGGTAGGTCAATTAAAGGGTCAGTCATTTCTAAACATCTGAAGCAGCACAGGCAGCTGTTGGTACTTGAGTTGAGGCATGGATGTCATTTTTGTATTGGAAAACAATGTGTTTTTAGTCCACGGTAATAGATATTTAGAATGGTAGGTTATAATAATCAAATTTAATCATTGTACTACAACTAAATTCCATATAAGCAGACTTATCTCATTGGCATTTGCTGCAATCAAAATATTACACAAACTCTAATACATCGTGATCGTTTGAGAGCTATATCAAAACATAACATTTCTGGGATGCTGTAATGCTTGACATGCAACAGAAAATGACAAACAAATAACATGATAATAACAGAATAACGTTTCTTACCTGTTCGGTTTGACAATGCCATCGATGAAGAAACAGGGAATAGGATTTTCATTCCAAAGTAAACCATCCAAAGAATTATATAATCCATTTCCAAGAGAAATCATGAGTTCCACATGTAAATTGTTCTCTAGTAATGAAATAATAAAAAAAAGATCAAGTTTTATCCAACAAAATATATAAGATATGGTACTACACATTAATGTAACCACCATGTCCCCAGTGGTCCGGTTTAACAGCACCCTTCCTGTAATAAAAAGAAGGGTATGTAATTTAAAAGCTGCATTGTTCAAAAGTTACTAAAAATAAAATTAGGTTTTCTATATCATTAGCAGTGGCACAGCACTACTTTCTATCCACTAACAGCTGCTATGGAATGCTGCCAAATTCTGATATGGACTCTAGATGGTGATATTTAAAAAGGCAGCATTTTGAACAATACTTCTTCCAGAAATGGTAGAACCCACTATAGTTTTAGGACAAAATAGGATGTTGGTTTAATTACAGTCAAACCGGCTATAAATGTGAGGACTTTGTAAATAGAATCTCATGCCAACTATAAAAGTGGATGGCAGCATACAATCTGATAATTCCACAGTGATGAATGTTATAGCGCCCTTTACCAACATCAAGACCTTGGCTTAAAGAGAAACTGACACCAGAAAATAACACTTTTTTATATATATCATACTATTGTATTTGTATAATATTTATCATTTGCCATAAAAGTATTTGTCAGATGCTTTTACATTACCTTTCTTACCCCTCTATGAGGGGGCTGCCATATTTGTGCAGCAGGAATCTGTTAGCAACTCTAACTGACATGTTGAAAAGGGACAGTCAGGTTGGCAAAGCAGTCAGGTTTCGGAACTTCAAGTAACTATTACTTCCAAAAAGAGAACTATCTCTACCTATTGGTAAATTTTAATGTAGACTAATATTTTGACAAGAAAATTTTTAGTGGCAGATTTATCAAGGGTCGAATTGAAAAATTCTAATTCTAGAGCACGAAAAATTCGAAAACACTAATATAGAAATTTATCATTTACTGTCTTTTTAAAAATTTGACTATTCACCTTCACCTCATCTAAAACCCACCAAATCGAATTTGATAGAATACAATCCGAATACGATTCAATCGTTCGAATACAGCCTATTCACTTGAAGTTTTAAAATACATTTAATTTGGTCTTTTTTTATTCGACATTCAAGTTGATGGGAGGTTAAAAAAAACTCACATCACCTCGAAATTCGTCCCTTGATAAATCTGTCCCTTAGTGTCAGCATCATTTTAAGAGTCAATAGGAAAAGGCATTAGTGGCAACGATAATTATTTAATTGTGGCATTTAAAAAAAATACAATAAAAATGAGATAAATGTGCAATGTACCAAATAAATTTATAATTTCTTATATTTCATTTAACAATACAGGTATGAGATCCTTTATCCAGTAATGCCAATAAGGAGAATTCAACACCTCCAGCACTAAAATCAATCCCCAGTGTTGGCCTCCCTCCTCCCCCCGGGCCTACTGTGTGAGGGACAAATACCCCTCCGTGCATAGTTACAAGTCCATCAAGTTCAACCGCTTAAAATTAAAACCCAGCATACACACACTGTATATGCCCATAGCTATACTGACTGTAGAGTAAGGATCTTCTGTGCATGCGCCCAAAATTCATGAAGTTTCCGTAAACTTTCAGGAGCATGCGCAGTAGATCTTTACCAGTCAATCCCTTTACTGCACATGCGCCACCAAGTGCCGGCGAAAACAGGAAGAAGAGCACACCGGCAAACATGGCTGCCATGAGCTCAACAAATGAGGAACTGCATGGAGGGGTCAGTAACAAGTTATGCGCATTTGCCAGGGTGGGGGGTGTAGGCCAACACAGGAGGCCAACACAGTGGAGGGGGGAGGGATTTTAGTGCCAGAGGGGTTGAATTCTCCTTTAAAATGGTGAAGGAAGGAAAGATGAAATCACTCGGGGAGGGAGTTAAAAAGCATAATCTTCTAGCAGCTTCTTCATGCTGTGTAAAATCTGACCTTTAGCAAAAACTCTACTGCCCATTGACAGGCCGTAGAAAATAGATGTATTTATACATCCAGGCCAAAGAAGACAATCACTCCTTAGAAGTACCACAGGCAGGTGCAGTTTTCTGATAACAGGAGCACAGACCCAGTGTATTAAGTGAGCTATTATATTCAATGTGGCTTTGCCTTTGTTCATCCCTTAAAGGTCTCAATACCCAAAATAGGACCTCCATATCTGAAAAAATACCAGGTACCATGCATTGTGAATTACATATCTCATATCTGTATAGATAAATTAAAGTAAAATTATTTTGGTCTCTGCTGTCTTAAGTCTGATTTGCAAACATAGGTACTAAATTGTACCAGTGTAGTTTACCTATGCAACCAGTTATTAATTTTCTGTAGCTCAAGACTAAGATGCGTATTGGTTGCTACTTTTAAAATGTAGCACCTATATTAGTAAAGCAATCCATTTGTCTGTAATCTCCATTTATGGAAGGACAGATGTGAATTATGAACATGGCTTTTAAATGTGTTCCATCTTTATAAGTATGGGATAATAACTACAATAATAATTTGAGGTAATTTTGCTTAGTATGTACATACGTGAATATTATATGTAAATCTTCAATATTAGTGGGAATTTTTCAGAAGCCTTTTATTTTATATTGTAGGGGTGTGAAACATTTATGATCCTATAATTATAAAAACCATGACTTATGCAGATTTTAACTAGAACTCATTTCAGCAGAGGCCACTAAATGTACCAATTAGCCTATTAATTACAAGGACATGGCTTTAGTGAATGCACAGTATATTCTACTAACCTTACTTTTGCCCTTATATATTGCAGTGTTACACTATTTAATTCAGAATTAATGTAATAACTATTGTTTCAGTCATGACAGAAAGGCACTTTATGGAGGGTACCACAAGCTTTCTCCACACTCATTAACAACCAGTAAAGTGGTTTGTTATTTCTACAACAAAAGGCACATTAGGGGGGACATATAAAGCTGATGCAGTGGAAAATAAGCATTTAAGTTGCATTTTGGGATACAATTAAAGTTGTCAACACTGCCTGAGGGATACCCATATTAGCAAAGGGAATAGGTGAGGTCGGCACCATTACAATTAACACACAAGCATATGAGAAACAAGATGATAAAGTTAAAAACTACGTGTCCCATAACAGCAATTAATAGGTGCTGCTTCCAGGTCCATGTGCCATGCATTGCAAATTTGTCTATTTTGCCTTATATTGTACATTAAACACATTCTTTGTGAATTACTCTCTGAAGTTCTCCAAAACTTTATAGTGAGCTGTTGGTTTACAAATATTTTGTATACAATTACTTTTTTAAAGTGATACTGAAAACCTTTTCAAAATTGTCCCCTCGCAAGAGTCTTTTTTTCCAGAGAAAACAACCCCCAACCAGGACAGTCTACCCTCATAATTTAAGTCTTCCATCCCTCTAACCAGTTTAGTTGCACATCTCTATGTAGTGATACATAATATCCTTTATTGTATTTGTAAAGTGTAATCATGTCCCCTCGCAAGCGCCTTTTTTCCTGAGAAAAAACCCCCAACCAGGACAGTCTACCCTCATAATTTAAGTCTTCCATCCCTCTAACCAGTTTAGTTGCACATCTCTGCACTCTCTCCAGCTCATTTACATCCCTTATAAGGACTGGAGTCCAAAACTGCACTGCATACTCCAGATGAGGCCTTACTAGGGAGCTATAAAGAGGTATAATTATGTTTTCATCCCTTGAGTTTATGCCCTTTTTTATGCAGGACAGAACCCTATTTGCTTTAGTAGCTACAGAATGACACTACCCAGAATTAGACAACTTGTTATGTATAAAAACCCCAAGATCTTCCCAACACATTTAGTGTATAACTTGCATTTATATTATGTTTGCCCAAGTGCATAACCTTGCATTTATCAACACTGAATCTCATGTTCCAGTTTGCTGCCCAGTTTCCCAACTTAGACAAATCACTCTGCAAAGTGGCAGCATCCTGCATGGAATCTATAATTCTGCACAATGTAGTATCATCTGAAAAAATAGAAACCGTACTTTCAATGCCCACATCCAGGTCATTAATAAACAAGTTGAAAAGCAAGGGACCCAGTACAGAGCCCTGCGGTACTCCACTATCAACACTGGTCCAATTAGAAAATGTTCCATTTACCACCACTCTTTGAAGTCTATCTTTTAGCCAGTTCTCTATCCATGTACAATTACTATGTTCCAGGCCAACATTCATTAATTTAACCAGTAACCAGTAACTGTATCGAATGCTTTAGCAAAGTCTAAGTAAATCAGATCCACAGCCATGCCAGAATCGAGGTCCCTGCTTAACCTTCTCATAAAAAGAAATTAAGTGAGTCTGGCAAGATCTATTATGCATAAAACCATGCTGGCACAAACTCATAGTATTGTTATTTGCTATGAAGTCCAGTATCCTATCTTTTATTAATCCTTTGAAAAGCTCTCCTACAACCGACGTCAGACTAACTGGCCTATAGTTTTGAGGCTAAGAATGGAATCCCTTTTTGAATAGCGGCACCACATTAACAATTCGCCAGGCTCAGTATTATTAGCTATTACAAGATCCAAAAGAGAGTTATTCCTAGTAGGTTCTTGAACGAGCTGGGATAAAAAGTTGTCATTTAGCATATTTACAAACCTACTAGCTTTATATGTCTTGGCAACCCCATTACCCCAGTCAATTTCCGGATAACTGAAGTCACCTTTACCCAACTTGACCTAGTTGTGAAGCCACTTCTATTTGTAAAAGAAGTAGGGCTTCATACTCATCACTTAAACGAGGTGGTTTATAGCATACACCAATGAAAATTTTCTTTGTAACCTTTTGCCCAGTTGAAATCTCTACCCAGAGGGAGTCCACACACTCACCAGTGCCAGCAATGGTTATTTATTTAGTGCATGGCTTTAATTCAGGCTTTACATACAAACACACTCCTCCCCCTTTTTAATCCCTCTGTCCCTCCTAAAAAGGGTGTAACCATTTAAATTCACAGTCCAGTCACATGTTTCATCCACCAAGGTCTCAGTGATACCAATTATATAATAATTTTTAGAGCATGCAATTAATTCAAGGTTTCCCATTTTACCTGACAAACTTTGTGCATTTGCCAGCATATAGTGGAGGTTACTACTTTTACTTTTTAAATGTGCATTACTTTGAGGGGAATTATATGTTAGTATTAGTCTGTTTTCTTTGCAGCAGAGGAACCTCCTTAGCTGGTAAACTGTATGCCCCCCTCATTCCTCCCCCATGACCCCTTACTAATCCCACTACCCCATCTACCCTATCTTCCCCATAATTCTTTCTCTCACCCACCCCCCACTCCTCCAACCTCTTGGCCATTCTTTCCCTTAGCAGAGTGGACCCCCTTCCATTGAGGTGCAATCTGTCACTACTGTATAGGATGTACCCCAAGGAAAAATCAGCCCAGTGCTCTAGGAACTCAAACACTTCCTTCCTACACCAAGACTTGAGCCATGCATTTAGCTCCCTAAGCTCCCGCTGTCTCCCTAAACTTGCAAGTGGCACAGGCAAAATTTCCAAAAAAAAATATATTGGAAGACCTTCCCTTAATCTTAGAGCCTAGATCCCTTAACTCACGCTTTAAGGTTTTCCATCTACCATTTATCTTGTCATTAGTAGTGATATGTACTAAGACCACTGGGTCATGCCCAGCCCTGCCCAATAATTTGTCTACCCGATCAACCACATGCCGAACCCTGCTCTCCTCCCCACCACTACTAGAGAAACTGGTCTCCCGGCTGTTAGAGAGGTCGGCCCCATCTAGAATTGCCAATCCAGAGTTCACACTGCCATCATCTTCACACAATCTGGCAAAGCTGTTGGTATGTATAAACCCAGGATCAGTCTCCTTTTTCCCTTTGCCCACCTTCCTTTTGCTAACTGTCACCCAGCTAGCTGCCTTAACATCCTGCTGCTGTTCTGTTCCCCCAAACTATCTGACCCCGCAAGGTCCTGCTCAGTGAGCATGAGACTCATTTCAAGATTGTCAATCAACGCAGTATTGCAATTTGTTCCTCTAGTGCTCTAACTCGAGCCTCCAAAGTGGCAATTTGCTCACATCCACCACAGAGGTAAGCATTTTGTGTCTGTTGTTCCAAATCTGCATACATATGGCAGACTGTGCACTGGGTCAGACCTTCAATTTTGCTAGTGCTTATTATCCCAGTTACAGCTCAAAATAGGAATAAAAAAAATTAGGGTTTAGAACAAACTTTTGACCTAGTTGGAACCTCTTTTAGTTTGAAACTCCTTTGTTTGCAACTCCACTCCACTTACAGATCCCCCACTTAAAGAGCAAACACTTAAGAGCAACCAAACACTAGAGCAAGCTCCACTGGAGTCCCAAGGGTTCTATTTATAGTCTGTTCAGGTGCAACTAATCAAACCCCACCCCCTCAAACTGAGGGAAAACTAACTGCAAAGTAAAGCAGCTTGTGACAAACTTTCTGTAAGCACAATAGCACACCAAACTTTGCTTTTTAGCACCAAGTACAGATAAAATATATAAAAAATTAAACCACAGTATTTAAATATACCACCTTACTATAAAATAACAGTTAATAACAAATACTTATCCTTTTCAGTCGGTTTGTTTGTTTTTAGTTGCTTTTTCCAGTCAGCAGCCTGGTTGAAGCAGTGTGAGTCTGAACTTCTTTCTGCTTTAGCCACTACAGCTAATGGTATTAAAGGACAAGTAAATCCTGAAAATGAATATGGCAAACACTGTTGTGTTTTATATACCGAACTTATTGCATCAGCTTGTCAATAGCAGCAATGATCCAGGACTTCAAACTTGTCACAGGAAGTCACCATCTTGGAAAGTGTCTGCGACACTCACATGCTCAGTGGGCTATGAGCAGATGTTGAGAAGCTAAGCTTAGGGGTCATCACATATTATCCAGCAGAAAATAAGGTTGGCCTGTCATATAAGCTGATGCTACAGGGCTGATTATTATTTATATATAGTGCTAGTTGCACTGGTTTCTGTGCTTGTGGTGTTTATACAAATTAATTGTGGTTGTCACTGTGCATACACAGGATTTCTGTACAGCTTGAAAGTGAAAGTAAGAGTTACTGCTGTTATGTAATGGCTGCATGAACCTGCTAATAAAGCACTGTTATACTCTCCTCATCCTTGGCTACCAAACACAACAAATGGCGACAAGGATGTCTTTTCTACCTCTGCAGCAGCCTGCTTCTTTTCTACCAAACCCTGGTGAGCCTACCATACCTTTTACTGCTTGGATCTGTATGTTTGATAATTACATTATTGCTGCTGACCAAGGGAGGTTTCTGCTGCTAGAAAGCATGCTTTACTTATTCACTGTCTGGGGGCTGAGTATATTCTATACATTACCATCACCTGATGAAACTTATGAAACTGTTCTTACTGCTATAAATAACTTTTTCGTGCCAAGAGTAAATGTGGTTGCTGAAAGATATAAATTCCGCCAACAGGGACAGCATAATGATGAATCCACAGAACATTTTGTAGCAGCTTTGAGAGAGCTGGTTGTTGCCTGTGAGTTTGGGAATCTAACAGATGAAATGCTAAGAGACCAAATAGTGGAAAAAACAAACTCACCACGCATTAGAGAGATTAGACTGCTCCTAGAGCAAGATTTGACCCCTGCAAAGGCTATTGCAGTTGCTAGCCAAATTGAAACAGCTGTGGCAGAGGCTAAAACTCTCAGTCAGGGAACTGCTGGGAATGTACAGATTGTGAATTCAAAACTGTGGCCTAATAAGATGCAGTCACAGGAAAAATACAGTGCTAAGAAAAGGGATTCACTGCAAAACCGTGCAGCAAATACAAATAGAAAATACTGCTTTGGCTGTGGTTCAACACAACACCTTGCAAACTATGCTAAATGTCCTGCAAAAGCTATACAGTGCCGTAGATCTACTAAAGATGTTCATGAACTCACTACTACAATTTTTACAGTATTCAGTGTGTATAAAGCTGGTACATTTATTCCAGACAAGTTTATATGTCAATACTGCTTCTGCTGACAAGGGACACTCCATTAACCTGATGCTTGATACAGGTTCAGCTGTTTGTATACTACCAAAGGATATTTTCTTGAAATACTTTGCAAGATGCGCTTAGTGCACCTGCCCTGAGACTGGTCCGTTACTTAAAGAATCCAATCCCTGTGCTTGGTTGCTTGCCAGTGACTGTATTAAAATAAAATACTGCAAAATGTGAATAAATGTGAATATAGGTACTGCTATACTTGGAAGGGATCGATTTTCTGCATTAAACCTACAAATAATTGATGGCCTCATTACTATAACACCAGTGCCTGCTACACAGCCTGTGTCTAACATTCACCACAAAGCAACACTTCACTCGGCTGTGCAAAGAACTTTATGCAGGAAGTTAAGTTGAGACCAGATGTAAAACCAGTACGCCAGAAATTGAGGCAATTGCCCTACTCTATATGGGAGACTGTCTCACAGGAACTAAAGAAACTGGTAGAGCAAGATGTGATTGAAAAATCAGAATCCTCTGAATGGGTTTCACCAATTGTTGTAACAAAGAAGAAAACTGGAGGTATTTGATTGTGTGTTGATCTCTGTGAACCTAATAAAGCAGTTGTTATGGATAATAATCCCTTGCCACACATAGAGGAAATATTTTCAGAACTTTACATTACACAAGCCCTGGAAAACTTAATAAAATAAAACAGAGTTGTTATATTGCCCTACACATGTGCCCACTGTATAGTTTATGTTCCATATGTTGGGAAATGTAGGGGGGGAAGGCAGGTACCCCTTTCTTTTGCAGCCTATCACCCTGTAAAAAAGGAAAATACACTAGCGTTTTTTGGGACTTGGAAAAAATTTCAACGATTTTTGGACGAACTTCTATCTACTCTATTGCACTTCACCTGGTCTGAGGTGGCAAAGGCAAGTCTGGCGCAGGAGGTAACATTAAAAATATACCTATTGGAGCAAAGGAATGTGATTCTTATCTTTATAAGTTCGGTATCAATTTGGATAAAACTAGAAAACTTTACTCAGGATGAGCGGGATCAGGGTTTTTTTTAGATTAAGAGGCAAACCTACTAAAGGGTGAATTCACCACTGAACGCTCCGCCACTTCGCCAGGCGTAAATTCCTACCCACTATGCTAATTCACTAAAATGCATCTCATATAAAATGCATAAAAGTTGCATCTCAGCAGCCATTTAAATTTCGCTAGCATTAATTGTCAGCGCGGTGCATTTCTTAGTGATCTTTTGCTAGCGTACAATTCTTTTGCTAAGGTATATATATGTCGTATGGATGTCTTTATTTGAGATGTTGGTTAAGATGCTTGAAGCGGCTACTTATTATTACACATGTCCAAGGAAGCAAAATAAAGATTAAAGAGATCCTCTAAACATCCTCTATCCTCTAGCAACACATGACACTAATGCCCTAGGCAAATGTGGCATGCCCCTCAAATTGGTTAAAACAATTGTTAACACAACGATATTTCCCTGCCGAACGACCGATCTTAGGGAAGTCCGACCAATCTGTCAAATTATCGTGCGGTTAGTGGGATACAAACGATCGTTCATTTTACGATTTTTCGTCCGACATTGGTCTGATGATTGATCGGCCAGGTTAGAAAATCTTTATCGGTCCCCATGCAATCTACCTATGTTTGCAGGGCAAGCAGGCTGCGATCCTTCAGTTTTGCTGGAAATATCGCCTGAAATGGTCTTTTTAGTTGATGGATACATCAGGCATTTAAACGATCGTTTTGAGACAATCATGGTCTCACGATAACTATTGGATCTTTCAAAAATCTTTACATCTATGGCCAGCTTTATAGTTAGGACTTTTGAAGGTAATCTTGCTTTAAAAAATTGTCAGTGTCCTTGCAGATGAGATTTCTGGTGACGGCCACTTTGCCCTTTACGGCCACTTGGAATTAAGTACAAGCTACTTTTTTATTATTACAGAGAAAAAGAAAATACTTTTGACATTTTTAATCATTTGATTAAAACAGAGTCTATCAGAGGTGGCCCCCCTGTAACCCATAGCTTTCTGAAGAACGTGTTTCCAGATGACACATCTCATACCTGTACCTTTTTTTTTCCTCTTATGTTTTTCTTTATCTTAAAGACTGCTGTCAAAGTATCACCCACAAATCACAACTCCAATAAAATGACAAGAGATCACTCCAGATGGACTTAAAAATGTACCAGAATGTCATACATTAATTATTAAAAAATAAACTAGAACAATCTATCCTACAACTTGATTCTAATCACAAAATATGGATACATTTTTGTCTTTTAGTCAATCATAGGCCAGAAAAAAAAATATTCTAGTTTGCATGTTAATTATATTAGCATAAGTTATATAAATGTATTTATAGAATTGGACTGAATATTAGATAAAGACTGTTAAAAAAACATTTCTGTAATTGAAAGCATGCTTTATGTGCACCAGATTAGCTCTGCTGCCACATTGTCACATTTTTACAGAGGCTTCATTTTTAAAGAATGACAGTAAGCACTACTAAGCCCACAAAACTTCAAAATGCGCAATCATTATGTACCTAAAATATCTCCTATCAGTAATTCTGGTCATAAAAATCACTGAAAGGGGAGGTTAAAGAAGCCATTGATACAAGACTATTACTCATAGTCCTCATGAAGTGTTGTGTCCAAGACCATGTCAGTGAAATGAATTAAAGATCATCTTTAATGAATTAACATCTTCCTTTCTGAATTCTAGAGTGAGGGTTGTAGTCAGGGCAAAACTGTATATTTAATGCTGTTTTCCTTTGTAATTGCCTTGCAAAATATTGGCCTTTAAGAACCAATGTTTCATAAAACTATGTTGAAAGGAAAAATCAGGCAAGCAAAAAAGTCCTTGAAAGAACACTGAAAATGCAGAGAGATAATTCTCTACATTTGTTATAAGCAGAGAACTGCAGATTCATTTTGAGAGCACAAATGTTGTTCTTCCAGCTCTCTGATGGCAGTGTAGCTCATCTAGAAAGATGCACATTAAAAATGTGAGGTGACAAATTGTATAAAAGCTTTTTTCTTAAAGTATAGAATTGCAGAGTCATTTTGTGAGTGCAAATGGCATTCTAGAGTTGCCCAAAAATAGAAGTCAAGAACAGGTTGACTGGCTTGTTTTTGTAGTGACTCAACAGGCATTAAAAGGACTTAGTGGAGTAAATACCCAAACTCTAGAAGCACAGTTGTTAAACACCACCTGTCTTTAATTTGAACGTTATTTAGAAGAGCTTTTAAGACTGACTGAAATTACACTTCTCCCTAAGGATGCCTGAGACTGAGACTAGACTGGACAAAGTGATGAAGCTGTTACTTTCTTCTACAATAGATTGCTGAGCTACATGCAAATAAAAAGAAATAATGGAAATGTGTGTCCCTGCAGCTGCCACTGATCTAAATCAGCTACTGTACCATCAGCCAACAAAGGATGTGAAATGAGTAGTTTAGGAACATTTCACACTGATAACTTTTTAGTAGTGCTTAACTCTCTGCAGATTATCACTCCAAGGGAAGAGATTAAGATGAGCTCACTAACTGTCTAGGATATAATGTATTATATTCAAATTAGCTGCAATATATATATATATATATATATATATATATATATTAGTATTAATAGAGAACTTAATACAGAAGTTATTTGTAAATGTATCAGTACGCTATAGCGTTAATTTACAATGCACCACACAGTATGCCAAGTGCAAAGAAAAAGATGGCTTTTTTTTGCACTTTGTATACTACGTGGGGCATTGTGCAAATATCTGAAGGCTTCTGCTCTCTGTTTTGAAGTCAGGTTTGTGTTTGTATGTGGGAGTGAATTTCCTGGAACTTGTGATAGTCACTTTTCTATTTTTCAGAGATTCTAGAAATACACTAGATTAGGCTTAATTAGACTTTCCTAAAGGAAAACTTTGCCCCCAAGTGAATGCTTAAGCAACAGATAGTTTACATCATATTAAGTGGCATTAAGAGCCACCATTTTATGATATTTAGTGTTGGGCGAATTTCTGCGAAAAATTCAAGAAACGCTGCTGGCATCTCATTTTTGACGCTGGTGTCCAGTTTTGGATGCAGGTGTCCGTTTTTTGGACACTGGGGCACATTGCTGGCGTTGAAAAAACAGACACCGTGTCCAAAAACAGATGCCTGTGTCCAGAACGTTTCACAAATATATTTGCCAGCACGCGAATCGCGGGAATTCGCTGCAAAATCGCCCTTTACTAATGATATTCTCTATGCTGCCTCAGAGATCACCTGACCAGAAATAATGCAGCTCTAACTGTAACAGGAAGATGCCTGGGAGCAAAAGACAGAACCTTGTCTATTAATTGGCTCATGTGACCTAACATACTGTACGGTTTGTTTGCTTTGTTTCTGTGCACCATGAATCCTAGGATACCAAGAAGCGGCCCTTATTTTTTTTATAGAGACCTACATTATTCGGTGTTTTTCCTTTAAAAGCACAGATTGAATAACCCAGTATCAAAAATACTTGTTAACATTTAAAAGCCTGGAAAGGTTTTGTCTAAAAACTATCTATACATGGGATCATATTGCCTGCCAACTTGGCCCTATTGGCTTGGAAACATATTTGTCAAAACAAGAGTTTCCCCAGCCACTACCCAGTCAGGGTTCAGCCACAACTTTTGAAGTTAGCCTGAAAATATAATAAGGAAATGACTGCATCAGGCTGTGGTCCCCTCCCCCCCCCAATAGCACTACAAAGAACCCCATGGTATCCAAGTTTGACAACCTTAATTTAGCTACTTTATGACAGTGGAAGATATGAACCCTGGCTGGGGCAGAAGAATGGAAACCACTGAATTTTAAACACATATATCAAATCATTTCATATGAATCACTTTTTACAAAATGTGATGTTTTTTTTAAATGTGATGACATGATTCCTACAAACTAGTAGAATGCATCTCTGTATAGTGTATAAATTAGAAAATATGATCATAGTTGTATTGCTTTAAAAAGAATGACAGCACAACTGATGAATCTTTAGCTTTAACTAGAAAAAAAAATGTTACAAAGCCTTAAAATATAAGAAGATAGAGAAAGTGGCAGTTGATTTTCTGAAATCCTCCAATGCCAGACTCAGCTATTTATTAAATTGCATAGTAACATACTGAACTAAAATCATGCAGGATTATACTTCCCTCCAGTTTTCCGAGCAATATGAGCAGTTCATTTTATCCAACCACAAATGTGGAACATCGCTGTATTACTTGAGCCATGGTTCAGCTAATAGGAGCACAACATATATGTATGTGTATAAGCACAAATTTGCTAACAGTGCAAACATCTTTGGTGCAAAAAAATATAAACCTCTGCAAAACTCAGTTACTACATTAATGAATTAAAATGGGAAAATAATTATAGCTACTAAAATGTGTACCTGGCATGGACTCAGGCTGCCCTATGAAATACATCATGTTCTCAATTCAATAAGCATATTTCCAGATTTTTAAACATTAAAAAGTATATGCAACACTCAGCGTATCTTATTGATACATGTATATAGTGTCATGGCATCATCATAACTTGATACTCTCTCTGAGTGATAATGATTCAGAATATAGAACTTATCACACATGGAAAGTACCTGTCAACTTTTTGATATGACAAATAGCAGTCATCCAGCAGAGTATCAAAGATACATTTATCTGGCTAGCATGGTTTTCCACTGGGCATGTTGATCATTCTAAGGAAAAACCACAGCAATCAAATGGCTAGGGAGATTAAGGAAGCAGGTATATAGAGACAGTCATTTATGAACTTGTGTCCCTAACTTGGAACACTTCATTTGGTTGTAAAACTTTTAATAAAAGTGTTCACTAGGTGGCAAGAAAACCCATCTATAATCCTGTTATATAATCTCACCGATCAATAAAGAAAAAAAACTGTTTCCCGCACACAGTAGAGGAAATAGGAGCTGCACACAATGAACTGTTTTGTAAGTGGCTTAACAGACGGATAGAGAGAAGGCAGGTTGACACAATAGAAATGTGACAGCAACAACAGGTAGCTTCAAAAGTAAGTTATGAGTTCTTGATAAAGTAGAAAGTGTCACTATCCAATAAAAAAATTAAAGGGTTTTAAAGTAATAAAAAAATATAATGCAGTGTTGCCCTGCTAAAACTGCTGTTTACTACTATTGTTTATATAAATTAGTTGTTGTGTAGCAATAAGGGCAGTCATTCAAAGAAGAAAAGTATCAGGTTGCACAGCAGATTGCAGAAAAGCTCTGTAGAACATAATGGTGTTATCTGTTGCCACTATATTACTTGCGCCATTTAGCCTTTTTTAAATTTCCGCCATTGATACACAACAGCTTGTTTATATGAACTATGGCAGTGTTTCTGAAGCAAACACAGTAGTTTTACCAGTGCAGGGCAAAAATACATGATGTTTTCATATGTGAAATCACTTTACTTTTTTGGTGTTACTGTTCCTTTAAGTAGTCTACACATGGATAGATATGCATTTGATTATTTTAAGCTTGTAGACACCCCAATGGCCATCTATAGGTCCAAAACAATCACATTCCTCATCATTATCTGATCAAAACTTATTTAGATATAGATTTTTGTTGGACCTACCATGTGTGTAAGCGAAGCAGAAGACCTGCCCTAAGAAGTGGATATTCGAATGTATGCCCGGTTTTAGGTATGGACATTAACAAACTGTCCATACTAACAATCTTATCATTTGAAATATGTTTACAGTTTTCAAATCTATCAATCAATTGGTTGCATAACAAGGTGAAAAAGTGTTTACATCCTAAATTAATTCAGTTATTAATGGCTATGATTCCTACAATTCAGGAAATGATGCCCTTTCTTCCCAGGAAGGTGTTTGGATTGCATGCAATTCCAACTTAGAGCAGGATGACCATCTATATATTGAAGATTATATGTTAAATGGAGAATGTATGCCTTGACCCCAAATGTTTCATTGCCATGGCCTGTTTTCCTTGCACTTCAAAACAGTTCCAGTTCTCAAAACAGACTGACTTGCCTTGACATCTTAATGACATTATCATGTCAGTGTGACTTTTATGCTTTCTTGTTTAAAATTGCAGCTACTGGTAACAGTAAAATTGCAGCTGTCTTTGTTAATAAAAATTACAGTTACTTTTAATGAGTGCCGTAAAATTATCACTAATGTGCCCAAAGGATTTCATAAAGAAAACCCTAGTAAACTTCCACCTGTGTCACATTATACTGTAGCAAGTCACAGACACAAAAATCTGAATAATTTGGTCAGTGAAAAATCCTGTTTTGGCGTGTGTGTGGTCCCAAGTGACTACAGGGATTATTTACTATGTGTACCAGGGCAAGTGATGAAACACTAAAAGGTGCAAAATCATGTCCCCTACTGTAAAGATGTACATTCCACTCATAGGAAATGCAACATGGGCTCTCTGCCTTGTGCCAGATATTCAAAGCTTATTATTTTAACTTTACTTTGTAGTAAATTAATTCTTACAATGATCATTTGACTGATTTGTCATTCGTGGTATTTGCTACCAATCATGTTAGGGATACTCAGAGCAATATAATGAGGACAAAATGATTTGGGGTTAATCATTTTGTCAACCCATCAGATTACATTATGGTGGTGGTATATGTTCCAGTTTCCTTGGATCTCTTAAATTAGATTGGTCACTTAAAACGTACAAATCTTTTTCTTTTTTTTAAGATTTAAATTGTAGATAAAATAAGCTAAATGCATTGAGGGGAGAAAATGGAAGTTTTAAAGAACAGATCACACCGTTTATATACTGTACTCCATTTCGAAGTGAGTCTTCATATGAAGTGTAAATGTTTTCCAAGGACTCTGTTTGTCTTCTGTAATAAGAATTATTGTGGTTGTGTCTTGGTAAAGCGTTAAACAATCAACTTTGTTCATGATATTAAGGGTGGTGTAAATGTTCAGAACCAGCTCATTATTTTATGTAAACTGATCTTGGCTACTAATTATACAAAACTCGTCTGATACATTCAGAAGGGTTTCTAAAGTAGCAGCAGCTGTTTTCCTACAGCAGGTCACTAAAGTGCTGATCTGTCTGTGCCTAAGTTTCCTTTCTAGTGATCAGATGAACTGCATGACATTCCTTACAGCTCATAAGCAAATTCTAACAGACTTCTTACTCCGTTTATATTTTGCAGGCTTTAAGCATGTACCTTACTGTAAGATTATCCTATTTTTCAGTGTCGGACTGGGACACCAGGGGCCCACCCAAAAACCTTAGACCAGTGGCCCACCATAAAACCTTAGACCAGGGGCCCACTCTCATTGCTAATATTCTTCATCTCCTCAATCAACCTCTATTCTCCTAGTTTGTTTATTTTACTTTATTCCATCTATTTAGCCTCTTTGTTCTCATAGAAATAGGGAATGGCCATGAAATAGGCCAAAAGTTTAGCAGCATGAGGGCCCACTGACACCTTGGCCCACCGGGAGTTTTCCTGGTTGTCCGGTGGGCCAGTCCGACACTGCTATTTTTGCTTCCATACTTTCCATATGTGTTTGTATGAAACGTACGGCATGTTTTTATTCATTGTCCAATAACTGGTTTTGTTTGGGGCTAATATACTTCTTTAATTGCACACAATCTCTTTTGGTGATTTTGCCCATTGACAATGGGTTATACTTAGGGGCTGATTTATGAAATTCATGTGAAAAGATAGAAGTTCGATCGAATTCGATCGAATACCGATCGTACGAATTTTACGTGAAATCGGATATGCACATTTGGCCTCTTCAATCATCGAATATCGAATAGATTGAATGATCGGATATTCAATAATTCGATCATTCGATGATCAAAGGAATCAAAATTTCAAAGTTCGACTACTTACTTCGCCAGATTGAACCTGTCAAATTGTAATAAAAGCCTATGGGAAGCTCCCCATAGGCTTCTGAGGCTAAGTCCTGCTCGAATACCAAATTTTTCGGACTCTAGAAGGAAATTTTTTTCGTGAGATCGAACAATCGGTATCCGATCGTACGAATTAATCGAGAAATCGTATAGCGAGCAAAATGATAGCCTAAAACAATTCGATAGGCATTCGATAGTCGAATGCTTATCGAATTTCGAATTTGGTCGAGCTAATTTTGGGGAATAAATATAGTAAATAGTAAATTTGCCCCTTAGTATGATGTGCTGTAAAATAATGGCATAAATTCCAGCATTTAGGGGAGTAACAACAGAGGAAGCAGACCTTCAGGGGGGGCCCAAGAGTGTAGGGGGGCCATTGAGGCCCTAATTAATGAGTATTTTAATATATATTGGTAGAATATGCCAAGCTATCAATATTTTGGGTCCCTATACTGTATTTGCTGTAGGGACCAATACCATCCAGTTACACTACTGCCAGCATTAGTCCATGTAAACTAAATTGCACACTTTAATTAATACCACAATCAGCTCTTTGGAACATGAGATTTCCATTATAAAGTTGCATGAGTTTCACATGGAAGCACGAATAACAGCTTTATAGACTAAATAAAAAATGCTTACACCACTTTTCAAACCTTTATTTTTGTATAGGTCATTTAACACAGATAAATAAGTGTTTACTGTTTGCTTTGCTTGTCCATCAAAGGTAAAATAATCCTTTAATGTTGCTAGGACAAGTAATATACATAGTGTACATACAAAAGACTATTCTCATCTAAGTTGTGGGAGCTGCTATACTATCACAAGCCAGAGCAATCAATTACTTCTCTTTCACAGGCTTAAGTGAACGAGGCCTCCAATGACCAGATTGTCAGGACTATTTTAAATGCAACATCTCGTACAGGTTTTGTTCACTTTCCAGACTCATTTTCAACCGAAATAAAGACTTTTTAAAATTGCTTTCCATGTTTTATTTTTGACCATTTTTCCAAAATTTAAGTACAGTATAAGGTTTAATGTTCCTGCCTCTGGTGTTTCAGTCTGGCAGCTCAGTAATCCATGTGCTTAACTGTTACAATTTGCTACATTAGTTAATACATTTCTCAGCAGTATCTGTAAAATATTAGAAACTATTGTAGCAATTCTAACAGCTTCCATTAATGAATTTGAAAACAGTGTTCAAAATAGTCGTCTATTACAGACCAACCTGCTTCAAATCTGTCTAAAATCAGATCAGAGCATTCAATGACTACGGAGCAATGTGCACTCAGCCTTAAATGCACTGCCATGGAATGGAACACACAAAATACCACTGCGTGTCAAATGCACTGTTCAGCCATACATTTCAGTTGAGCAGATACTGAGTATTATTTTCTAGCAGTATGGGCAAGATCTATGTTAAATTATAAAGTAATAATAATAATAATAATAATAATAATAATAATAAAGTACCTGAAAGGATGGGGAGGGATATTTTGCCTCAACAACATCTGAGAAATCTTTCTCTAACTGAACTAAATGCAGTGCATGAGAATCAAGATTTGGATACCATTTATGAAAGATAAAAAGTACCACTTACTTGTACATGTTCATATTAAAAAATCTTAAATGACAAGACAAACTTGTAAAAAAAAAATGTTTGAACTTTCATTTTCATTGAAACAAGTAATGCAGTATGGCTGCACAGAAAAAAAAAATACAATATCTCTGCTTAAACAGGTGAATCATATAATATATGCAAAGTTACATGGCTCAATGCAATTTAGACATGCTGAATTATGGATAATTATGAATGCAAAAAAAGTGCTAAATAATATATCTCAAAGGGAAATCAGAACTCTCTAGTCACCTTAAATATTTATTAGTACAAATTCCTGTGATTAATCATATGCAAACTCACCAGAAGTCAGCTTTGGTTTTGAAGAAAGGAGGATGCATGAGGGGTAGAATGCAAGAAGAGGGGTAGAATGCAAGAATGGCGTAGGACATACAAGTTCACAGGGGCTGCCTCAGAAATTGTCTCCACAGTGACTTCTGTGTCCTTTAAACGGATAATGACAGATATTTACAAATAAATATGGGTAAGTGACACCCAGGACCTTGCTTCCTGTGGTAACGCCTATTTTGCTATTCTAGGTTTTTTTTTTTCCTTTGCCATAAAAAAAAGCAGAAAGTATGACCCTGTGGAAGCCCATTTAAAATAAATTAAGCTCTCAAACTCTACCCACCAAGCAAGTCAAATAAAAATCTCTTTGAGTAAATACTAAAAACAAGTCCATTGAAACAAGGTGTGAAATAATGCAAATCAGCTCAAAACAAGTACAGTTTGTAAATCATAGATATGCATGTCATATCAAAATTTGTATATACCAATTTGCTTGTCTCTTCTTTATTTTGCAAACCCTAGGATGTGCTGCAATAAGCTATTAAGTCACTACTCTGTGTCCATTGCATCAATAAAACCTGAAATGTACCATTCAATTTAACCAAAAAAAAACAATGGAAATCAGGGCAACCCAACTTGGAATATAATGTCATTCTACAGTATATTTCTCAAAACACATACACTCACTGTGCAAAACAGGCGCCAAGACTATAAATAAATGAGAACAGTTTCTCATTAAAAATGATAGTCACAGTAATAAACAGCACTTGAAGGCATCGCTCATCAGTCAGTACGAAGACCACCCATCTGGACATAACCAAAGTATATGAGCCTGAGTGTAGAAACCACTATTTTAGCAGACTGAATAAAATGTCACTTACTGCACAGGTGCAGACTCCGTCTGTACAGTACAACATGTTTCTCTTGAAAGAAGTAAACTAGATGTACTATCACTATTAAGCCATTAGCAGCTTTGACATTTGCTCCTAAAATAAACATTTTTTAAAGCTTTATTCTGTTGACAACACTTTTCTATAAAATTAATTTTATAGAAAAAAAAAGTTTGTCTTTTTTTACATTTGTAGAAAGTTTAGAACTGTTCACATAGGAATCGTTTGCAGAACCATGGACCGAGGTATCAACAACTTAATTTTTGCACACTGCCCAACCGTCCATCACTAGATGAGCCCTCATTTTTTATCTTTTTTTTGCTAATAACAAAACTTTGCTGTTTGCAATGTAACATTCATCATTAGATTGTTTTTACCTGCAAATGATAACCAAGCAGCAAGCATAGCTCATTTTTTAAAGTCATGTTTCAAAGTGTCATAGCTTTTTCAATAAGAAGGTTCATTACATACACTTTGCACTGGCACACACAATCAAAGACACACTAGAGGGTTACTCAAAATAAAAATAAAAAAAAACATTTTTCAACATGCACATATTTTTTATTTTAGCAACTTTTCTTATATTTCCCTGTATCAAAAATGTACAACATTGTATTATGCAACGCATAGGTTGGCAGGGAGTGGGAATGGAAAAATTCTGGTGCTGTGGGAGAACTAAAATGTAAGTCCAGAAAAATACCCAACACTCAAAGCCAGTGAAGCGGGGATGCACCCCTGCGTGTTTATTCCAAGTCAGTGATGTACATCACTGACTTGGAATAAACACGCAGGGGTGCATCCCCGCTTCACTGGCTTTGAGTGTTGGGTATTTTTCTGGACTTACATCCTAGGAGTGGTGCCGACCTCCTCCCGTTCACCAAGCCATTCTTGCTGGAGAGGCTGGGGAAAATAGGTATTTGGTGTCGTGCGGAGAACTAAAATGGCCATCATCCCTTGAGCAGTTCCATTACAGAAGTTGTTTTACTGCTGACCTTCCAAAACATGGGAAAGAAGTGTTATTTGGTAGAGAACCATAAAATGTATTTACATATTTTTTATGAAGTTAGGCTGTGAGATAAACAAGAATGGTAGTGGCTACAACATTAACTACATAATGCTGTATAAATACAGTAAGTGTGCATATTAAACACTAATTCCAATCCAGCTCAGCTGTTCCTCTGAATTTATCAAAAGAAGCTCTTCTAGAGCTAGTGTTCTGCTCAGTATCACCTTCCAGCTCCCAAATTCTCTATCCAATACTAAAATTATGGGTTTGTCAGATTGTAACATGTTTTTCTCCTCTAGGTCATTAGACCACTCAGCTGCAAAGCACACTTGGCATTTAATTCAATTATTGAGCTACTGAATCACAGATTTGTATCTGCCATGGCCTTTATTTAGCCTGTTAGCATGTGGACTGGAGTCCCCAAGTCAAGCTATTGGGCATATAAGTTCCCAACAAGTCTGCCTCATGGCAGGGAAGGCTCTATCTGTCAGCAGTTGGGTAAGATCAGGTGGCATTGCTCCATTCTGTGCCATCCATCACACAGAGATCTCTCATTAGCTAATATTGACATTGCGTTTTCATGATCATCACTCTGTTCCCTTACAGTAAATTGATAGTGTTAACTTAAGCAATTCATTCCCAGTAAGATTATTTGTAATGCCCAGTGCCTGCCAGCCTGTGCCCACTACCAGCCCTAGCACTTGGCACTGCTCTTTACAGGACAAAGTAAAAACTGGGAAACACATTGTATTTAGACTGCAGCTTATTGGAGATGGGTGAGTTAAAGTGATGCTGAAAGGGAAATATCTTGGCTGTTGGAGCCCATCACTAAATAGTGATTAGCACGTGAGGGGCGATGGAAAAAAGCCAAACATTTGGAAAATGCGACATTGAGGAGACCCAACGGTAGGAAATGGGGCACGATCAAAGGGATAAGAGAAAACCATTAGCTTCCCTTGTAATCCCGGCAAATTCACTGGCTAGATACTATCCGCCTAAATATCAACTATGAAATCTATATCAGCCGGGATATCCAGAGAGCCCCTACTTCTCCTCACTCAGCGTGTGTGACGTCAAACTCCCGACTTTTCCTACACTGATACGTCATGACGGGCACAGCTAGGGAATCGCGTGTCAGAAAGCTTTATAAAAGTCACACACTGTTGCCATTGAAAGGTTAATTACAATGTTGCAAAGCCCCCTCCTTCTCCCGAGCTGCTAGAATTCCAGGGATTTGGGTTTTATTTAGCACTGTCAGTGACCCGATGACACACTGTATCATGCTGTCACTAATCATTGTAACAGCGCCCTAGCCGTCCCGGCTAAACTTAAGAGACAGCTCAATATAAACAGGTGATGGCAGAAGCAGGTAAAAACGTTGGTTCCTGCGCGACTCAGTCGCAGCAACCCGCTGGCCGAGCCTGCCTTCAGCAATCGGTGCAAAAGCGAGTGCGAATCAAAATTAGATCTAATTAGAGTCTTGTTTTTTTTTATATCTGGGCCTTTAGTAACACAACAAGTAAACTTCAGCTAAACTTGTAATTAATGTCAGATACACAACACGTGCACATGGGGCCGTTCAAGCTTTCACTGCAGTGGGTCCTGTTCTGCTGTCACACATCCTTCAGTCCTTTATCATCCAGGGAATCTAAAGAGCAGAAAGTTGACAGTAGTCCTAGTTCTTGTTGGAAATTACAGCTCCAGCCATCCAAGAGGCTCCTGGGAGTTGCAGTTTTAACAGCTGACCGTCAGCAGGTTGAATCCCGGTTTAAAATAATAGAAACGGATGGGATAAACCACACACACAAACAGAGTAATATCTGTTGTAGGAGGCAATAAGGGCAGTGGAGATGAATTACACTTTCTTACCTTGAGTCCGTGTCAGAAATTCCCGTTAATGAGATAGGAGAGTTGAAGTTGACTGAATTTCAGTCTCCCAAAAAGTGTCAGAGGGGAGAGCCGGCTGTGTCCTTATTAGTCTCCCTGTGTGATCCTCCCACTCTGTTAGCCCAGCACCACAGAAATCCCCCTCACTCACACGCACACACAGCGCTACTGCAGCACCTAGTCTGCTCGACCCCTGCTGCTACGGCTGCTGCTGCCTGACAGGAATTATCAGGGAGCTCTAGGTGGAACAATGCTACCAAGCAGGCCCCTTCTCCCACTAAACATATTCACCCTATCAGCAACACAGGGATTTATTATTGGAGCAGCAGCATTCCTTCCCAGCGCTCACTCTCACACACACTCTAATAAAACACAAAGTAACCTGAACCCAGAATGTCTTCTGTTCATGCACATGACAGGCTAGGAGGATGTTTTAGGAAGCCATAAAAGCTTCCCCGTGTGTGTGTGTATATATTTGTGGGTATATATCTGTGTGTGGTATTAACTGTGGAGCCCTCAGGGGACTAATGGCATTTATTGGTTCGCCCATTAAAGAAAACGTCTCGGCACAGAAGCCAGGCTTCCCTTGTACTGAAATATCATCCCATCCTGGGAATCTGACATGGAGCCTAGCAACTGTCTCACTAGGATAGGTCACACTGCTCTTTCTCCTGCTTTCCCTGACAAGCTTTTCAGTTCCGGAAGTGGAGTATTTGGGCTATGAGCAGAATGTGACTGTACAGAGGTGTATCTATATGCATGAGGTACATTTATATGCACTGACGTTTCTTCTGCTTCCTAGGACTTGTTACACTTCGTTTTGGTATTTCAAATAGTGTGCCCTTCAGCAATTAGATCTACTCCTTTGCTCTTTCATTAAAGGACTGGTGACTGGACTTCTGGCACTGAGTGGGTTAAACAGGTATTGAGAGGGTTAAACAGCAACAAGCCATTATATATGTATAGCTTTTTAGAAATAGCCCAAATAACGCCACCAGTTTCCAGCGGGCCCACGTAGGCCTGCTGTCCTCCGTTGTCCCCTTCCTCTCCCTTTTATTCACTGATATTTTCATCATCGGGACCGGAGCAATGGGGATTGGAGCACAGGGGATTTAAATGTAGGTGTGGTTGCGTAGCAGGACTGGACTGGGATTTAAAATAGGCTTTACCATTCCTGGAACACAGAGGCCCAAACAGCCCCCACCAGCCCACTTAATAGTCACTTTCTATGGCAACTTACAGCAGCCCCTCTGGCATTTACCAGAACCCACACATTGCCTGTTGGGCAGCATATTGCCCCCTAAAATCCTGCCACCCTAGGCCTAGGCCTTGGTGGCCTCTCCACAAATCCGGGCCTGTCAGTTCCTTTTTCAAACCTTAGTCTCCAGATAAAATGGTCCCCCTTTATAGTTCCACCTGCACCTATTGGCTCAAGAATTTCCAATTTCTGTCTCCATTTCTGCTGTACAAGTAAGTACCTTTGAACTAGAAGTTGTAACTGGACTTCTGGTCCATCTCAGGTATTTAGAGGGTCAATTAGCATTAAACTGTTACCTATCCAAAATGATGAGCAGCTTAGTAGCCCCCTAATTAATCTCATCAATACCTGTTTCATGAGCTTAGTTCCTGGGGAAAATTGTCCCCTAGAGACTCCCGCTTATATCTATTGGTGCAAGAATGTCCCCATTTTTGGCTAACACATACCACCATTCTGCTGTTGGGGGACAACTTTCAGCTATTTATGTCTATAGCTGGTGATCACCCTTAACGTGATACTGACACTAAAATACATTAAAAGTTACCTATAGGTCACACTGATCATTTTATGCTGATTTTGTAAGTTATTATGACTTGAGGTTCCTAAACCTGACTGTTTCCCAACCTGACTGTCCCATCTAAGTTTGTCTGCATCAGGCAAATATTTTTTATGGCAAAATTATGAATAGCATTCAAAGATAATGTTATGTTGGCTATGTTGTCAGTATCTCTTTAATTATAGCTGCCAAACTGAGTGGTAAGTGGTGCATTCCAACTGTATACTGGGATGTTGGTGCATGTATCTATAGCTGGTATAGACATGAGGATTATAAGGCTATGTTGGATGGATGGACGAACGAACGTCCTTTCCAGTCTTCCAACCTGCAACTAGCCATTCAGATTAAATAATTAAAGAGAACCAATCACATGGTTTTCTGGCCATTAATTGGTGTAGCATTTGCCAAGGCTCCCAACATCTTGACTATAAGATTTCCTGGTAAATATGAACGCTCAAAGCTGGTTACCTCGACCATTCTACATTACCCTGTGCTTTTTAACTTCCAGTTGCAATCACCTACAGCAGGGCTATAATAAGGAAACCAGTATTGCTCTAGGTTGCAGTAGAAATTTGACATTCAAGGACTGTACCATATTGAATTGTATTAAATATTTACAGGGTCCTATAATTGATAGGGGCCCCATATAGTATGACTTCATGTACATCTATTGGCTGCCCTTTAGGGGGAAACCCTCTATCCACTACTACAAAACCAATTTCAATACAGAACCAACATCCAGCACTGGCGACGCAGGGCCCATACTCTGCACTGTAAGGGCTGATAGGTGTATCTTAAAAGATAAATATCAGATAAACAGAAAAAAAATCTGAACATCTGTATATGTGATAGCATTTATAATGAAAATGACGACAATTAAATATTAAGATAAAGGTCCTGCATCTCATTTGAAACGAACTCCAGTTCAGAAGCATCTGTGCTGAATTCGGGTTTGTGTGCAAGTACAGGTATGGGAAATGTTATTGAGAATATTCAGGACCTGGGGTTTTCAAGATAATGGATCTTTCCATAATTTGGATCTCCATACCTTAAGTCTATTAAAAAAACTGTAGACTTAAGGATTCGTTATATATTAGTTAAAGGAGAATGAAAGGCGTTGTGCACTTAGGGGTGCCAAATGTGAGGCACCCCAAGTGATTATATTGACACCTGAAACCCTGGGGCTGGTGCTCCTATCAGCAGAAAACTGCACCGGCCTGGGGTTATACCAGTGAGCACCACAGAGTGTTTCTCTTCTGGCTTCTTCTTTATTCAAATTTCCTGGGGAAAACACATGCTCAGTTGAACGAAATAGCCAACATTTTAGTTAAAGTTCGGCTTTTTGTTCACTATGCATGTGCAGCTATGCGAAGAAACAGGAAGACTGATGAAGATTGCTCCATGGTGCTCACTGGTATAACCCCCGGACTGGTGCAGTTTTCTGCTGATAGGAGCACTGGGTAAGTCCACACGATCCCTTGGGGGTCAGGCCCGGATTTGTGGCAAGGCCACAAAGATTCCAGCCTAGGGCGGCAGAAATTTAGGGAGGGGCATGCCACCCAGCCCTATTCAAGTACGTTGG
>CM044439.1:99681521-99701458 GCA_024363595.1 Xenopus borealis
CACAAGTTGATAAGTCTTTTATGAAGACATGCCTGATGATGGGTGGATTATTCAGTTGCTATTTTTTAAGACAGCTTGATAAATCTTACTTACTGTACAAATCAAAGCTTGTTTGTGCGAATTATGCGATTAAACACAAGCATGATTATTGTACTTGAAGTACCATATTCTGACTTGCATTTTGTTGAGTAGAAACTCATATTTCTTCATTTAACTTGCTAAAAGGCTAAATATTTCATAAAATGGAAAATAAAAGAACTACGTCTTTGTAGCCTTTACTATATGCAAATGAATGAAGAGTAGGCACAAGTAAGATAAAGTTAAAAATGCTTTTAGAACATTTTAATTTGGAAAATTTGTAGTTGCACATTGTTCATTCCAAAAATAACCTAATTCCCTCAGTTTCATGAATCACCTGCTTCACTTGACCTTGTCATTCTTTTTTTCTGAATTCATATCCGCACTTATTGCCCTGATCATTCGGTCAGCATTTGGCTATGGATTTGAGTACTGTGCAGATTTTAATAGCAATGCGTGATAAAAGTGCACAGCAGATATGTTGAACCCCAGGCCATGATCTTTATGACACAACTGCCAGCATGCTATATCATTCTAAAGCTGTGATCATAAACAGATGGATCTGGTTTCAGAAAATAAACTTTTGGGCTAAAATCTTGTAAAAATATGGTGGCCTGTGACACAGATCAGTTGTTTGAAAAACGTGTCTGGTTTAAGATTTACATTTGACTTTTATGAACTTTTGTGCTGTTAATCTGACAATAAACACAAACTAACATGAATGTATCTTATTAGTGTGCACAGTGTGTCCTGTCCATGGAAGATGTTACATTAGAAATGCTCGAGCAAATGTTGTAATATGCTTGTCACTGCTTCAACAGAGACATTTTGACTTTTGTTGTTCTCTGCTGGATAGCAGTGGCAGTTAAATGCCCAGTGTCATGTTTGAGCATTTTTGCAGGCATGCCCACTTGTCCTGTGCATCAGTCAGGGCACTTTTCATTCAGTAACATCAAAGCCTCTTTTTTGTGCTGGATGGCAGCAGCAGTCAAAATACCCCATGAACCCATAGCCTTTAGAAGTTGATTTGTTTATTTAGGTGGTCAAGCAACCATTATCAACAATCTGATTTGGAATCTCTTTATTATTAGTATTATTATTTTAATTATTATTATTTAAACAAAATCTAAATAATGGTGTATGGACAACTTGTATAACTTAAATACAAAAACAGCAAAAAAAAAAAAAGACTATGAGAAGCTATAAAAAAGTTTTGAAGGGAACCCCAGGTACAGTAGGAAATCCTACTGTAGGGATGCAGTTTGCTACTATAAACATACTGGAGAAGGACAAAGCAGGCATAGAACAGGACGGGGTAAACAACAATGGGCCAGGCATAGAACAGAAACCAAATGAAGTAGAGCACACACTGCAAGGAATGTCGGCCTGGTGCCCAGTAGCAGGAGCTCGGCAACCCCAATGTAGACTGTAGAAAAAGAAGATACTGACACACACGGCAATCAAATGCAGGGTTACACCCTTAGTAGTTTATTGAGTGCGAACGTGCACTCAATAAACTACTACGGGTGGAACCCTGCATTTGATTGCCAGGCATAGAACAGGACAGACTTGAGCAAGATAGAACAGTTGTGTGGGAAATAATATATTAAAACCAGGTAGACCAGGACAAGACTATAAATAAAAGGAAAGATATTTGAGTAGCTCCTAAAAAAAGCAGATAATAGCAAAGTTCACTCTTTCCTACACCAGCTCTGCATTGTAAATAATATCTTAGCATGAAGTTGCCGGGGAAAGAAAATGTTTCCCTGAATTTCGGTCTGGGGGATTTTTTTGGATATGACCAGAGCACATAGAAAAAGGAATTTGCTGTCACAGAAATGTCATGGAAAATGTTCAAAGGCAATTTATGTGTCCTATTTTTACTTTTCTTAATAATGTGTAAAAATTATGTTTCTCAAAAGTGTTTTGGTGTGCGTGCAAAAATGTATAGCCCTTGAATTACATCTGAATTACAAACAGGCATTACACCTACTTTACACTCAAACATCAACTTACCCCCATATGTAATTGGCACGTTTGCCCAGGAGCAGTAACCCTTAGCAACCAAAAAATAATTTTTTTTACACAGGTGACCAATAAATGCTGCTCCTGATTGGTTTCTATGAGTTACTACTCCTGAGCAAATTTAGTGCATTTTATTACACAACCCATGTAAGAACTTAAAGGGATACTGTCATGGGAAAAACTGTTTTTATTTTTTCAAAACACCAGTTAATAGTGCAGCTCCAGCAGAATTCTGCACTGAAATGTGTTTCTCAAAAGAGCAAGCAGATATTTAATTTTTAAATTTGACATGGGGCTAGACATATTGTCAGTTTCACAACTGCCCCCAGCCATGTGACTTGTGCTCTGATAAATTTCACTCACTCTTTACTGCTGTACTGCAAGTTGGAGTGACATCACCCCTCCCCCCCCCCAGCAGGCTAACAAGAGAACAATGGGAAGGTAACCAGATAGCTGCTCCCTAACACCAGATAACAGCTGACTGGTAGATATAAGAACAGCACTCAACAGTAAAATCCATGTCCCACTGCTACACATTCAGTTACTTTGAGTAGGAGAAACAACAGACTACCAGAAAGCAGTTCCATCCTAAAGTACTGTCTCTTTCTGAAAGCACATGACCAAGCAAAATGACCTGAGATGGCATCCTGCACACCACTATTACAACTAAAAAAAATCATGACAGAGTCCCATTAAGATTATGTTTTCATACATTTGCAAAGAGCTAAGAAAAATCTGAAACTAACTGTGTAGGTATAATGACACCACCTCGTTTTTTGATGTGCAGGAGTATATAGATTTTGTAGAGGTCTTCATGGGTCCACTATCATGGAACACTATTCCATCAAATCAGCACAACCTTTGATATTTAATTTGTTGCACATTGTTATTTCTAAAAAATATTTACTGTATTAAATTGTGTTATGTCATTTATATGTATAATGATGGAGAGCAGTGGATGTTACTTTTTTAACAATACGCTATATACATTATAGATTAAATAATAACAGAAATGCCCATCTCCAGACAGATTGTAATTGCAGTTAGAAATCTATTATCTACATTGTTTGAATGGTACAAGATGACTGATATTCAGAATATTTTCTGGTATGCAATGTAGTCTAAATGATGCTTTCCGGCATGGTTGATTTAGAATGGATTGCATTTCAACACAATCGTCTCTCATAAGGAAACATTGTATGCCATCCTAACAATTTCTAATTCAGACTTATTGGCTGATACTATGATGAATGGGGCATGCTGTCTAAGAAAATTAATGTCTATGGACATTATGAAATACTTTCTTTCATGGCAGCTGAAAGAGGCTTAGTAGAGTAATGCCCTTAACATCCAGCTATTGGATAGAACTATGCCATACCAGGTAACAACTATGCCATACCAGGTAACAAAGGCATCTACATATAGTGTAAAGTGTAACACATAATAATGTTGATCAGTTTTCCAGCTAGAGGTCTTGGGCAGAATACAGTTCATTAAGGGATTTTATAAAGTTGGTTTCATGATAACATGACACACAAATGTTGTTTAATGGAAAATCAACCCACTACTTGGAAAAAGTTGTACAGCACAATTGGATATATAGGTTTGGGACCTGTTATCAAGAATGCTAGGGACCTGGGGCTTTCTCTAATTTGGAGCTCCATATCTTCAGTCTACTAGAAAATCATGTAAGGATTAAATGAACTTCATAGGCTGGTTTTACTTCCAATAAGGATTAATTATATCTTAGTTTGGATCAAATACGAGTTACTGTTTCATTATTATAGCGAAAGGGGAAATAAAATTGGATTATTTGGATAAAATGGAGTCTATAGGAGATAGACTTTCAGCAAGGATAAAGGGTTTCCAGAAAAAGGATCCCATACCTATAGTATATTTCATTATGTAATAAATGATGCTCTGTTGTAATTTCTTGATGACCCTCTCTAAACTTCCCCAAAAAATATATCAAAGTATTCTGAAAAACAGGAATGTGAACCAGCTTTTAAATGGAAAATATACCCCCCTTTTTGACATGAGCTAATTCAGATGGGCGTATGGTATATGAACATTACAAAGGCATTATAAATATACATTTTCTTTCAAACAAAGAAATACATGAACTAACAGACTGAAACAATTACCACATTAGTTTGCCTGTGTTGCAAGTATTAGCCACCCCCCCAGCTCACAGAATGATCAAACCCCTCCCTTGCTGTTTTTCATTGTGATGCAAATGAATTCTGCAACGTTAAGCTCTCTGTTTACCAGAGAAGGTGGAATGATGAAGGACTTTTCACGGCTTCGGGACTTCAACTTTGGCTTTTGCGTGGTTTTGGGTCTTTTCACTGCTTTGGGACTTCAACTTTGGCTCCTTACATGACTTTAGGTGGTTTTGTGGCTTCAAGACTTCAACTTCAGCTACTTGCATGGCTTTTTGAGGCTTCTGGACTTCGGCTGTTCAGGACTTCAGCTGTTCGGGACTTCGGCTCTTTGGGACTTTGGTGTAAGGAACTTACCCTGGTGGTCTAGTGGGGGGACGGCAGGGACGCCTGCAGCCCCCTTGGCAGGGACGCCCACCGCATCTTTCTTCAAACGCCGGCATCCTCTTAGGCGCGCGCGGCGCACGTCCGGGTACTCTTAAAGGCGCGCATTGGCGCAAAATTTAAAATATTTAAAGGGATTTTTGCTGCAATTCTCTGCCCGTTATAGGATTTGCTCCTGGTGCTTTTCCCTTGCTCTTTAGCTTTGTTTGATCTGGTTCCTGTGTTGACCCTGCCTGGCTACTGACTCCTCCTGACTGTGATCCTGACCTCGGCTTGTGACCTGACTATTCTCCATTCTGTACTCCGACCCTGCCTGTCTGACCATTTTGATCTGATCTTCTGGTTTCAACCTTGGCCTGTCTGACTCCGTATCTGTTTCTCCGGTTCTGACCCAGCCCATCCGTCAATGTTTTCTGCCCGTCTAGTCCAGTGACCTTCTGCCCAAAGTCTTGCTTAACTGTTGTGCCCCTTGCTAGCCAGAACTTTCGCCTTGCACCTCTCGTTAAGTCCAGGTGGCATCTGAGTAGCTGAGGGCTCCTCCCGAGGCCAAAGGCGGTCACATTACTGGTGAAGCACGAGCTGAGACCAGGGTGCTTGGCATCTGTTCTGGTTTGGGTGCCGATCGTGACATTTGACTTTTCGGCTCTTCTATAATTTGTTGGTTCGGGACTTCGGAAGAGGCGGCGTGGCTTTGCCGGGCCATGTACAGCAGTACCCTGTGTGCCCCAGTACTTCTAATGTGACATGCGGATATGTGCTTTTGCAGGCCCTGAATCTGCATGCACATCTTAAGCTACGGCATTGAAATTAAACAAACTAAAAAAGTTTCCATATCCTAGACCACAAAACATAAGCATTTAGGCATAATTATTCTCTTAAGGTTTATGACTTGCCCTTATTAAATCGAACGTATATACAAATCTAAACCATGGGGAAGCCCAGTTAGCATTTCTTTGTGCTTATGCCAGTATTTATTTTGACTAGAGCATTCCAAATCCCTTATTTTATCTGCCCCTCTCTCTTGTTTGCTTATGTTTCAAACAAACATAGCAACGCCTGATAACATTTTTGTATATTTGAGATATACAGTCTAGCTCACTGTCTTTATTTGCCTTGGCATTTTATGTAATTTACTAAATGTCCTTCATTGACTTTGTTTATATTGATGTATAGTTTCATAATAGTGTCAGCTTTGGTATATACTTTTGTTACACTTGACAGCAACAAAGGAGTTAGACCAATCTATCCCTCATTACTCTCTTGATGATGCAGTACCATAGCTAAGCTCACTGACTCTTCAGGACAAGCATAACTCATTTGAGTCTCTGGACATGAGCCTAAGACAATAATATTTGCTAATGTGCAAACATTACATTAGATCACTCATATCTGTGCGTGTAAAACCCTTTTCAGACACTATCTTGTATAATATGGTCAGATTTCAGGATGGACAGGATGTTTGCCTGTTGAAAATCAAGTAAACCTGGGAACTCTCCATAGAAAGTGCTGGAAACTGCAGGAGATTGAATGCCTATATTTATGGAAAATCCACAAAGACCCAGCCCTAAAGTGGTACAAATTAAGGGGCGACATGTCATCTACATTTTTTACCAATATTGCAGGAGTGCACATGTGCAAACAAGCGTGGGAGCAGAAGTGACCAAGCTGACCGGGAGTGTGGGGTGAAGATGGACCATCCAAGGGGAACTTAACCTTGAGGTGCCTAGCTGGCAAATCTGGGCCTGCTTAATGGGTGCCAAGAAATACACAATACTGTAATATTATGGTTGTGTTCTGTCATTGTCACTGTTTTCTGTCATTGCTTGTGCACATGCAGGACTGCAGAGTTTCCAACTCTTTGGGTTTTAAAATAAATAACAGAGGGCCACACAAATACAGCTTGTATTCTACCAATCAATTATTTAATAGCGAAAGGGCGTATGCCTACCCAAGGGAAAACTTACAAGGGAAATTTTCCATGGAACAGCCTAGTAGAAGCAGCGTGATTCGCAAACTGTTGAATTAAAATATTGTGTGTGTGGTTAATTTGCTTTTTACTTGATATTTACTGTAGTTGTGGTTTGTATTTGTCCTAATGCCATACTTGATGAAAATAATTTGTGTTAACTTATTCCCATCTGCAAATAGAACATTTTATTGATGGTCAAAAAATCCGTGTATTATCTGGGGTTATTAAAAATTCAGTAAAAAGGTTGCGATCAGTTTCATCACTAATTTGTTCAAATGTTAAGAATTCAATTAAGTTCAATTTATGAACATCTATTCCTTGATGTATTATTGAATCAAATTGTCCTCATGTAAGGCTTGAAGCTACATGTTACTTGACTCAAAAAAATTGACAGACCTATTTGAAAGACATCAATATTCCTCTGAAAGATATGTTAGGTGTAGAAAGATCAGTAAGTACTAAAAATACAGTGCATAAGCAAATGTCGCTTACGTGATCATCAGCATTACAGAAAGTGAGTTCTTGTAAACCTGATTATTCTTGGTCATCCACTTGAGAGAGCATTGCAGGCTGCAGCTTTGTTCTCCTGTAGTCAAAGGGGCAGATTTACTAAGGGTCGAATTCGAGGGTTAAAAATAGGGAATAGTTGGGGAAGTACACCAGAGAGTGTCTTTTTCTCTTTTTTTCAGGAATTTCCAATACAGCGCACCTTTCTATCTCATATATTATTACGCAGGTAAACACGTGGGTTCACCATTACTAAGGTGCCGCTTTCCCCCCTCTCCACTGAAAACTGCGCAAAGTGCTTTCTTCCTTTTTGCTAACATGCTATACAAATGTTTGCTAAATGTCTATGTGTAAAGTTTATCACTTTGAGATTTTATAGTACTTAGGCCTAGAGAATAATTTCCAGTTGGGTTACACAATAAAGGTGTTTGTTACAGGTCTTATCACCTACAGGAACTACAGGATACTGCAACTAGTCAAGTGTGGTACCTTTAATTACATATAGGGACAAGTGTATCAATAATACTCTAAGTGGTAGCTTTGTCCTAGGAATATTGCATATGTTACATACAGTACATTCATAAGATGAACATATTATTCAGTATGGGACTTAAAGCCTCACCACACACTTACTATTTCAGGCAGCTGTGGACTTGTGTGTGTCAATGGATTGGCAGTCTTACAGAAAAAAATGTATGACTCACATTTACATCAACTTGTCTTACATGATCAGCCAATCAAAAGAATTAAAGCTGACCCCTAAATCACCTTCAGCAAGTATCCGTATCGCTTTTTAAGGTCATTTAACCAGGGTTGAGCCATTGCAAATAGCACAGCTGCATAGTTTAGCTATCTTTCCTGGTTTTAAAAGCAGTACATAGTTTTACATTAGCCTGTTAAAGAGTTATCCATACACTGTACCGAAGGCTGCTGTAGAAGAGCATGTTAACCCTTCCCTCAATTTAGAAGGCTTAATAGTTCAGTAGGCTTTGGTGTATCAGCTTAATTTTGCAACTTTCCCTGTTAAAACGATATACAGTAGCAGGACTACCATTAGAAATCACAGGGCCCTGTACAACAACATTTCGGTGGCCCCTGGGCCCCATCCACCCAAGCCCCACCAACCTCAAGCCCCACCCCAGATCTCGCCCACTCCACACCATAGTTAAAACACCGCACAGACATCAGCGTTAAACACACAAGTTATAAAAAGCTGTTCATGGTAAGGACCCCCTTATAAGTTAAAAAAACTGTGGCACCAGGGCCCCCATAAAAGTTTTTCTTTTTTTTAAATTGGTGGTCAGGGCCCCCCTACAAGTGAAAAAAAATTGACACCAAGGTCCGACTTACAAGTTTAAAAATTCTGGCCCCAGAGAATATTAAAAAAAAAAAAAAACATTGGCGCCAGGGCCCCCTTACAAGGGTCTCGCTGCTTTCAAGACTTCAAGTCTTTTCGCTGCTTTCGGGGACTTCCGCTGTTTAGCTTTTCAGGACAGAAGAGACTACACGAATCCGCGTGGTCAAGGAGGGCCTGGTTATTTAAAAAAGTACAGCACTGCCGGGCCCCCCTTAGGCCTGGACCCTGTACAGGAGTACCCCCTGTGCCTCCCTGATGGCGGCCCTGTACATTAATATGAATGTATTTTAAAGTTCTGCACAAATGCCTTTAATTATTGAATACAAATGATCTATTATGCTGTGCGATCATTCAAGTTAAAAGAATACCAGTGCTTTCACCAAGCTGGGTTAATGGATGGTGCAGGGTTTCCCCCTGCTGCCCTCACTACTAACTCTAGTAAACCATTTATTTTTCAGTCTCATTGTTGTACATACAGGAGACACAAAACTGTATATCCACAAAGCACTTGCAGATACTGTATGTGATTTGCAGTGCAAGGGACACTTTGAAAACAAATTGAAAACAACATAGGTAGCAGAGCACAGCACTGTCAGGCACAAGTAGGGTTGCCACCTTTTCTTAAAAAAAATACCGGCCTTCCTATATATTTTGCTTTTTTTTCCTATTAATAACATTGAGATCAGCCATCAAAAATACCGGTCAGACCAGTAAAAAAACGGCCAGGTGGCAACCCTAGGCACAGGGCAGCCATACATTTAAAGCCTGCCATAGGCAGGATTGGACTGGTTCGGTGGAACACCGGGAGAAAACACAGTGCTAACCCAGATCTGCTCCCGTTGAAAACCCTGGTGCTCCCCCCCAACCTTCCCCCAGCCCCTGTCGCAACTGCAAAAAAAACAAGGTACGAGCTGGGGGAGAGGGGTGAATCTCACGTCTTGGGTGGGGGTGGCCTGGGGTGTGTTTGAAGGCCTGGTGGGTGCTGGATCCCAAGCCTGGCTCTGGCCATAGGCAAGCAGTAAGAACAGGGTTCTCCTGCAACTTGTAGCTTTAGTTTGTGACAGATGCCTCTGTGATTGCAGCACTGCTGATGAAGGTAATATTGCATTCAGATTTAGGCATTGTCTTTTTCTAGAAGCATAAATAGTTGTGCATTGGGGAGCATACATGGCTAATTGCAAAAAAGTATGCAAAGTGGGACAGGCCTTCATTTTATTGAAGGACAACTACTTTCCCAGCTAAATCTTTAAATGTAAGTGTCTAAAGTGAGAAAATAATTTCTATGATGTCGCTTTTGCTAAAGCAGCCATACATAATTCAACAATCTCCAATGTTATTTATCACCAATGAAAACAGCTCTAATTTATTATACATGGGTTATATTTTAAAATATTGATGTTACAGCATGGAACTGGAAGTAGGATCAGCATCACTTATGTGGTTATTTATCAAAGGTTATTGAGTTGTCAATGGTAGTTTTCAGTCAAAACTCAAATTTCTTGGTAAAAAAATTTTTTTTTCAGGTTTTTCAAAAAGAAAAAATTTAAACTTTTGAGATTTATTATACCCTGAAGCTGGAAATAGCTTGAATCCAAAAACCTGTTGTGATCATGTAGAAGTCAATGGCAGAAGTCCCTTGAATCATATGAAGATGCTTGTAGCTTTCATGATGTTCAGGTTCTCTTTGGTGGATTCTGCTCCAAATCTCAATCATTTTGAATTTGAACGAATCAAGTTTTATTTCCCAAAAATCGATAAATTCAGATATTTGGGGTTTTCTCCCCAAATTCACTGATTCAAGTTTTTAACATTCGAGTTCTTTCATAAATAAGAAAGCATTCGAGTTGGGAGTTTATTCAAGGTCTAAAAAAACCTCACAAACTCCACCTCTGCTAAATAACTCACTGTTGCTGAGGCCAACACTATGGGGCCAATTTACTAATATTTGGATTTGATTTTTTTTTCATGAATTGTAGTCTTTCCCTAAAAATTCCTGCATTTTAAAATGTTTCTAAAACTTCAAAAAGTCAGGATTTATGAAGTGTAAACACCATGAAAAACTCTAATACAAAACTTTGGAAAGTAAAAGCAGTTGAAGTCTTGTCAATGAAGTCAGTGGGAGTTGCGCTGATCCTTTTGGACCCTTTTTTAGCCATTCAGACTTTTAGAGGGTTCAGATTTTTTTTCACTAGTAATTGTCCGAAGATCTCAAATTTCTAGAGGTTATTATATCTTTATTCAGATCCTTAAGCATTTTTCCAGTTCATACTTTTTATATTCTGATCTTTTAAAAACTTTCATGGCATTTGTGGTTTTAGAGAAAATGAGTTTAAGCATTGTTTCAAAAAGTTCTAATACCACAAAAATTTGATTTTTAATAAATCATCCTCTAGATGATGTGATCACCCCAAATTATTAGTTATGTTATTTGTAGATAACTATAAGTCAAACATCCTGTTGCAGGAAAGAGTGACTGTGAAAACCAACACCTCACCTCTACCTCTACCATTAGCGCTAACACTATGGAATTCTTTTACACTACAAAACAGAGTTAGCACGCTAAGTTAGTAGAGCCCAAAGGAAACCCCTATCATCTGCCCAGTGGTTAGTAGGATAGATATCTAAATCAGCATGGACTTCCCCAATATTCTCTTTAACAGCTACCTGTGAATTTCCCCTTTATGGTGGCACATTAATTTCTAGGGCTTTTAGTCCTAACTTGTGGGGTGGGATTGAGTAACTTGACTCATTTAATTAATCACTGCTTACTCTTATCCTTTCCAGTAGTTGTTTTGCCAGTTAAAGGTAGAAAAACTTCTCATGCCAGACTAAATAAACACATTGAAGCTTAAGTTGCAGGAAGGTAGAGGAGCATAGCTTAGATAGTATATACTGAAGCCCCAGTTTATTAGTACCTGAGGGGCAATAATAACATATGTTCAGCATGTGACCCAACAACTTATAGGCCAATAATTGAGGAATTCAGCTTCAGCTTTCAAATGTTTGTCATTTTATTACTTTACTTTATTACTTAAAACTGTATTTGTTTTTAAGATAAACAACAGAAATTTAATGACAAATATTTTTAAATTACTTCATTCCAAAACATCTGTTTTACATGTGTTTCGTGCAGTGTCTGAAAACAGAAGTTTTATGCTACAAACTAAAAATGACAGTCTTTAACTCTGCTAAATGTGTGGAGACATGCAAATAAACCTCGTCCGACTTCGGAAAACAAAGCGCCACATGTGAATTGCGATTTTCATTTTAGCTGGTGCAAGACAGGGGGAAGTGGTTCAGGGAGATTAGTCGCCCCAAAGAATAGGAAATTTGTGCTGGGGACACTAATCTTCCGGAATCTCCTCGTGTGGACTGAGCCTAAGTCTTTACTTAGCCCTAGGTGCAGATTCAGGGCATTGGAGTTCAGAACAGCCATCTTCTTCTCTTTGGTATTCATCAAGTCTTCTTCCGGCATTCCAGCTGTTCCCATGACTTCCAGCGCATGTCCAGTTGTCTGGAACTGGAAGATTGCTTCAACTGCAGATGCGCTGATACACCACTCTTGTACCAAAGATCATATAAAAGCACAAAACCACAGGCCTAGTGATTTTATACAGGCCATGGCAAATCTTACAGTTTTATAGACTGTAGGCCGAGGCATAGACCTCATTACAGAATGCATCAATTTGTTTGTATATTATGTACCCCTATATACAGTGATGCTGAGAATGGTGACTCTATATAAACAAGTGTAATAATAAATACAAAAAAACCCTGCTGCTATGCCATAAAAATCAAGTATTAACATTTTTTAACCTTGAAGTCTTAAATTTGAATAAATATGCCTCCGTAAGTTTGAATATTGTGCCTCTCCCTGTATCTTTTTTTTTAATAATATTTTTATTAACATTATCACTTTTGTAACCGAAACTGTAATTTTTTTTTTCAAAATTTTTCATATTACAATAAGTAAATGTGAAGGTTAACAGGTTAGCTTACAAAGTTACAGGTATGTTCACCTTTGCTTGTATAAATATAATAAACTTATAACTTCAACTCAAACGTGTTGCCCAGTTTGCTTTAATATGGATGCGTACAGTCCTAATTTGCTGAGTGCTTCCACTATAAGTAGTGCATAGTGGGATCTTTGTGGTCCCCTACTTTTCTATAACCTTACAACCAATTACGTAAAGCTTATCAGATACCTGTCTTAGTCCGAGAGGGAAGATGGACTAAGGCCCACACTGGTGGCCTGAGGTGCCCAAGTTTGTCAAATTTGTAAGAATTTGTTATGAGTTCCTGATAGAAAGGATGTCAATTTTTCATTTATCATTATTGCAGTTATTCGTGCTTTCAATTTTGGTATTGAAAGTTAAAAGTTAACTTCCTGGAATTCCTGTTAATATTGGGGATCCAGTTATTGAATAAGGCTATCCATGGGTCTTTTCGGATGTTAATTTGAGTGATGGAATCAATTAGGCCGAAAACTCTTGACCAGAATCTTTGTACTAGAAGGCATTGCCACCATATGTGAGCCATTGTTCCTTCCCCTCTGCAATTCCTAAAACATACTTAAGGTTGGGAAGGAAACATTTTATGTAATCATGAGGGAGTTGGATACCAACGAGTGAGAACCTTGTAGGTCTAGATTAATGGAGCATTTGTTTGTCTGTTTCCACATTTTCTCCCAAGCCTTTGGGTCTAAAGTTTGCCTTAATTCCTGCTCCCAGGATTTTATATAGGAGGGACAATTTTCATTAGTTTGTAACATTAAGGGCCCTTACACATGGGCGTTTTGGACCTGCGCTCCCTTGTGTTGTGTTTGGCTGCGTTCAGCCGCAGGGGAGCGCAGGTCTAGACGCAACTCATTCTTTTCAATGAGGTTGTACCCACGAGACGCGTGTAAGCGCCAAATGCAGGTTCAGACTCAACATGCTGCATTTTCCCTGCGTTTGGCGCCTACATGCGTTCGTGTGAGTACAGCCCCATTGAAAATAATTGAGTGCGTCTATACCTGCGATCCCCTGCGGCTGAATGCAGCAAAATGGAACACAGGGGAGTGCAGGTAAAATCGCCCGTGTGTAAGGGCCCTAAGGCTTGATATAATGTGGAAATGAACCCTTACGCATAAGGATGTTTCATGCATATATTCTCTAATACTGAATTGGCTGGACTATCAGGCAAAGTCGATCTGTTAATTATAGAGTGTAAGTAATGTTGGATTTGTAGGAAGCAGAATTTTTCCATGGTGGGTGGAGAAAACTTACTTTCGAACGTTTCCCAAATAATTTTACCAGAGGAGTGATTTAAGTCAGCAATATAGATTATATGGTTCAATATCCACCAATTAAAGGGAGAAGTTATTAATCCAGGTGGAAATTCTGGGCTACCCCACAGTGGTGCCTCTCACTGTAACTAGACCCAAATGTTAACCCCTGTGGCAACTGCTTGTGACCATTAACAAGTCATTTAATCTCTTTGTGTCCTGGTTTTTATTTCTAGTGCAGCTTATGATCTCTGCCATGATAACCAGAAAATACTACAAAGACCATGCAGTTCCTATAGGAGAAAAGTACTACATGTAAAGGATCTGTTGTCCAGGAAGCCCAATGATTTCCTTTTTCTCCATAATAATGAAACAGTATCTTGTACTTGATGGTAATTAAGCTGCATGAAACCATATTGGTGGCAACATAACCCTACTGAGTTGAAATTATTTTTAGCAGACTAAGGGGCAGATTTATCAAATTCACATGAAAGAAATCGAATTTTCAAAAAGATTTGAATAACAATTTTCGAAGACCACTTCCACCATCAAATTTAGAAAATTTGATTTAATCGAATGATTAGAATAATTCAATAATTTGAATAAAAAATTAGAATATTTGAATATAAGCATTCGAATCTATGAATTCGTACGATCGGATACCGATCATTCGATTTTACGAAAAAATCGTGAAATTTCCTTCGAGCCTCCAAAAAATTAGTACAATTCGAACGATCGAACGCTTCGATCGTATGAATGGTATTCGAGCAGGACTTAACCAAAGAAGCCTAGGGCTTTTATTGCAATTTGGTAGGTTCAATCTGGCGAAGTAGGCATTCTATTTTGAGGTTCTTCTAGTTTGCTTCAGTAGTAATAAACCAACTCTTTTCTCAGGTCTTTATTTTTTTTCATTACTTTATTGTAGAAGCAGGTGCCCTGTTCTAAAAAAAAAGTGCAGTGATTTTAGCAATAAAAAATGAGATATTAAAATTAATTTATCTGCTATATAAAGCAATATTTTCACTTCTATAACATCTGCTGGGCCATGTGTTATGTAGTGCAGTAACTGACAGTTAAACTGATCTCTTTTTAATGCCTACTACATTGTTATTGTGCTTCTGTGACAAACCTTTATTAGGATATGTCTATTATGTTGTTGGCACTGCTAATCCTGGAATGTAATGCATAGTTGTAAACATTAGTTTATTTTAGGGCTGGTAATTCTAGTTAGTAACAACCATTATCCTACAAATATTCTTTCGAATTGCTTTCTGCAGTGAGCCGTTTGTTTTGCATAATCTACTTTGAACATCTCCAATGTAAAGGATTATAAAAGAATAAATTCATTATGTTATAACAGCTCGAGTTATTATAAAAGAACTGAGGATTTTATGATACTCAGCCCAATGCTAAACATTTTACTTTAAACTTCATGATGAACAAAAAATAGTATAGAAATGTCAAAATCCTCTCAGATAGAATGTTGTTGCCATAGGAACATTATTATAAAAAAATGGAATCAGCATGAGCATAGACATCATCAAATCACTGCATAAGGTAAAATTATGACATTTCAAGAAAAAATCATTATTCCATTGCAGCCCAACCTTAACTTCACTTAATTATCAATAAATGAATTTTGCATCATGCTAATGATTCATACAATATAAAAAGACCAAATTGCTTCCATGACAAAAGTTCAGCCTTACATTTACATCTATTTCAAAGTTTGCATTTATACATATTTTATGTAACAATGAAACCTTTCACAATAATTCATTTGTGAATTTTGAATATTTCTAGCTCTGCACCTGTTTCACTGATGTGGGCAACCAGCAGCCAATATATTGAGCATTATAAATTTGTCTGTGGGAATAAACTCTTTCTTAACATGCTAAGACAGCATTGTAATGAGGAACATGAAACCTGCACAACAATGAAGTGCAGGGAGCTCTCCTGCTTTTATTAAGTCATGTATTTAATAAAAAAGGAAAGTTCCCCACACTGCACTAAATTGTTGTCATACTCCTCCATTCGTTTTACTTCAGCTACACTGAACTAGAAAGCCAGGCTGAACTAAGTCTTAAAGGAGAACCAAACCTGTAATAGAAAAAACCTCAGGTGCCCTCAGTCATGTGACTCTTATAAATTTCAATCACTCTTTACTGCTGCTGGAGTGATATCAATCCCCTCTACCCCAGAGCAGCTTTTAAACAGAACAAATGCAAGGTAACCAGATAACAACTTCCTGACACAAGATAACATGACATGAGAATAGCACTGTATTAAAAATCCAAGTCCCACTGTGATTCCTCCTATCTGAAAGCAGGTCCATCATGAAGTGCAATACTTTCTGAAAGCACATGATCATGTCCAATGACCTGAGCTGGCTGCCTACACACCAATATTACAACTAAAAAAATTAACTTGTTGGATCGGTAACAAAATTTTATGTGGTAGACTAAATTATTATAAGTGAAAACAATGTAAATTAGAAATAAAAACTACCAAAAGATCATGATAAAAACCCTATAAATTCATTGAGCAGGGACGATGACAACCCTCATTATAAAACAGTTAACTGGCTTCAATTGCTCCTTGTCTGAATTTAAGTTGATTTCTATTGCGTTCAACTAGCCATCTAGCTAACTGGTAACCCTTTTTAGTAGAGATGCACCAAATCCAGGATTCGGTTTGGGATTTGGCCAGGATTCTGCCGTTTTCATCAAGATTTGGATTCAGCCAAGTACTTGTGACTGGCAGAACAGAGTGCTAATTTGCATATGCAAATTAGGGGTCAGAATGGAAATCACATTACTTTTTGTTACAAAACAAGGAAGTAAACCATATCTTTTCCACTTTTTCCCCTTCCTGTCCCTTATTTGCATATGCAAATTAAGATTCGGATTCAGTTCAGTATTTGGCCCAACCTTTAATAAAGGATTTGTGGATTTGGTGCATCCCTACTTTTTAGCCATTCAAACATCTCATGGTAGACCTGGATTAAATTTTTTTAGCAAGATGTGTAATCATCACTGGTCAAAACCATTTGCAAAGCAGGGTTTGAGACATAATACATTTATGAATGTGGCAACAAAAGGTAAGGAGCACAACCACAGCTAAACTGTCCAGTTTTATTTGCATCTTATTAGCACTGGCCTCCAACTGGGACTTATGAAACTTTGAACAGCCTCTTGTCTCATAACTGGGATGGCCTATTTACTGATCCAGTTGACCCAGTAATCTGCCAGTAACTCTTTGCACAGAGAATATTTAAAGTAAATTATGGTGAACCATGAATCTCCAAACACCAGAGTATAAAAATGGTTTGGTGGTGTTTTAAGACTCTGTGCACTTGTTCTTTGTGGAGAACAGGCATAAGGAAATTGGATTAATGCATGAGAGAAGGACATAGCAAAAGGGTATGATGGGAGATACAAAAGACAATAAAGGAAGGGAGAGACCTGATGATGAGTCTACTAGTCTGGATTTCTTTATGGCTCATCAGCCTCTACTGGCAAATGGAAGAATTATGCCTGGTCTCCATCTAATGCTTGGAAGGGCCAGAAAACGTATGCTGTATTTGTCCCACCTCCCAGTTGAGGCTGAACAACTGTCAGAGCACGAAGGCTCCGAAAGGGTTTTTGCGGACCAAGGAGGAAGCAGAGTCCAATACAGTTTGTGGTATCCAAAAAGGGTTAAGAAAGAGAATGGTCAAAGTCCAGGCAAAGGGGTCAATCCAGGCAGAAAGGAACAGGAATCAATAGCAATAAAGTCGCACCCAGGAACTCACAAGTAAGACCTATATTTTGGCAAGATCTGTAGCTTTCTGGGAACTTATATAGGCACCAAAACAAGCATGGTGACATCATCGTGCTGGCGTGGTGACGTTTTGATGCCGGCATCCAATCCAATGCAGGCGTCTTGACGCCGACGTCCAATCCGATGCGGGTGTCTCGTTCTGACGCAGGCCTGATGTCAATAACCTGCGTCTAGGAGGAAGAGTTGGGGAAGTGCTGCCATCACAGGACACCAGGTAAGTCTTCCTTACAACAACCAATTAGGGGAACATTTCAATTTCTCAATAATGTTATTTGTCAGTTATTGTGCCATGTCTTTTACTGGGATCAAAGATTTTATTAATGAAAATCTTAAATGGGTATATCTATAAAAGAATTATGGAGAAAAGTTGTAAATCCCATTTTTTCGTGCATTTTCAAGCAAATTGTTAAGTCTTCAGTGGTACAAAGTTACAAGAAAAAATGCAAGATACACCTCCCATTGTCTCTCATTTTTACAAGTTTAGGGGCCCATTTATTAAGCCATGAATTTATCTGGTCAAGGTTTTAAAGGGGAAAACTCAATTTTTTTGTGGAAAAAAAACTAAAATTATTAGAGATTTATTATAACTCAAAATTGCTAAAATCCAATCCGTAAATACACCAACTCAAACATGTTGTGGTCATGTAGAAGTCAATGACATATGTCCCTGAAGTTGTTTCTTGACATTGCTGGATAATCTGGGGTTTTCATCAGATAATCTGAAAAAATCGAGATTATTTTCAGCAACAATTCGATAAAGTCGAGTTTTTGTAGGGTCAGTCAAATGATACAAATTGATGATTGACTTTGTATCAGCGTTTTTGTCCCTCAGACTTTTTTTGACAAATGAGTTCAATTTGTGAAAGGGAGTTTGGTCGGCTTTGTTTTAATACAAAAAAATATATATACATAATAAAAAAAAAAGATTAATTCAAGTATTGGTAAATAACCCCCTCAGAGGTGTCATTTTGCTTTTTCTTGCATATACTGTATATTTTGTGAAAAATAATTAAAAATTTTGACTTAGTCTTTACAGTGTCCTGTATTACTGTATAAATTCTGTTCCTAACAAAGTTTAGTGTTTAGCTCTATAGGCCCCATAACCTGAAATACAAAATGTTTTTTTTGCATCTAAATATATTGTACTTTTTACTGCATTTCTAAAATAATAAATTCACTGTGTTAAGGTGGCCATAGACAGGGAGATCTGCTCCTTTGGCGACCCGACTGGGTTTTTTAACCTGCCTGATCGAGATGGCCAGATATCGATCAGGGAAGCCCATTGGATGGCCCCACACACAGGCCAATAAGCTGCTGACTTGGTCTGTCGGCAGCTTTTATGGGCCAGTGTATGGGGGCCTTTACACTTGTTTTTCATAAACACTACTACATAAATATATAAATAATAGGTTAAGTTGCCATGGGTGCAGCTATTTAAAGCAATAAAGCATGTTTCCATATAGTAAAACAAAGAAGTTGTGTAGAATACAATGGTTTGGGTTCTTATACACGAAGATACTGTAATTAGGAGTCAAATCCCATTAATAGCTTGCTACTGGACTATATACAGTATTCCAAATCTTCCTCATATAAAATAGGTAATGCCAAGAAATGGATCAACAGACAAACTTTAAATGTATAAAAAATGTTTTTCACTATGATTGTGAATGTTCCAATCAAGTCAGTTTAAAATCTATCAATGAATATATTTAGTTCACAGTTCAGAAAACAATACAGTTAGTTCACAATGTGCAACATTCAACACAGTTTCCCAAAATTATATTACAGTGAAAAAACACAGAAAACAAAGCCAATTACTTAAAGAATAAAAACTTTGTCTTGGAAACTTGAGTAGTGTATTCACATTAATAGCTTCAAATCATAACTACACAATACTAGAGAAGTGCTTTCTCTTAAAACAAAATTACAGCAAGGGAATGATAGAATATACCTTATACATACTAATCTCTGCTGAATGTGAGCTCAACTGTAAATAAGTCTTTATTGTGGGCAAAAGGTTATATTGCCAGTCCTGCTCTCGATTTCACACACTTAACTAGAAATGCAGTCATAAAGGTCTACTATAGCTTATCAAAATAGATGTCTTGCCTTTATGTATTTTCAGGCATTCTGCATAATGGTCTCTTATAGCACAGAAAAATCAATGCTTTCTTTGATTCAGAATACTTTGTTCTTAGGTTTACTACTGTCAGCACTTGGTAATTCTACTCATCTGTATAATGCTACTGTATATACACCATTCTATTGCAACTCCTGTAAACACTAAACTAAATTCTGGTAAGACTGCTCATATCATTGCTTGTATCATTGCTTTTGTCTGTTAGGACTACTCTGATTTAGTACTTG
>CM044439.1:99712998-99727658 GCA_024363595.1 Xenopus borealis
GTTTGCAGTTAGTTCACTTTTAGAACTACATTGTAATCGTTACTTTTAGGACTCAACAAAAGTCCTCATAATGAAAATATTTAGTTTTACCCAATTAAAAGTAGAGTAGGTGCTCTATAATAAAAAAAAACACATACTTAACTACTCTACATGGTTGGACTGTATGTTCTTTTTATGGCCAGACTCTGTAAATAATGCAAGGGATTAATGGATTACTTACTGTGGATACTGGTTCTGTGCAATCAAAAGGCACATTTTTCCTATTTACAAGACTTTTGTTTTTCACTGTTATATTATGTTTATATTAATTTGAGTACCATGAATTTGCTTTTCCTGTAATTGTGTTATTTTGAATTCAAGGGCCAACTTCATGACGGTTAATCATGCCATCATTCCTTTCTGTTTAATGATAGCTCTTTTGATTTTCTATTCATTTCATAATAGACATGGTCAGAAATTAAATGATACAGTAAATCTTAAGTATTAATTATGCCTGAGATAATTAAGTACAGCAAAATTGAATTAAACTAACAAATATACTGGGAGAATTTTTTAAAAATCAAATTTTTTAAGAAGTTCTAAGCAACATACCTAAAAATTGAAAAATCCCTTTTGAAATATACATCTACTGTATTTAATTATAATATAGCATACTGTATGTGTGAATATGATTTGGTATTCGTAATGAGTGATTGCCAGGCATGGATTTGCTGCAAAGATCTGTATGTAACTATCTGCGAGTTCTTCCTCGAAACTTCAGTGAAAATTTGCAGAAAAAAAAGGCCCAGAGACAAAAAAAGTCGCTGCAAGAAAAAACGCCCATTGACTTTGCATTTGGACAAAACGTCGTCAGGCAAAAAAGTCACCAAGACAACAATCAGCACAAAAAAAATGCCAAATGCATCAAAAAAGAATTGTCGCTTCTCAACTTCAATGCATTTCGCAAATGTTTCGCAGTTTTGCTAATTTTTTTACCAGTTTTTTTGGCAAAGCAAAATGGGACAGATTCACTCATCACTAGCTGGTGGATGAAATGTTTTTGTGCACATCTGTATGAATAAATGTGTCTCTGTATGGTTGAATATAAACTAGTGCTCAAATGTCATGTAATTATTAAGGCCTATGACACATGGTGGGTTTTCATTGCCGGTGGAATAATGGAGAAAAAGCAGATGTGAACCAAAACAACCTGCATGTGTGTGTGCATTGGAATCCAACATATACATACAGTGGGCAGATTTAGGCCACTCAACCTCATGCCATCCACTGTGGTTAATGAAAATGTCATCATGCAGCATGACAATAATTTGAAGTATATCTAAGCTATGCTAAACCTTTTTTTAACTATTTGGGGTTTTACACTTGTTCAGGTATAAGATCTATTATCTGGAATAATTGAGACTTGGGGTTTTCTGCAGAAATTTAGATCTCTGTACCTTAAGTATGCTAAAAACCTATTAAGTCAATAGGATTGTTTTGCCACCAATTTGGATTGATGCAGTTTTGTTACCATCAAGTACACACTTTATTATTACAGAGAAAATGAAGATCATTTTTAAAAGTCAGAAATATTTGCTTAAAATGGACGCTATAGGAAATGGCGTAATGGTTTTCCAGAAAACAGGGTTGTTCATCTTTAAATAATGGAGCTACCCTTATCTGATTCGAAGGTGGTGTTATATCCAGGATTCCCAAAGAGGTGCGCTTCAATAGGCATAACTGTGTCAAATTTGGAATTGGAGGCAGGCAATGGGGTCAAGTATTAATAAAAATTAGAGGAGGTCTGATGAAGCGCCCAATAGTGTGAAAAGCGTCAGGAGGGAGTGGCTAACACAAGGTAGGCAGACCGGGGTGGAGACACTGCACCGTGGTGATCAATGTTTGTGAATGTGTGCAATTTAATTATGATAATGCAAGTGTTTGAGGTGGACCTGTGCACGGCTTCTGCTGTATAGATGGCCTTTTGCCCCACACACTCTTAAATGAATTGTTTGTATATCAATGGGGCCAAGTGCATGGAAGTAAAGGTAGCACACAAAGACACAAGTACCTGGAATTTTTTTGCCACAACTGTTGCAGGGTAGGTAAAGGATTCCTAGAGTGTTCAGAATAAAAAAAAAATAGTAATTAAGCATATAGTAAATAAAAGTATATTAAATTTAGCATTTTTCGTTTGTGTATTTTGGTGTTTTTCATCTTGAAAAAGAAAATAAGTGCCTTTAGACTATTCTCATAATTCATGTAAAAACAATTACTTTACTTTACCTTTATATATTTAAAGGTAAACTAAACGTAAAACAACCCCCAGTGATTAAAATTGCATGCCTGATACTGGCCTGGACCACTACTGCAAAAGCCCATTACCCTCATCATCTTCTTTCTTCCATCTTTACTTTTTTTATGACTGTTTAGTAAAGTGAAAAGCAAACTAATAAAATACAAAGCCAATTTTTTCTCTATACTGAGAATGTACCTGTCCAGGTCCAGTGGAGACAAAGAAAATGAAGAGGATTGCAATGGATCAGCTTCTACAGAAGTACCACGGTCTGTGGCCGTTTTGTTTACTAAAAGGAGCACCATCCTGGGGTATCAGGTAAGCAATTATAATCAATTGGGGGAGCTAAAATTTGGCATCCCAAGTGATTCTAAGTTTAGTTTTCCTTTAAATATTGCTTTATTTATTTATGAGCATATTAGTTTAACTTCCATTCCAGTTGTCTTCTAATGTAAAACTTTTGTGTATTACCCAGCCAAAACTATGGTCAATCATTTGAAAAAGAGTCCTAGGGCTATTTTAACTAAAGGGTAAACAGACTACTAAGCAAAAAATAGCAGATACAGATATAGAATCTGTTATCTGGAAACCCTTTATATAGAAAGCTCAGAATTAAGGAAAGCCATCTCCCATAAACTCCATTTTATCCAAATAATCAAAATTTTCAAAAAGTATTTCCTTTTTCTCTATAATAATAAACTAGCAACTTGTACTTAATAAAAACAAATATATAATTAATCCTTATTGGAAGCAGAACCAGCCTATTGGGGTTCATTCATGTAGATATCATTTTCTAGTATATATAATTTCTAGTTTGAAATTACAGAAAGATCTGTTATCTGGAAAGCCTCAGGTCCCAAGCATTCTGGTCCTACACCTGTACAAAGATATATTATAGAAGCTAATCATAATTTCTCATACCCAGAACATTTTAAATAGTTGATATACTTTCAAAGGCATAGAAGAAGACAGAATATTGATACAGGCAAAACGCCAGCAAAATTTGGTGAAAATTTGCAGCATTCGTTTTGGACGCGGGTGTTCAAGACGCGCCGACGTTTTGCAAATTTTTTCGCACAGATTCGCCCATCACTAGTTACTATTATATTATGGGGTAGAATGTGTAATATTAGGACAGATCTCATTCTTTTGGCTCTTACATTACATTTTTGCATTTTCAATAGTGATGGGTGAATTTATACGCCAGGGGCGAATTCGCGGCGAATTCCCGCGATTCGCCGCTGGCAAATAAATTTGCTAAACGCCAGTGAAATTTCGCCTGGCGGAAATTCGGCAAAAAAAGAGTTGCGCGAAGTTGACGCGACGCGCGTCAAAAGCGTGCCGCGACTCATTTCACTAATTTTTTGCCGATTCGAATTTTTCGGCGAAGCGATACTGGGGAGATTCGCCCATCACTAATTTTCAATAGAGGAATGTCAACAGCAGTTTTCTTATACCTTCAACATATTTTAAAAGGTCTATGGAAAAGTTAATTTTGAGGTGAACTACTATTTAATACCTGTGCTATTCATTTAATGCTGTCAGAAATGCTGTTCATGCATATGAATAATGAATCCATTGATTAGAAACTAAATTACAAAACATATTTTGTGCTTGTTTGAAAAGCTTTCAAACTCTTCGGTATCAACCATTTTTCATACTGTGCAAGGACAGTGAAACATCACATGAAATATTTCAGATGATGAGCTAGTCAAAGATATGTTCCAAACCCAACCAGGCAGTTTTAACTGTTTTATTAAATAAAAGTTTCTCCAGAACATGGAACGGCTATCATGACTTATAATAGAATGCAAAGGGTCAATATGTTTATTATATAAATTGTTTACATGCATGATGAAATTGCTGCGTAAAAAGTAATAATCCAAAGCGATATGATTCCAATCACTGTGTTAGGTTCCCTGTAGAACTACAATTCTTTATCTCTGCTGAATGCCGTATAATCAATATTCCCTGCTTGAGACAAAATGTCAGCATTTCTTTTTAGCATTTTTCATTTCAAGATTTTCATGTAATCTGATTTTTTTAAAAAAAAGATAAAATAATAAAGGCCTCTGCAATAATATAAAGGATAGAAAAGTCGAGATACAGTATATGTTATATTGTTTCGAGGTATATAACAAATAGGAAGGGGTAAACATAGAGCAGAACGCAGACAGAAAAAAAGTAATGCACTATATTACTATTTTATCCTTCTTTTGACAAAATATATTTCATTAATGTAGAGAGTGAAATTTTCAGAAGGTGCAATCTCTTAGGCATAGCCATTTATAAAGGAAGCAAGCATACTTGCAATTACCATCCAATTACTTCTTTTAAATTATAGACTAGAACTGAATGATTGCTGAAGGGTGTTACTTATCTATAAATCCATATTTTCAGTAAAAATCTAAAAGTTTGATTTTGTATTATTTCATCCCACGTCGGGTCAAATTTTTTTTTGTTAATTTTTCTTTTACAGTATTATTTTAAATTTTTAGGTGTAGCTTCTACAAAAGGGCATTTTCTTTCATACCTTCAGAGTGAGAATAAGCCTCTACACTTGCATCTGCTTCCTTCTTCGCCTGCACATGGAACAATAGTGCTGGCTCAGGTGCAGGCACATGCATCAGATTTCTGTGCCGAAATGCAAACTCTTGCTGTTCAGCACTGAAATCCACTGCCCGTGCCTGCACCTGGACTGACATAATGATTCTAGGTGCAGGCAAGGTAAGGGGTAGTTTGGATTGCAGGGGCTGATTCTCTGCCTGCATTTTCAGTAGACCTAGAACATCCCTGTGTGACATTAGCCTCAGCCAAATAAATATGCAGGGCTAGGTGTGCTGATAACTACTAATTGGTAATTCCCAGTTGCCTAAATAAAAAACAGTAGCAGTTTACAGCTGGGATATGCGTTCTTGGAACTACTCACTATTATTCTCTTGAGTAAGTGCCTGTCAATAGACTTTGCTTATACTGCAGGTGAATTGTGTTGTGTTGCAGGTCTGGAAAAAGAAGGCTTCAGATAGGGAACTTAAGAATTGGCCCTGCAGGCCATTTGCACTTACCAAGCTTTAAAGGGATACTGTCATGGGAAAACGTGTTTTTTTCAAAACGCATCAGTTAATAGTGCTACTCCAGTAGACTTCTGCACTGAAATCCATTTCTCAGATGTTTTTATATTCAATTTTGAAATCTGACATGGGGATAGACATTTTGTCAATTTCGCAGCTACCCCTGGTCATTTAGGAGGGAACTGCTTTCTGGCAGGCTGTTGTTTTTCCTTCTCAGTGTAACTGATCTACCAGGCAGCTGTTATCTTGACTGGGGGCAGCTGGGAAATTGACAATATGTCTAGCCCCATGTCAGATTTAAAAATGAAATATAAAAAAAATCTGTTTCTCCTTGAGAAATAGATTTCAATGAAGAATTCTTCTGGAGCAGCACTATTAACTGATGCATTTTGAACAAAACATTTTTTCCCATGAAAATATCCTTTTAAATAAAAGAAGAGCCTTGCTGATATACACTTGGCCATTTATCCCTCTCAATGGATCATAGAGGTTGTGTTTAGATCTACCGATCGTTCGCAGGCAGGTAAATTATGGCAGTGTTTCGATAAGTCGGTTCTCCGATCATGGATCATGTTGGTGTTCCTGCAGTGTGAATGGCATGCTCGATTGAGAATCAGCACCAGTCGTGTCACAATATGGGAAACCCAAATAGGCAGTTGGAGTAGTAGTAGCGGATATGTGAATAAAAAGATATTTATTTCTTGTTACATACAATGACCCTATTTATCAAAATTCTGATTTGTGTACTTTAAGATGCACATTTACTAAAGGTCGAATTTTGAATTTATATGTGTTTTTAAAACTCCCATAAACTCCCACAAATTCTAAATTCTACCAGTCGCAATTGATTATAAAAATAAAATTTTTAAAACTTGGATGAATTGAAACAAACCCGAAAATTTGAATCAAGTTTTTGTCTGGAAAAAAAACTTGAATGTCAGGAAGGCTGCAAACAGCTACAAATTGATCCCTGGACCTCTCCTATTGACTTAAACAGCAATTCTGCAAGTTTAGGCCATGAATAGTCAAATTTTAATTCTTAAAGGGCCACAGTATGATAAATTTCGAAAATTGAATTTGAATTTTTTTAAAAAATGTGAATAACTGCTTAGTCGAATTTGATTATTTTGACCATAAAAAAAAATTGAATTCAGATTTTCAATTCAACCCTTAATAAAGCTCCCCTTAGAGCTTTTTTAACTTAAAAAAAGCACCAGTTACCTTATTTATTTTAAAAAAATCGTGGAAAAAAAAAAGAATAGTTCCAATGGTTTACTCATGATTTTTAGTTACTTTTAAGTTACTTTACAAGCTCCAAATTTTTTATTGATTTTCAAAAAAGAAAAGTAATATATTGAACAACTGTTAATATTAACATCTTGGTACAAGTAATCTTTTCCCTTTATTGCTTCATGCACCATCTTTACCTAAAATTATGGCTTTACACATTTAGAATTAGCTATTGTACCCATTGGCAACTTTTTGCTCTAAAAATTAACTCTTTAGTCAAACTAGAGGAAAAGTAGGGAGGGTTTGGGGAGGTAGGATTATAGATAGTAGTGATAAGGGTAGGGGTTTTTATACCAGCTCCATATTACCTTTTAAAAGAAATACATTATTTATGTTGGGCCTCCTAAGGTAGGTTATTGGTTCTTTGTTTCATGGTTTCCAGATATTGGGTCCACGGAAGCCACTCCAGCTGTCCCTCATAGCTCCTCTCCAGTAGGTAGTTTCTGATCGACTCCATTGCTCTGATGCAGTTCACTTTTGTGATTAATGCCTGTAGGCCTGGTATTTGTGTTTTTTCCCAGTGTGCTGCTAATAGAGATCTCGCTGCTGTAAGTATGAGTGGCTAATTTGCGGGACTGTTTGAATGTATTGCTCTTATTTTCATACCTAATAAGAATATATGGGGAGTTGCCTGTATAGTGAAATTTAGGACCTCAGAGAGTAGGGTTGCTATATGTTAGATATCTGGAAGTGGCGGTACTTAATTTCATTTTGAGTGCTATTTTGTCCCATAGGTCTATTGCCTGTCGTGTTGTAGGCAGAAGATCCGGGGGGGGGGGGGTGTTTCTGTATTTCTTGGGAATCCAGAAGAGGTGAGCTAATTTTAAGGGGGCCGCACAGTGGTTTTCTATTTCTTTCCATGGTTCTTCTGACTGTGTATGCATACTGACCATAGCTTACAATCTGCTTGCTATGTAGTACCGGTATACATGGGGTACTCCTAGTCCACCTACTGATTTAGGTTTTGTCATAATGGTCGCTTTAATGCGTGGGTGTTTGCCTCCCCATACAAAATTGGATATAGCCTTCTGTAGGGATATGGCATTTTTTTCAGGGAAGTGTATGGGTAGTGTTCTAAATAGATATAGGAGGCGCGGTAATAGCGCCATTTTGACTGCTGAGATTCTGCTGTGTAGAGATCAGAATAACATTTGTTGAATGCCCCGAGAATTTGCTTGGTGTCTCTGGTAATTGTTCCTGTTGGGGTTCGCATTGCATGTATGTTGTGTGAATTTTGTAAGGAATTTAGTTTACGTGCTAACATTGTGTGTGGCTTATTGGCGTGTTCGTAGTATAGGTATTTTGTTTTACGCATGACATAAGCTGCGCTGGCTGAGAGTGCCTGGATTAATTCTGATCTTGTTTCTTGTATTTCTCTATAATTTTCCTTTGTTGGGGAACATTTGTGTGTGATGGCTAGGTTGTGCAGTCTTTGTGATAGGAGTTGTGTTTTTCCATCTCTTATTTTTTTTAATCTTGTGGCATTTCTGATAAGTATTCCTCTAATAACTGCTTTGTGGGCGTCCCATCTGATTGCTAGGGAAGTACAAGCTCCAAATTTTTAAACTATTTTAATTGAATAAATAGTTTACATTTTGGACTGGAGAGCTTCCATTGACTGCAGTTTTGATTTTTGAGTGTTTGTATTTTTTTTCCGGGGCTCTCCTTGTCTAGCTTTCTTAGTAGACGTAGACGTGATTAACCAGGAAGGAAAGGGGTGAAATGTGGACATTAGTACATTTATGCTATTTTACACAGACTTTATATTTTCAGCACAAACCCTACTCTTTTTAGTGATGCATTGTTTAACAGAAGTGTATAGCATCTATATAGCTCCCTCATCTTTCTTTATCCTTTGGAATGGCAGATAGGAAGTTTTGTCACTTGCAATTAAACCTGTGCTACAGCGGACAGCAATTCTCCTGAAAATGCATACCCACCGAAGTTTCCCAAAATGAAGTGCAGCGTATATTTATCCACCAGTGTTTACTTTATGCCTATGATGAAGCATTTTTGGGAGATCAGTTGCCCACAGTAGCACAGATTTAACTGTGGGCGAAAAAGTCCCTGTCTGCCATAACCCTTACCCAAATGTGTGGAACTGTCAATAAAGGACACACTCCAACTCTCTGTCTCTTTTCCCTGAAATAATTTTCTGTTATCCATTTATACACTTGATTTACTGTACATGAAACATTTTGAATCATTTTAAAGTTGGTTTTACATGCATATTAAAAACTAAATCTGTCTGTTCCTTGCTATTGCTTACACAATGTAAGGACTTACGCTTACCCTGGTGGTCTAGCGGCTGCCCCTCGAGCACGCGGGAGCGACCGCCGTGCCTCTGGCAGGGACGCTCGCCGCGTGCATCCTCCTCCTCCCAGCGCCGGTCACGCACAATGGCGCCAAATTCAAATGTATATAAGGGGATCTTAGTGTACAGAGGATTGCCCGTTGTTAGTTTCTATCTATTAGTTCCTGGGTGTGATTCCTAACTGTTTCTTGACTGATCTACTGGTGTTTGACCCTTGCTTTGCCTGACTATCCTGTTGTTCTCCAATCCTGACCTTTTGCCTGTCCGCTGACTATTCTACACTCTCCTATCCTGATCCTGGCCTGTCTGACTAATCTACTCCGCCTGTTCCATTTGGTGGTATTCTTCACCCAGTATCCTCGGTGAGACGATCGTGCCCCTGTGCTAGCCAGAACCCTTAGCTCTGCACCTCTCGATAAGTCCAGGTGGCATCTGAGTAAGCTGAGGGCTCCTCCCGAGGCCAAAGGCGGTAACTTAACTGGTGAAGCCGAGCTGCGACCAAGGTGCTTAGCAATTGTTCTGGTTTTGGGTGCCGTTCGTGACACACTCATTTTTGACTTGTGTAGAAAAACTGTAAATAGTAATGCACTTAAAGTAAAAGTCCCAATGTAAAAACCTAAAAAGGTTATTGTCTCTCTACGTGGGGCTGGGTGCTCATGCCCCAGACCTACAGCTCGAGGTGGTGGTATTCAACCAAAAGAGAAAACGGCAGGCACTCACAAATCCCACAAGCATAGCCAATGCTATGTGTTCAGGGGCGATCCTGGCGATATCGCCACCTGAGGCGGCCTTCGATATGCCGCCCTCCCCTTCCCCATGGCGCTGAAGCGCCGAACAGGGGTAGGGGGGGTCCAAGGCACTCTGCACAAATGTGCGCTCTGCACTAGAAGAGCTAATTTTCCAGGTTTGAAAACGGAAATTTGACTCTTAGTTACCAGGAGCGGCTTTTTTGCCACCCCTGGTAACCAGAGGGGCGCTGCCGCCTGAGGTGAGTGCCTCAACTCGCCTCATTGGCGGAGCGCCCCTGTATGTGTTGATCTACTTTGTGGCCTAAATAAAGTTCTTGGTTCTTTTACAAGCTTGTTTGTGAGATCCGTGAGTGCCTGCCGTTTTCTCACCTATCCCTAAGGTCAATTCCACTTCCAAAAATGCCTTGCAATTTCAATACTCAACATACCTGTAAAGAAGGAGAAATTGTACAAAGAACTGGAATTGTAGTTTTGACAGGGCAAGGGCTGACTACCCATTATTCTGAATTATCCAAATTACGGAAAGGCTGTCTCCTATAGACCCCATTTTATCTAAATAATTCAAATTGATTTATTTTTTCTCTGTTTTAATAAAACAGTACCTTGTACTTGATCCAAACTAAGTTATAATGAATCCTTATTGAACCAGACTACTGGGTGTAATTAATGTTTACATTATTTTATAGGAATTTAAAGGTACAGATGAGGCTGCTTTGGTTTGTGTGTTTAACACAGAATAGATAAATCCAGATATCCCACTTATCCCATTTAACACAGAAAATTGTGACACAGCATCCCATCTAATTAAAGTGTTCACCATTGTGATCAATTGTGCTTTAGTGTGTTAATGAAAAGGTTAAATGCATTAAATGAGTTAAGATAACTTTAGATAACACAGTTTCTTCATTAATCCAGAGTCATGATGCATTTAACACACAAATGCTAGTGGCTTCGTCTGTATGAAGATCCAATTTACAGAAAGATCTGTTATCCAGAAAACCCCTGGTCCTGAGCATTCTACCTGTATACAAAAACGTTTGGTATATGATGTGATTTACAAGGTGTGACTAAAAAATACTTTTATTAGGGATGCACCGAATCCAGGATTCGGTTCGGTATTCAGCAAGGATTCGGCCATTTTCAGCAGGATTTCGGATTCGGCCTAATCCTTGTGCCTGGCCGAACCAAATCCGAATACAAAAAACCATGTGACTTTTCTTCACAAAACAAGGAAGTTGAAATTTTTTTTAACCCCCCCTTGCTAATTTGCATATGCAAATTAGGGTTCGGTATTCGGCCAAATCCAAAATAGTGGATTCGCTGCATCCCTAACTTTTTATCTCTGTTTTACACTATGCAGCCTGCTAATTTCTATTTTATACTATATGTCACATATATATATATAAACATATCCAAAGAGATTTGTATCCATATTTTGTGTCTACTGATACAGATGATTTTTTATGGGTTTTCAGTTCAAAGAAGCATGCAGAGGGTCACATTAGAAACAATTTATATATTATGATTTTCTGTGTTTATACTGTATATAAGTATTATTAAATGTGTTTAAACTGCAATACGTTAGGTACTTTTGTACCACCTAAATAAAATTTTGCATCAACAACATGTATAATGTTTTTGCTTCTCTCTGGGTCAAAGCAAGCAATCTATTTCTACCTCCTATGAGCAATGCTCAATTAACACATATAAAATACTACAACCTTGCTTTGCCTGCTAATTAAGAGCATAATTTGAGCATAATTGTTGGCATTTATAAACATGAATTCTATAAAACATGTCTTTAACTGTGCTTCGCTTATTTACTACAGCCAGAGCACTTTATGAAAACCAGTAATTTCAGCACACCACAAATATAGATTTCAATTATACAGCTACATAACAAAAACAATGACTAAAAACACTACATGTGGCGTGGTAATTGCAAAGGTGGTTAACCTTTTACAGGTCTAGCCAGCAGCACCATGTTTAACTGAACATTAAAGTTCAGTTCCGTCACCAATATTCAGCTAAGCTCTCTGCATTTTAACCTTTGTATTATTTATCTTTAGTACATATTTTGATATAATCATTAACTTAATGTACTTACTTAATCTATTTTAAAACATAAAAAGTTAAAGTACATTCCAAAAATGATGGCACCACAGTAGTATGTTGGTAGTAATAAACATGTCTGCTTGACTGAAAGGCATGGGAAAATATTTTTACATAGGCTTTGTGGGGTAGCCTGGGTTTCTTAAAGGTACTATACCCCCCCCCCCGCAGAATGTAGGTCTCTATAAAAAGATATTGCATAAAACAACTCATATGTAAAACCTTGCTTCATTTAAATAAACAATTTTCATAATAATATACTTTTTCAGTAACGTGCCAATGGGTAATCATAAATAGAAAATTGTCATTTTAAAAAATAAGGACAGCATCCTGGGACCCTAGGATTCAACGGTGCACACAAACATACCAAACTAACTATAAAGTTAGGTCACATCAGCCAATTAACAGACAGAGTTGTGTCTTTTGCTTCCACCCTTTTTCCTGTTACAGTTAGAGTTGAAATATTTCTGGTCAGGTGATCTCTGAGGCAGCACACAGACCATCACAAAATGGTGGTTCAAGGCAAGAGACATATAGACATATCAATATCTACTTAAATATATATACCAGCTTGATAAGATTCTTTAATATGCCACTTAATTTGATATAAACTACCTGTTGCTCAAATATAAATTTTGAGGGTTTAGTTTTCCTTTAACAGATGACATTATTTACAATTGGGAGCAGCACAAGTTGATGCATTTCACTGTTTTTTGCAAAAAGAGTGGACATTTTGTCCTAAGTGAAACTTCACTTCCCCATCAACAGGCATTCAAGGTGAACAAAAGCTCCAGTCCAAGTGGGGTGCAAAATGTTAGGGCACCCCCAAATACTGTAATGACTTACCTGATATCCAGGGCACTTCCGAGCAAGTGATCCTCATCTTCCCTTCTTTCTTTGTGTGGGCACACATGCACAGTAAAGTTAAAGGCTGTTTGCTCTACAGTGCATTCATCACCTCTGGTTTTTGAAGAAAGGAGGGAGGAAGAGGATCTGAAATTTCAGTAAAAAAATTGCCTACTGTATTTTTCAAATCAATACCAAACTTTAAGTTTTTGCCAGAACAGAGAACTTTAACAATTTCTGGACACCTACAGCACAACATTGAGAGACACTACTAACTGAATTGTAGAGGCTATATAATAACAATTACTAGAGAAATATTTGAAAAGCTTTAATTATAAAATTGTGAGTGAGTTGCCCCCAAACTATTAGCACAAAAAAAGTTACCCAATACTTTGCAACCACTTTTTTAATCTTTCCTAAACTCAGCAGAATCAAAAAGTGCTCAAATGTGACACAAAGCATTTGTTATGTTTTTCATTCTTTTAATTGGACTGCAGAGGTTCACTTATCAACTGCATGGAAGCAAATGCAAAATTGTGCTCCATACAGCAAATACAAAGAGAAGGTGTACCAATGGATTAGTTAGTTGCAAAGAGCTAAACAATGTGCAAAATGTTTGTCAGTTTATGTGGTTTCTTAACCAAAACACGGATTAAACAGGCTTATTGGTGTTTTTGGCTCCACGCTGTCAAAGACCTTCTTTTATTGTTTCTGCCCAACACAAAGTACTGTATTTAAAGGCATAATGTTGCAGTAAAAGTTTTTTTTTTCAAAACACACCAGTTAATAGTGCTTCGCCAGCAGAACTATGCACTTTAAAAGAGCAAACAGATTTCTTTATTTAAATTTAGAAATTTTGTAAGGGCTAGACATATTGTCAGTTTCTCAAGAGCCCTCAGGTCATGTGACTTGTGCTCTGATAAAATTCAGTCTCTCTTTACAGCTACACTGCAAGTTAGAGTGGTATCACCCACTCCCTTGTCTCCCCAGCAGCTCATCGGCAGTCTATCAACAGAACATTGGGCAGCTAACCAGATAGCAGCTAACTGACACCTCTGCTGAAGGATTTGTTTGCATTGCTAAAATTGCTCCTTAGCCTCACCTAGTAGTAGATATCCCTAATGCAGGAAAACTCCTGTTTTTTTTCCTTCTTGGGTCTCATGTTGAGGTATAATACAATTTGATGGGCAGAAGCAATGGGGCAAATTCCCTAAAGTGCAAAACGCTGGCATCTTTTATTTTTTTAGGGTTATAGTCTGAAAAATAGCGTAATTTTCCTAACATATGGCAACTCAACTATACAGTGGGCACATGTTTAGGGCAATAGGACAACTTTATTTTATTTATTAAAGGTTTCCTGGGCTTGTGTAGTATAATGTAGTGGCCGTAACATATACTTCTATCATATGTTTAACTTTGCGCCGTATGCAAATTAGGCAATGCTAGCGTAAATGCGCTTTGCCTGACGAAGTAACAGTAGCGCAACTTTGCTACCGTTCAACTCCCTGAGCGCAACTTCCCATGTTAATGAATTTGCGTAGCACTGGTGAAACTACGCCTGGCGAAGTGCAGCGAACGTCGGCAAAGCAACGCTAGCACATTTTCGGTGCTTAGTGAATTTGCCCCAATAGCTGTCTCAAAGTTGCATCATGAAGTGCTGGCTCCTTCTCAAAGCTCAGGATCAGACACAATGCACTGAGATGCCTGCCACTATATTAATATTACAATGTATGCTCCAAGAATAAAATTTTAAATAGTATAGTGAGTTATTTGCAATGTAAACAGTGTAATTTAGAAATAAAAAGTAAACCCTAAAATCATGACAGAATCCCTTTAAAGGAGAAGGAAAGTCTGGATACACTTGAGAGTGTCAAATGTTAGGCACCCCCAAGTGATTATAGAGACGTACCTAAAACCCAGGGACGGTGCTCCTATCAGGAAAAATATGTAGAGTTTAGTATCAAAATAGCTTTTGATATTATATCTGTCCAAAAAATCATCCA
>CM044439.1:99761641-99780314 GCA_024363595.1 Xenopus borealis
CACACACAAACAGCACTAGACTAGCAGAGTATGACACAGAAGCAGCACTGGCCAAGCAGAATATGACACACACAAGCAGCACTGGACAAGCAGAGACACAGTGCTGGTGCCCCGTTAGCATTTTGAATAAGGTGTGAACAGATGAACAATGTGGGCAGTTTCAGTCTGGAGTAACAGGGGAAAAAACACTGGCACTCAAGGCAGGTGAATGGCAGGGATCCCCCTTAAATGGCAATGGGGATCCCTGCCATTCACCTGCCTTGAATGCCAGTGTTTCTTTCCTGTTACTGCATCATCGGGGTGGCCGTAGCCTCCTACACTGGGCACCAGGCTGCTACATTGAGGGAACGTCTTCATCTATATCCAATTTCAGTCTTGGTCTCGTGTGAACAGTCCAGGGCTTTAGGGGTCTGAACAACAGAGGTGTTGCAAGTGTGAACAATGGAGGGGGGTCAGAGGTGTGAACAATATAGGGGATTAGTCTGAATTTGAGTCTAAAACAATGTAGGGGCCACTTACTCTCTGTAGTGATACCTTTTAAATCTTACACATGGTAAGCAGACACAACAAGCAGACTCTCATGGCGGGCCACAGAAGGCCTGCGGGCCGCCAGTTGGACAGCCCTGCTCTAGATCATCATTTGCATGCCTTTTTTTTCAATCTAAGTTACTATGTATATTAAAAGATCCTTTTTTTACTTGAATTTTGTATCTTATCCTGGACCCATGCCAAATGAACAATTTTTTTATATGAAAGAGGTTTTTGCTATTTTTGAAAGCATCCAACCTGTAATAGTCCCGTAAAGGGGTTGTTCACCTTTGAGATAACTTTTATTATGATGTAGAAATTGATATACATTGCAATTGCTTTTTATTATTTTTTATTTATGTAGCTTTTTATTCAGTTCTTCAGTTTGCATTTTAAACAATCTGGTAACTAGGGTGCAAACTACCCTAGCAACCTTGCATTGATTTAAATAAAAGTCTGAAATATGAACAGTAGAGGCCTGGATACAAAGATGAGTAATACAAATTAGCAATAACAATCTATTTATAGCCTTACAGAACATTTGTTTTTTAGATGAGGTCAGCAAGGCCCATTTAAAATCTACAAAGAGTCAGAAGAAAAAGGCAAATAACTATAACGCTATAAAAAAATAAACCATTCTATAACATACTGAAAGTTACGTTAAAGTTTAACCACCCCTTTAATTGATAGTCCATTTTCTTTAGAGTACATTTCTTACCTTAAATATTTAGTATAATAATTTTTGACACATTATTTTGGGATTGATTATTTCATTCTTTTTCCCCCCTTTTATTAGGACTGGGCTGAAAACAATGACACACGATTACAAATAGAGAACACTGTATTAATTGGCTATTACAGTAAGTATGATTCATGAATGTGTAATAATTTGTTTTTGTCTGAGATTTACAGGAACGGAACTCCATCAGTAATTTCCAAAATCCGTTGTTTATTTAACATCAGTTAAATTGTAAAAGCATTGTTAATTACTTTTTAACAGTAGTTTTTTTTTTAGTAAATTTAATGCATAACTAGAATTTATTTATTAATCTGAAGTATTAATTAAGCCAATCACAAATTTTAAATTGCAAATCTTAAATATTTATCTAAGATAATTCAGCCTGTTCATCAGATATTTTTATGTGACATCTTGTGTGACAAGCCCTAATTAATCTCATTCAATATGAACTAGATTAGCATGCAAATTTTTGTATGTTGTTAAATAATATAATAATTATGTTTTGTTTAGTATCAATAGTGAATTGTTCTTTTTTATTTAATGATCTTTTACGGTAGCTGCTGAATTGGAATAACATAGATTTACTGCTGAAATATATTTTCATGATGAAGGTAGAAAGTTTGATTTTGCCTGTACTGTATATATTGACATTCTAACATGGTTTTACTGGTTTTCATTTTTTATTTCGCATCCTTACGTAAGGGCAGATGGTTGCCCAGCATCATATTTTGAAATACCCCTGTCCTCCTCTCTCCATGCCCTTCACAAATGAAATTTGAGAGCATGTGTAGCTGATTTCCTAGATCCTGTACTGATGGAACTGTGTAACCACTATTATCCTGTGACAGAATAATCCAGTTTCTTGTAGCTATGTGATTTGCTTTTCCAGCCAATTACATCACCCCCATTGCCTATGTGACCCATGTGACCATACTTATATAAAGACCTTTCTTCTTTATATAGCCAAGATATTCGTTTTGACTGCCAATGGTGATTGCTTGACAGAGATGTTATTGTTTTCTTTGCAATTTTAACGTATTGATGTGCAAATTTTTCTAATACATGTATGTTATTCTAATGTTTAAAGGACAAAGAAAGTCTAAAATAGAATAAGGCTAAAAATGCTGTATTTTGCATACTAAACATAAACATGAACTTACTGCATCACAAGCCTAATCAAACAAATGATTTATGCTTCCAAAGTTGGCCACAGGGGGCTGTCATCTTGCAACTTTGTTATACATCTTTGCAAGACCAAGACTGTGAACATGCTCCGTGTAGTCTGGGCTAAACTTAGGGATTGTTATAAATGATCAAAACAACACAAGTCAAATAATATCAGAAGCCGATACACCAAGACTGAATAATAATCAGAATTTGCAGACTACACTGGGTCCTGTGTTGTCATGTAATCTAATGTGGATTTTATATCTTTGTATTGTTTAATACGAACTTTATTCAACTCTGCAGAACCACTGGCTGCAGCAAAATATCCAAATAGAATCCCAGTTTATCTATTTAAATCTGACTCCATGATCTTTGTCCCTGCAGCTGGAGTTGGATACAGTAAAGGGGATATTAAGGCAAAACTAAAATTAAATACAAATCTCTACACAGTCACGACTGGTCTACAGGGAAACAAAGTTCTGCATGGCTGGGAATTAAGCGGTGGCTCCCCCTGCTGTTCACAAGTATGATTGTTTCCCTGGAAAGCAGTTAGAGAACGTCTGACGCTTTAAATTCCAAGGCCGAATATTAGGGGTAAAGATTATGGTTAAATATGTCTTTCTACTCCGAACTTCCAACCTTCCAAGTTATACTTAAAGTAGCAGTTATTAGTACATCTATGAAAATCACTTTAAACATCTAAATTTGCAGCATCTTATCACCCACAAATCCTTATGCCATTTTGATGCCAGAAATGTATAGATTTGCCAAAGTATGTGGCTGGTATTAGCCCCATAGTAAAAGTAGTGCATATAACGTTTCATGGCAAAAATAACCACCCTGTATATGTTATTTGTCATAAGACCCCTAACAGTAATTAGACCCCATAAAACCAGATCTTTTCTTTAGAAAGTACACTTTCTGGCAAGTTCTATATTTGCACATTTAAAAGATTTGCTATAGAAGCCATCTGCATATACAAACCCCTGCCTTCCTCCAAGCTACAATTATGGAGCAGATATGGAGTAACTCATTGTGCAGAGTACTTCTCAGTGGACTGTGTATGAACTCAACAAGCAGAACTAGATTTGGCACACTAATGTCCATGATTTCTTTCTAAAACTTTCTTAAATAAGGTTATATATTTATAATTTATGCAGTACTTCTCAATTCATTTAGTCACACATTTTGAATAATCACTATCTTCTTAATATAATATGGAATACAGGAATGGGATCTGTTATTCAGAAAGCTCCGAATTAATGGAAGGCCATTTTCCCTAAACTCCATTTTATCCAAATAAATAAGATTTCCTTACTTTCTGAAATAATAAACAGAACCTTGTACCTGATCAAAACTAAGATATAATTAGACTTAAAGGAACAGTAATGTCAGCAATTTAAAAGCGTTTTTAAGTAATGAATAAGTAATGTAGTGTTGCCTGCACTGGTAAAACTGGGATGTTTGATTAAAAAATACTATTATAGTTTATATAAACAAGCTTCTTTGCAGCCACGTGGCAGCCATTCTAGCACATGGCAAATAGTAGATAACAGAAAAGCAATGTAGAATGCCATTGTATAATACTGGGTTTATCTGTTATCAGCTATATAACCTGTGCCTCTTTCTACTTTTTCATCTTTGAATAGGTGCCCATATGGCTACACAGCTGCTTGTTCATACAAAATATAATAAAGTTGCTGAAGCAAACAAACCAGATTTACCAGTGCAGGCCAACAGTGCTTTAATTAATTTAATACACTTTCCTTTGTTGGTGTTACTGTTCCTTTACGATATGAAGATCCAAATTACGGAAATATACCTTATCTGGAAAACCCCAGGTTTAAAGATTCTGGAAAGCTGTGTAGAATGTTTGGAATAATGGAGTGTAATTATTCTTTTAATTTATGTACAAAGTATTGAGTGTTACCAGTAGCATTTTGTTCAAATATAACATTTAGACTCCCTAGAATTGTATCTGTTTCTGTGCCAGTAAAATTCGGTGGCATGACTCTAAACAGCCTCTTCTGTAGTATGTCTATTTGAAAAGTACTCTCTCAAAGTATAAATATGTGACTTGCCAATAAACATGTTTACTTATTTTTGCATATTTTATTTGCAAATTATAGAGCCACTAAGCCAAACATTCTTCAAAGCTTTATAAAAAAAAATACAAATTTCCGTGGTTGATATTTATATAAACACATCTACAAATAAAAGCTTTGGATACATATTACAACTTTCTTGCGTCAATCAAAATGCCTATTCTGTGATAGAGCAGACAAATGGAATTTGCTGCAGGAGTAAAACGTAAGAGCGTCCTTCTGTCCTCTGAGACAGATCAATTCACCTTGGCATGACTCAGCTCGTCCTAAGCTAGGTTGATCCATCTCAGTCAGTTTTATGTATGCCTGAGCACAGTGCTGTTAACTCATGAATCATGTTAATGTCACTAGATATAGATGTAGTTAGGCAACGTGTAACCGAGTATCAACTCATTTACATTCTGTTAATCAAAATTGTACTACTTTGGAATCTTAGCAAGGAGGTACTACAGGGAAGTATGACATTTTTAGCTGCACAAGATCAATTTATTAGTAAAATGTATAAGAGTGAACTAAAGGGTAAAGACTAGAATTTCTTCCGTGAATAATCTTCCCAATAATATATAATGAGCTTGGTGTTTTTGTAGACCATAGAAATTCAGAAAATATAGTTAAGGAATGCTCAGGAAATATCATATATGAACCTAGTGCGGCACAGTTGTGAGTTGATTGCATAAAGCCCCCAGCTACAAAAAAAACCCTGACTTTTTAAGTTAATAGAGTGTAAACTCTTTTGGTCAGCAACGCTGAAAGAATAACTAAAGGGAGAGTCACAGGGGGGGTCCAAAATGTAGGGCGCTCCCCATTGATTAAAATCAAGTACCTGAGAAGAAGCCTAAGGATCAGTCCACACGAGGCGATTTGGGGAGATTAGTCGCCCCAGCGACAAATTGCCTCTTCTTTGGGGCGACTAATCTCCCCAAACCACTTCCCCCTGTCTTGCACTTGTTAAAACTTGAATCACCTGCGACAATTCACATGCAGCACTTCATTTTCCAAAATCACCCGAAGTTGCTTCAGGCTGCGTGTGAATTGCCCCAGGCGATTCTCATTTTAGCCTGCGCAAGACATGGGGAAGTGGTTCGAGGAGATTAGTCAACCCAAAGAAGAGGCAATTTGTCGCCGGGGAGACTAATCTCCTCGTTTGGACTTACCCTAAGATAATGGGGAAGAGGCGCTGCAGTGGTCTGGGGTATTTCTGTAACTGCTCCTTGTCGCCATTTCCTTCAGATTCTTTTGTGCTCTCTTCTATTCCTGGCAGGAGCATGCATATTAGATTTAAATCCATACTTTTATGCAAAAAAGAAGACTTTTTCACTTGCCCAGAGAAAAACAGAAGAGAACTAATGGAGCTTCTAAAGAGAAATACCCAGGGCTGGTGCAGTTTATTGTTAACAGATGCACTGGGGACCTAACATTTTGGCACCCACTTAGTGATTATACCTTTATTTTACCTGTCTAACTTACAATAGCCATACCCCTGCTTGTTTTGCTCCTTGTAAATTTCTGTGTACCTTTGTGGTGCTATATAAATATTACATATAATGCAGATGCAAGTATATTGCTATTCATATTTTTATTGCTCATTTTTGAGTTCCGCTACTGTACATCTTCTAAATTGCTATGTGGTTTCCTGACCTAGCAGTTTGAATTTAGAACCTGAGAGCTGCATAACAAGCATTTAAATAATTTAAAGATCAAGAACCATACAAACCCACACCAGACATGCATTTACTGATTTTTTAAATTATTGATGAACATTATCTCAACATAGTTTTTAAATTAAGAAGCTGTACATTTCTCTTTCTCTTTGTTATTGAATTTTAACAAATGTAACTTGGCTAAACATAGAGGGCATCAAAGAAGTAAATGTGGCACCAACTATCTTAGCAAAATGGGTAATTGTCAGGCTGTAGTCTGGAAACCTGTTCTCCAAAGTATGCATCCAGTAGGCAGTTTTTAGTGCTTTAATATCCATAATGACCATGAATAACCATCTGATTGGTTGCTATAGGCAAATAACAATGTTTGCACCTTTAATGACATAACCCATTTGATATGTTTATAAAATATGTTAGGAGAAACAGCTTTAAAAGACTGGATTTCAGCTTATCCTATGAGAACAATCATACCATTAAAGTATATCCATCAGGCCAAATAATACCTGTTGTTAGATACATTGACAAAAAGTCCTAAAAAGCACACACAAACGTTTTCTTGTAAATGGGGGCAATGTTGTGCCTCATAGTTAAAATAAATGTTCCTTCAAACTGAAATTATTTATCATAATGTACAAAGTTTAGGGGACCCATAAAAAACTCATTGGCCATTGTTGACTTTAAAGGAAAACGACCCCCCCCCCGAACAATGTAGGTCTCTATAAAAAGATATTGCATAAAACAACTCGTATGTAAAACCTTGCTTCATGTAAATAAACCATTTTCATAATAATACACATTTTTAGTAGCATGTGCCATTGGGTAATCATAAATAGAAAATAGCCATTTTAAAAAATAAAGGCGTCCCCCTGGGATCGTATGATTCAACAGTGCCCACAAACATACCAAACACACTATAAAGTTAGGTCACATGAGCCAATTAACAGACAGAGTTGTGTCTTTTGCTTCCACACTTCTTCCTGTTACAGTTAGAGTTGAAATATTTCTGGTCAGGTGATCTATGAGGCAGCTCACTGACCATTACAAAATGGTGGTTCATGGCAAGAGATTTAAAAGGGCAATATTTACTTAAATAAATATACCATGTAGGTTATATTCTTTAATATGTCACTTAATTTGATATCTGTAGCTCAAGTATTCATTTTTGGGGTAAAGTTTTCCTTTAATGTGATTTGCTCTTAGATACATAGGGGTTAAGGACAATTATTCCTCTATGGCAAAATAGAGTAATGTAAACATTAAATAAACCCAACAGGCTGCTTTTACTTACACCAAGGATTCATTATATCTTATTTGGGATCAAGTTTTGTGGAGACAACCTTTCCATAATTCAGATCATTGTTTGGCACTTTTTTGTGGCTGCCTAATCTCTCTCTAGGGTTGCCAACTGGCTTGTATTTTACCGGCCTGGCCTGTAGAGAAAAACCTAAAAAAACATAGGAAGGCCGTTTTTTTTCCCCTAGAAAGGGTAGCAACCCTACCTCTCTCCTGTATGTTCCTCACTTCCGCCAATAAAAAAAAAAAAAAAAGAGCAGGAGCCGCTAGAAACAAAAGTTTTGTTCTGGAGAGAACACTGCAGAATTAGATATAAACAACCAAAAGACACAGAGCTAAAAAGTGCCCTGTCCAAAGCTTAAATCCCATGTTATCAACCGCCCTATCTTTAAACACAGTTTCAATATATGAGAATGGAAATACTTGTATTATGGAAAAAAGATCATTAATCAATCTCTCAAGTATTAATTTTTAAGTGTGTGAGGAAAATGTATGCTTCTGCTATAATTTAGGTTACCATTACAAGTTAATGAGGAGAACTTCTTTTTGATATGTAATAAAATTTCAATTTTAGCAGAGGGTATTTAATGGTTTATGGCCCACAAAAGCAGTGCTTGTTACCTAAATTACTCAGAAAAAAGTCCATAATAAAGTACTGTATTAAGAAAAATACTATTAAGGACAGTATGTTCTGATTATATATATATATATATATATATATATATATATATATATATATATATATATATGTAAAAGGAGATGAGCCATTGTCAGAAAGTAAGGTGAAATTATTGGGAGATGCCAAAAGTTTGGAAACCACAGTGATTATAATCACTTAACTATTATCCTAGGCCCATGCTCCTGTTAGCATAAAACTGCAATGGCCTGGGGTACTTTTGAATGAGCACAGGGAGTGATTGTTGTCTTCTGTTTCTTCATTTTTCAGTGGCCCCAGGCAGCTTGAAAAAGCCAGCTTTTGTTCTGAAAATTCTACTTTTCACTCTACTGCGCACACACACATGAAAATAGTGGAAGGGAAAGTGACATGTCTCCCTGAAATTTTATGTGTGGTATAAAGTGGTATAAAGTGTCATGCTGGACTGGGGGCCTCATGGTAGAGTCCTGCGCGGGTCCATTTTTTGGAACCCGTGCCTGCAATCTGCAACCCAGACCCGCAACCCGCATTCTTACCTGCTGGGACCCACTACCCGACACGCAAGTACCTTCTTCGCAATCTACTCCGCTGACCATCAAGCATCAGGAAGTGCTGTCATTGTAAACCAGAAGTGACTTAATCGGAAGTAGGCATCATAAAATCACTATTGAGAAGACCTGCAGCCCGACCCACAAACCCGCAGAACCACTGACTCGCGTCTATACCGGAACTTCTACCTGCAACATGCAGGGTACCGCAGGTTTTTACTGCTAACCCGCGGGTATGGACTCTACCTCATAGATCAAAACTGTTTGCTTTTGAATCTGAAATGCATGCTTAGGATCAATTGCAAAACCTCTGAGCAATTATGTCCCATTTGGCCCTCCTTCAAGTCGATAGCTAAATCAAAGTTAGAGAGCTGAAAAGCAGGAAGTTGTGTTTTGTTCTGTTGTGTTAGACATCCACACACTCCCACCTGTATAGATTAAATTTTTGGTTAACTAACTATGTTAGAAACATTTTTTATTTTGCACAGAACATCTATTTACCAGTTTTTAATTTTACACTGAACTGTTCCTTTAAGGAAGGACTTTTAAAGATCACAGCTGATGCTTCCAACCCATGCATTACAGGACTCACAAGATTTTATATATTAAAATTAGTCGGTGGTGGGGAACGTAAAAAAACAAGGAAAGAAAATTCACCTTTTCAATAGACTGTACTGAAATCCTTATTGAGCCCAAAAGTACTGTAGGTCTACAGTTGTAAAAACACCAGTGTTCTCATTGTGACCTTTAAATAAGTATGTCACCGAGAAACCAAAGTTAAGTAGGTAAATGCCAACAAAACACTTGATATTTTGATGGGTAATTTTCATTTAAACTTTGACTTTAATTGTGTATTGATTGACAGTGTTCCTTTAGGACAGATTTGTTATTTTTTTTTTATGTAAATGTTTTTTTCTGTGTGTGCCTGGAATGAGGTTACGGTTTTATGGTGCATGTGATCTATTTTGCCAGGATAACACAAATGTAAGGAACAAGTTAATAGTAAAAAAAGTATATAAGAAGGAAAGTCGAGCACTTGGTGGTGCCAAATATTAGGCAGCCCCAAGTAATTGTATCTACTCAGCGCCGATTCTGGGGCTGCCGTCCCCCTTCCCGTTCCGCGCTTTAAAATCAGCGTCAGAGCGGGTGAAAATGGGGCGGTATCGATAGTGAATTGAGTGCAATTGCGCTCTCTGCACTAGCGGAGCCGAATTTCTGGGTTAAAATCCGGAAATTCGGCTCTTAAAGTTACAAGAGGCGCCTTTTTGCCGCCCCTTGTAACCGGCTGCTCCGTGCCACCTGAGGCAAGGTTCTCACTTTGCCTCATGGCCGGAGCGGCCCTGTATCTACTGTACTTACCAGAAAACTGCACCTGCCCGGGGTTATACCAGTGAGCACGACAGAGCAATCGACTTCCGTCTTCTCCTATCTTCACATTTCCACAACTAACACATGCAAAAAAGCCGACTTTAAAGTTAAAGTTCAGCGTTTTGTTCTAATGCACATGCGCAGCCACGTGAAGACAGAGGAAGAAGGAAGTAGATCCCTCTGCGGTTCTCACTGGTAAAACTCCAGGCTGGTGCAGTCAGGGTCTGACTGGGGGGCCGGGGCCCACCAGGGCTGCTAGCCCCCCTTCAGACTCCCAGACCCCACAGCTGCAGCGGCATTCAACTGACCGCACACCTACCCCCCTCCACTGCTGCCGCTCCGCTGAGAGAGTGCGCTTGTGCTCATGCCTGTTGGGCGATAAACGTAGTGCTAGCGGCAGCACGCCGGGGGGCGTTGCGCATGCACTCAGTGCAGACCTGTAGGCCTGCAAATTGGGGATTTCGGCCGGCAGGGCCCACATGGGCCGTGGGCCCATCGTTTTTTTTCCTGTTGGCCCTGGGGGTTTCAGGTAAGTCAATACAATTGCATGGGGGTGCCTAACATTTGGCACCCCACAAGTGCTCGAAGAGTTTCCTTCTAGTTTTTCCCATAGACTTCAATAGAGTTTTTCACGTGATAAACTGGGAAATAAGTTTTTCTGAATTGAATGTCATCTCGAATTGTATCCCATCCATGAAGATTTTACATGATAAACCTTTTTCTCACTGAAATAAATCTGGCCCTATATGTGGCATAGTAAAGGGGTATTTTACCTTTGAAATAACATGTAGTATGATATTGATAGTGATATTTTGAGACCGTTTGCAACTGACATTTATTTTTTACTTTACTGTGAGTTTTCCTTATTTTTCATTTTGCTCAGTGGATCTCCAGTTTGGAGTTTTGGCAGTAATGTGGATTAACTTGATCACTAGATCACTTGATCTTTATGAACGTTATGAGTGTTTGTTCCAATGCGGTAAAACGTGGGGGCATGTTTATTATGCTGTGTAAAAACAGGACTATAATACACCACACATCACCAGGCTTTGCTGTGTAAAAAATAGCAGAAAAACATGGTACATTTTTTTTTTAGTTATTTCTTAGGTGGCAAATCTGGTGTCTGCGTGGTGTAAAATTACACACACCTGAATAAATTTTTACACGGCTTTTTACACCAGTTTGACACAGCATAATAAATATGCCCCCTTATAACTGAAGGGTTGACCTGAATGCTTGTGTTAAAAAAAAAAAAAAATACAGTGAAACCTCAATTTTACATCCCCTGGCTTTAAGTTTTCCCTCATTTCACTTTTCAGTATAGGGATGCACAGAATCTAGAATTTGGTTCAGGATTTGGCCAGGGTTCTGCCTTTGTCAGCAGGATTCAGATTCGGCTGAATCCTTGTGCCTGGTCCTAACGAATCCTAATGTAATCCTATGTAAATTAGGGGCAGTTAGGGAAATCACGTGATTTTTTGTCACAAAAGAAGAATTTTTTCCTTTCCTGCCGATTCGGTTTGGTATTAGGCGGAATCTTTAACCAAGGATTCAGGGATTCGCCGAATATTTCACCAAGGATTCAGGAATTTAGCCAAATCTTTCACCAAGGATTCAGGGAATCGGCCAAATCCCAAATAGTGGATTTGGTGCATTCCTGTTTTAGTATGATGTAATATTCTGAGACCATTTGTTTTCCTTTTTTTTTTATTTCTGCAGTACCAATCCTTGTTTAATCAAAGCCTTAACTGATCTATTTAATCTCTTGCTCTCAACTGGAATCAACTAAAACATGCTCTTGTCACCCCCATTCTTAAAAAAAAAATCGCTCTCTTGATCCCTCCATTCTTGATATCCTCCAACCTATCTCTCTGCTTCCTTTCATCTCTAAACTACTTGAGCATCTAGTCTACAACCAACTAACGCCATTCCTCTCTGACAATAACCTGGAATAGGAGAGTCCTGAAAGATGAGCAATAAAGTAGCCATAACAATACATTTGTAGCCTTATAGAGAATTTTAGATGGGGTCAGCAACCTCCATTTGAAAGCTGGAAAGAGTCAGAATAAGAATGCCAATAATTCAGAAATGATAAAACTGAAAAAATCAATTGAGTAGTTGCTTAGAATAAGCTATTCGATAACATACTAAAAGTGAACTTAAAAGTGAACCACCTCTTTAATAGAGACCATAGCTACTGAAATATCTATGGATTGTTACTGTACATAAATGTATATAAGATCTAGTAGAATGTGTTATTAAACAGCAAGATTTTTTCTGATAATTGTTTTTCCTTTTCAGCTTTGTATTCTATTATACTTTTCTGCGTGTTCTTGTGGATACCTTTTGTGTACTTCTATTATGAAGAAAAGGATGATACAGATGGAAGCCATTGCTCTGTGAGTTTTTGTAGTCTTCCTTAAATATATTTCAAATGCTGCAGTTTATATAAATTCTATAAATTTAACAAAACCTTATGAATCCCCAAAATTGTGTTAATTTTTTAATAAACACAGACATTGCTTTAGCATTCCGAATAAGCAATGGAAATTGTTAGCATAGGAAATTTCTTTTCATTTGATCCTGCTTTATATATTCTATCACACTAAGGACTAAACTTCCAGGTGCCCTGGAGAATAGCTTATGTACTGAGTAAATTCATGCCTCTGTCAATCAGTAGTATCCGTGCTGGTCCAGTAGTCCGTGTATTACAGGAATCCTCTGCAGCAGATTGTGCTGCTTTGCTGAATCGGCAGACTAAATGCAGAAAATGCTGCTAAAAATTGATTCATCACAGGATAGTAAAATTTACAAATTTGTATTTCCCTCTGTTAAATGAGGTTTTAAAATTCACATAAAATATGTTAAACCCGATGCACTCTTTATTTAAATTTGAAAGTCTTGTGGAAGATATTCTACACACTTTGTACAGTGATTATCTTCGTGCCTAAATTGCTTTTCATTTAACAGTATTTCCTGGTGAAGAAAAAAAAACAAAATATTGAGTTACTGTAAAACTTGGTGGCTTCTGTGAGCATTTGCTGCAGGGCAACCATACAGCAAAGGTTTATAATCAAACACAAGCCAAAAAAATCATATCCTGTTGTACTGTAATCAGTGCAAATCCTAGGCTTTTGTAAGAAAGTAATATGACTTGAGTCATTTGGCTGAGATAAAAAAAAAAAAAAAAAAAAAAAAAGTTTCTCCATTGCCTGTTTCTGAATGGTAAACATGGTGGTGGATTTATAGCGTCAGCATGAATCTATTAGATCCACATTATTACTACAATATGTATGCTGTGGCAATGTGTACAAAGATATATTAAGTTAACCTGTACTCTAAATGGATGATTTTCCTTCCAGGCATTCTTTACCTCTTCGGTGATGGGCTGGTATTCTATAGAAACAGTGCTAAACTTGATATTATTATTATTATTATTATTATTATTATTATTGATACACATTTATAGAGCACCACTGTATTCTGCAGTGCTTTACATAAGGGTACATAATAATTGACAAAAAAATTGATACAATAGGTAATAATGTCCCTGACCCACAAGGGATAACATTCTATGGTGTAAGTGTTGTTCCAAGACAGAATGTTACAGCAAAAAATTTAGGATACCCTTCATTTGATTAAATATTTCGGGGGGTTAACTCGCTACATGACAGGGAAGTATCCCATTACGCAGCCCATATTTCTTGTTTTCTTTGTCTCTGAACCTCTGGACCTGTCACCCAGACACAAAAATCTGTATAATAAAGTTCTTTTCAAACTAAGCATGAAATCTAATTCCTATTTTTTATTCAAGCGTTCATAGCTGTTGTAAGCTCATTTAAAATCTCAGCTGTCAATCAAATATTGTCTGCCCCTCCTCTATGCCTTGGGCAGGAAGGGAAATCTCAACTTTTTGTCACAAAACAAGGAAGTTAATTTTTTTTTTGACTTTTCACCTTTCTGTCACTAATTTACATATGCAAATTAAGATTCATATTCTGGATACTTTGTCCCATACTTGTATAAGGTACGGTCTGTTTACACTAGCGATGCAGTCCAGGATTCGGCCTTTACCAGCAGGATTCGATTTTTGCTGAATCCTTGTGCCTGGCTGAACCAAATCCTAATTTGCATATAATTGGTGCAGGAAGGGTAGTCGGTTGGCAGAACCAAATCCGAATCCTAATTTGCATATGCAAAATAGGGGCAGGAAGGGAAATCTCAACTTTTTGTCACAAAACAAGGAAGTAAAAAATGTTTTTTCCACGTTTTACCTTCGTTACTAATTTGTATATGCAAATTAGGATTCGGTTCAATATTCAACCGAATGAATTATTCGGGGATTTGTCCGCATCCCAAATAGTGGATTCGGTGTATCCCTAGTAGATATACAGGATTCCCTTGTAAACCAACTCATAACAGAAGTCTTTGTCTGTAAAGTCTTTGAGTGAATCAAAAGCAGGGGGACTGAGACACATGAATAGTTTGTTGTCAGCAAGCTACAGTAGTAGAATTTTCATAAATTTGCTCCGTTATCAGAAGGTGACAGTAGATACACTTTATGATGTCAATAACATAGCCTTTTTCTTATGCAGCAAATAGGCAATGCTTTGAAGTACACATCTGGGTTTGTTCTTGTCTGCTCGTGTTTGCTGCTTATTGGGTAAGTGTATTAAAGACAACTTAAAACAACATAGCTAATTTTAGTAATGTATATAAGAATTTTGGATACTAAGGATCTACAGTGAACGGTGTAGATGGGCTTTTTGCCATGCTAAACGTACAGGTATATGATCCAATATCCAGAAAGCTCAGAAACGCAGAAAGGCCATCTGCCATAGACTCAATTTTAATATTATAATCCAAATTTTTAAAACGGATTTGTTTTTTCTCTGTAAAAATAAGAGAACCTTAAAAATAAAATAGAGCCCAAACTAAGATATAATTAACCCTTATAGGAGACAAAACTAGCCTATTGGTTTGTTTAATGTTTAAATGATTTTTTAGTAGACTTAAGGTATGAAGATCCAAATTATGGAAAACCCCAAGTACTGAGCATTCTGGATAATAGGTCCCATACCTGTACTACTCAGAAGGTACAGCAGTTCTGTGACATTAATGTTGCCTTTCTTTTCACTGCTTCCACACCTTTGTGCACAAAACTACCTGGGCCAACCCCTGCTTTCACCCAGGTGTGTGCTCACTTGCACTTGCTTACTCCTGTAACTACGTATAGCAGGCTAACATATTTGAAAAATACAAACAGTACCCAGGTCAGTTATAATACCAGAGAACCACAACCAAGGAACAGGATATGCTAAGGTCTGGAGAATAAGGCACATCTTTCATTTTTCAGCTTGTGGTTTTCTGGTGATTGTCTGAAAATATTGTGAAAAGCAATTTAAAGTGACGAATGCCTGTTGGTGTTCTTTTAGGCATTGGTGTTCTTTTATAGAAAAGCTGCTATTAGAAATGAACTAATCATCTCACAATTGGTGGTTTTGACCAATGACCTACTAAAGGCAAGATGCAACCTAAATAAATGCTCAGATCATTGGCCAATTCAAATAATATATATATGCATTGGGGTTTGCATCTGATTCTCATTTGCCTGCAGTCTGCTATTTTCAGTTTTTTTGGTCATGCCAGTGCCCTAGTTGTGTCTGATTATACCCCTGAAAATATGGGGGATCTGACAGTAGTGCCTACTCTGCTGACTCTTTTTGATATTAAAAAATAGACAGCTAGGGTTGATGTTTCATTTCTGGAGTCATGAAGAATCCCAACCCACTAACACCCAGGCTAACCATCAGGGGCACATTTAATAAATTTAATTTCAATGTAATTTTGGGCTACTTATCGAATAGTCAAAAATTCAATTCGAATTGGAAAAAAAAAACGAAAATTCGAATTTTTAAGTACTGTCCCTTTAAAATCCTTCGAATTCGACACTTCGCCACCTTAAAGCTGCCGAATTGCCATTTTAGCCTATGGGGGACTTCCTAGAGCCAGTCCTGAAAAATTTTCTTAGTCCTGAGAATTCAAAGGATTTTGGGGGAATGTAATTAAAGTTGCAAAGAGAAAAACAATTTGCACCAATAAGAATAAAAATCCACATCTTTCAATGTAGTATTGTTCCTTAAAGGGCGCCTATCTCTACAAAAAGTTACCCCCAACCAAAGGTGCGGGCTGATAGAGTCCACATTCCGGCGCAGGCAAACTCGCACTGGGAGGGGTGTGAGCTGCCATGACACTCCGTTTCAAAATAACCAAGTGTGGATAAATACACCTTCACCTCAGGTGCAACTGCATAAGCCAAATAATCAAGATTGCTGAGGAAGAACCACACGGCAGGGCTTGCTGCAATTAGTGTTTATTCCCACAACATGTTTAGGGCTATGGCACCTTTTATCAAGTGTACATTACAATTCACAAGTGCAAGTAGATAAAAGTAGAACATAGGAAGTATATCTGTAATTATACAGGATAATTCAAGATATTATTCTTGTTTTCAAAAAAGGGCTCATCGTAACTTTATCTGTAATAGAGGAAAAAGTGTAATTAACATAACCTACAGCCATAAATGGAAAATCACAAAAAAAACACTTTATGTTCCAATTATCATTTAGACCCTTCGGCTGCAATATATCTAGTTTTTTAATCCAAAATGATTCCCTTTGTAACCAGAGTTTATTCATATCTCCTCCTCTCTCCGGCATTTTGCTGCTTGCGATACCAGTAATGTAATATGTTTTTTTAAAAATACCTGTGTTGTCTGGGGTATGTTGGCCAGACCTCAAAAGCTATTAAAACACGTATTAAAGAATATAGAGGGAAGAAATTTCAAACAAGGGACACTTGCGTCTCAAGACACTTTAATGTGTATAAACATAACCAATCCCAATTAAAATGGACTGTGATCGAAGTAATACAACCCTCAGCCCGCACCTTTGGTTGTGGCCTTGTGGGTAACTTTTTCTTAGCGATAGGTGCCCTTTAAACTGTTATTGCATTGTGAATTTTAATTGCGCATTGCTAATTTTAATTGCACACACTTAAGGAGTGCTTGAAGGTGTTGTAATCTTTTGGAGCAAACATAGCTTTTTCAGTTAGAAGTTTTATAACATTTACTGCGCATTGGCACAAACTATAAAATTCGCTAACTGTCTCGCACAAAGCAAAATTTGTTTGTACAAAGTTATAGCTTTTCACATTGCAAATAGTGGTTCCTTTACCAACTTTTATTACATTCCCCCATCTGTGCCTTATATTATATATGGGTTAAGGACTTTATTTATAATATTGTGTGTTTAATAAAGTTGTGTGTGGGAGGAAACTATCATAGACATCAGCATAACTAATAGAAAGAACCTAATATCCTTGCACTGTTAATAACTACTCCAGTTCCTAAGCAAGTTTATTAGACTTGTGCCAGAGTTGTACTCAATTTTAAGCTTCACCTCTGCTTCTCTGTATTAAAACTTTGCAAAGTGCTATGTAAAAAGCAGGACACTTAATTGTTATCTGTACACAATTCATAAATATGGCCCCAAGGTAGTAGTAAAAACGTTCTTACAAGCAAAGCAAATCTGATCTGTGTACCATTTGAGTTTTGACCTGGCCTTACTACAGAGTATATCTCACACTGTGATATAGCCCTGCTTACTAAATGTAAAACAATATAGTAATGTTCCAGTTAAAATAACTGTAATATATTTGTTTATTTAACAGATTACATGATTTCCATATCCAGATACCCCTCAGGCATAATATTTGTGTAGTAAGGCCATAGTAGCTTTTCAGTTTAGATCAGATGTTGCCATTATTTATCTGAATACAAAACTGATTGATTATAATTAATGTGGAAAATGTTAATTTTAGTATTAGTAATTATAATTAATAAGTGCAATTGTATTCTGGAATGGAACAGACAGCTTTTGTGAGCATTGCTAGCAGTTATCATTTGTCTAAGCTGTTTATGTAAGTATTTTTTATTATGATCATAGGCTGCTTGTCATCACCGCTCATACTCTCACAAACCACAAAAAGATGGCGTTAAATGCTTCTTAAAATGCTGAGAAATAAAATATCACTCTAAAAATTGAGAAGCATTCAGAGCACATTGCTCTTGGAAAACAAATAACTTTTTATAGCAACATCTATATGACTGCACAAAAAAAAATCTATATGCCATTCAAATCTTTACCCTACATTAACCATGGTACACAAATTCTAATAAAATGAAAATGTTTTGCCTGTTCGTCATAAACTCTCAAATGTGCAGGCTGCAAAGTAGTATTGTAAATCTCAGAATCTATTTATTAGACAAAGATTTTTGCTTTGACAACATACTGATCAGTTCTTTAGAAGGACTTTTTGGTACTTGTTTAAAATGAGGCTAAGGCCCTAGATTTTTGGTATTAATGTAAAAAGCTTGATGCCATTAGTCTTAACTCATAACCTAAAATTAAATCCTTACACAGAGGATAAGGGGGCAGGACTAGCTGTGTTTCCTAATGCTGCTGTCTACCTGGAGTGATGGATCTTTGTTTTGGCACATTTGCAGAGACCAGCAATCCTGGGGGCACAATTACTTTGTAACTGATTTT
>CM044439.1:99813894-99828352 GCA_024363595.1 Xenopus borealis
GCAAAAGAATAAGAAATCAGGAAGGGGGCAAATAGTTTTTCACACCACTGTATGTTTAGTAATGAGAAAACAGCAATAATGATAATTTCTAAGAATATCCATATTTTAAATGAAAAAATCAATTCTAGAGAAAAGACAAGATGTGTTATTGTAAAGAGGAAGTTATAGGATGTTAACATATATCTACCGCATACGAACCAACACATAGTTTTACAAGAAGTATTAAACATTCTTAAAACCTTTACTGAAGGAATGTTTATTCCAGGCGGTGCTTTCTCTCTCTTTGTCTCTCAATAGTTTACTAAAGGTCGAATTTCAAATAAAAAAAAATTAGAAATTCGACCTTGGGAATAGTGGGGAGGTAAAATCCTACAAATTCGACTATCGAATTCGAAGGATTTTACCACAATTCGATTGATCGAACGAACGATCGGATATAGAAAATTGGATCGATCGTTTGAATATTCGAATCGAATTCGAATCGAATATAGAAAATTGGATCGATCGTTTGAATATTCGAATCAAATTCGAATCGAATATTTGAACGATTTTTAAGCGATCGATCTAATTTTTTATATTCGATCTTAGGGAATGATCCCCATTTCGGTAGGTTTAATCTGGCGAAGTAGGTAGTCGAATTAAAATTTAAAGGGGAAGTATTCGACCATTGAATTTTCGAATATTCGACTAAAATTAAATTCGAATTATTCGAATTCTAATTTTCGATTGTTGAAGTTGCCTAATTTGCATATCCGAAATTCGAATTTGAATCTTTTTGAAAATTCGATCGAATTTCGAATCACTCATGTGAATTTATGGGAATTTAGTAAATCTGCCCCTTAATTTTGATACTCTTATATTACATAAATAAAATGAAAACCTGTCATTCAGAATTACTGTCAGGTATTTGGAGATGTAAACATGAGTTTATATGGTTCATGTTTACACATTAACTATGCTACAATTGACCATTTGTCAAAGTGTGAAAAAAGACTAAATTAGGTGACAGCTTCCTTTCTGGTCAATATTTATAATTATTCCACTAGTTCTTACAGTGTCATAATTAGATCCAATATTATATCTGACAAAATACAAACAAAATGCAAGAAAAACTATTTTTTAGATATTAATTATTCATATACATCACTACACAAGTGAGAGGATATCTAATTTTATTTGACGCAGTCTATAAGAAAGGAAAACAATAACATTTACAGGTCTTCTATTTTAAATTCATACCTTGAAATCCATATTTCCCCAATGAACAAGCTAAAAATACAAATAATATAGTTGAGATAACTTTTGAACAACTATACAAAATCATATTCAAAATGTAAACAAAAGATCTTTGAATTCAGAAATGAAAATAGCAAATTTGTGGCTACCCTTAAACACAATTTAGGAAATCCAATATTCAAAAGATATACAGATGCATTCACTTGGATTTGTGTGTTGTGCACCAAAGCAACATTGTTTTCAATAGGGAACTCTTTAATTGGATGGGATGCTTTGACGCAATATTCTGTGTTAAATGAGACAAGTGTGAAGTCTGAGTTTAGTTATTCTGTGTCAAACACACAATCCAAAATGGCTTCATCTGTAATACACAAATCCACCCAGATTGCAAGATGCTGTCAAGTTTTTATCAAAAACTTTACAATCTGGGGGGGGGGGGTTACTTATCAAAGGTTGAATTTTAGAGCTTTGTGAGCCTTGAATGAACTCACAACTCAAATGGTTTATAATGTTTAAAAAAAAACTTGAATGTAAAAAACTCAATTCAGTAACGCTAGTTTAAAACCTAAAAACAAGAATTAATCAAGTGAGAAGAACTCGAATTGATCAAATTTTCGAGAAAACCCCACTGAAAAAAACTCATGGAGACTATTATCTTCAAATGGTTCAAGGGACCTCTGCCATTGATTTATATATTACCCCGATAGGTTTTGAGTAATTTTGATGGTTGGGAATAATAAATCTTGAAAAATGTGAGGTTTGTGAGGTTGAAATATGAGAATTTTTAAAAAGTAATTATATTTTGATCAAAAAGATTTTCTAAGAATAATTAAACAAATATCCAAATGACAGACCACATAAACTTCAGGTAAAGGTTAGCAAACATCCTAGAACAGCATGGAGATGCCTCCAAATAAGCCATTTTAGTAATCATTTAAACATAATATTATAAAACCATTTACCTGGAAATTATAGTAAATGATAAAATCAGAAAAAGAATGGCCACACGTGTAAAAAAAACTATAAAATCTCCATATACTCAAAAATACCAGAAACAGGCTATAAATAGTGATGGGCGAATCTATTCCGTTTCGCTTTGCTAAAAAATGTGCGATATTCGCGAAACGAGTCGCGTCACATTTTTGACGCATGTCCTTTTCGACGCACATCGCATATTTTCTTTCGACGTGCGCCACTTTTTTTAACGCACGTCTCTGTTTTTTTCCCGCTATTAAATAAATTTGCCCATCACTAGCTATAAACGTATTGCCAGATGGTACTACACTGACTTTTAATGGTGATATGAAAACGAGATACTAAAAATCTGTCTTACCTTCAAGAAGCTCAAAATATTTAAGAAAGAAATATAGTGGAGAAATAGTGCACAAATCAATGCTTGATGAAATATCAGTCATACTAAGTTATGATTATTTACAGCACAGTATAAATGAGAGCCCCAGTAACAAAATGTAAGGGTTGATACCATGGAAATGAAAAGCAAAAGAACCCCCAATAACAAAGGAATGGATTCATAGACTATAGAGGATATTATAACAATGAAGCAAATCAGAGTAATAAATGAGATCAAACAAAATGGTAAAATATAGAACCTTTGGTTAAGCCATTCAGGAAGATAACAACATATTTGTTATCCTATTTGTAAATTCTTTATTTTTGTCATTCATTATATGTTCAATTTACTGCCATTAATGGGATATTTCATGGTTATTTACCTCTTTCAATTATAAATAAACAATTGAATGGTTTGCCACCCAACCCCCCTTTCCCACACACAATTTTCTTTACCTGCATTTTTGTTCAAAATCTGTAAAAATAATGTACAGGTATTACCTTATTTATATTTTAAAACAGTGTTCCTATTTGATATAAAAGTTAATATCACTGTTGCAAGCAAAAAAAAAAAAACATTTGGGAACTCAAACATGCAACAATATATAGAGTAAAATAGAGCATACAGAGCAAAAATGGCTGCACTTAAAAACACATACAATTATTCTCCTGAAGACAACCTGCTCAGAACTCACACCTGAAAATCTATTTAAATATTAGTACATAGGCCTGTGTATGCTTCATATGTAACTTGTCACACAAATAATTGCCCATGTGATTTAAAAGCAGAAAGTTTCTGTTCTATGAGACAATAGTCTAGGCCAAACTCTTTTTAACATACAATTTGATCCCTCTGTGTTTCAGCAATATAATTCATTTAATTGATATGTAAAAAGAAGCAATAAAAGAAACAATAAAAACAATTGACCAGTAAGGCCCCATCTAGAATATGCCATAAAATTTTGGCCTCCAGCACTCAAACGGCATGAGTAGGTGGCATGAGTAGGTCCTTCCAGAAGACAAGCGGGCACCTATTTCAATTGGAAGAAAGGAGGCTATGTCTAAATATTCTTAAGTGATATTTTTACAGTTAGAGCTGTGAAAATGTGAAATACTCTCCCTGAATCATTCGTACTGGCTCATACAATAGATAGCTTTAAGAAGGGGTTGGATGGCTTTTTAGCAAATCAAGGAATTCAGGATTATGAAAGATAGCTCATAGTTTATCCAGGAACTGGTCTGATTGCCATCTTGGAGTCAGGAACAAATTTTTCCCACTCTGAGGCAAATTGGAGAGGCTTCAAATGAGTTTGTTTTATTCCCTTCCTCTGGATCAGCAGGTTATGTATAGACTTAAAATGTTTGAAACCTAATTTACTATGTTAATGTGTTCGTTTAAATAACATTGTATAAAATGTATAAAATCATTCCATTGTTTTTGTTTTTTTACAGTTTGGATAAAGCTCTTCACTCTGCTGGAATTAATTCTGGTTTTATAATTTTTGGCACCAACCTAACAAATCCTCTGAATATTCTTTTGCCTGTTCTACAGACAGTAAGTAGCAGTGATGTAAAATAAAAGAATATTTTTATTTTAAGTAAAAGATGTGTAAATTGAATCTTATAAACAAAACTATAAGGAGGGTCAGGCAATATAGTTTCAGGATTTTACCCCAGTTCCCAGGGCACTCTCAAATATTCATTAACCTGAAGCAATCCCGTGAACTGCTAATTGTAAAAAATAATTTTTGTTAAGTTAGCATTTATAAAAGATAGTACATACCCCAACAATGCCCCAACATTACGCGTTTCGTACCCTCTGGTAATAGGTGTCTTTTGTCTTAATCCTGAGAATCTAGGTTAAGATTGAATTTATTTGCATAGTTAGTCAGTAAATTCAGTTGGTTTTACCTGGCATATAATGTATACAATAGATGGAATATTAGGCATTTTTACTAAATATGTTTGAGACCAAGAATTAAGGTGTAGAAATGTCTATGGTGTATACCTTTGTGGTGTTTTAGAAAACAGAATGGTTAATATAAAACAGCTTCTTATTAATGGAAGAGGCACAAGTTATTTTGTAAGCTAAAAAGGTGCATGCATGACTGCTGCATGTAGTATCCAGAGGTTGGATGGTTTTAATTAATGGATTTACAAAAACATCAAAAGGAACAGGAATTGTTAATCAGCTGCATGCATTATTGTATCTTGGCAACCATTCAGTCTTTGCTCAGAAAACATGTTTCACTTTTTGAAAATTCAGGAGTCTAAATAAATTGCATTGATGGATGTGGATTACTAGAAATTGATCATTTCATAACAGTTATTGGTTAATTTGGATATTCTAGATTTTATTCTCTTATAGATGATGCTATGTTATAAAGATCACGGTCTGATGCTAAAAGACGTTGAGCATTGAGCAGGATAAACAGTAATGGGTATTTCTAAAGAATTTTATTTCTGTTTGTTATTAGTTTGAACACTACAGGAGGATTATTATAAACAAAGTGCAAGAACAAAAGCCACCAACCCATGCATTTTTTTACAAAGTTTTACATTAGTTTAACTTAACATTTTATTTATATTCTTTGCAGACATGCACAAACTTTTGCCTTTTACTAGTAATTGAACTGTGGAATCCAGAAAGATTCCAGTCAAAAGTCCTGCTTAGCAACATCTGTCTGTCAGTAAATCCACTAGTGAATTATACATCGGAGAGTTTGTTTGGCCCCCCTCATATTTTTATACATAGTGATCATATGATCTGCCCCTTGGGTGCATCTTCTGCAAAGGGTCTGCAAAGGGATCAATCCCAGCTTGGCCAACCTTTCTGCATAATAGAGAGCTTATATATCCTTTATTAGCTTTATTCCTTTAGCGGGGTTAATTATTTCATTAATGTCCTATTTGCTGGTGATATAAAATATTCTGTGTGTGTGTGGGGGGGGGGGGCGTATGTGGGTTGCGTTTATGGATCTGTTAACCAAGTTTGCTATTCTAAATGGGGCCATCTCTCATTACCATGTGTCCCTGAAGCTATACTCATATTTAATGTAGGCTAGTACTTTGCTGGCCTTTGCTGCTTTTGGTGTTGCATTGCTTTTTACAAATCGCAATGTTCGAACATCTAACTTTCACAAAGGAGTAGAGGATACAATTGTTTAGCAGAAAAAAAGACTAACATTATATTAATACCCTTTTTTTTTTAATGTTGGACAAGCAGGTGTACAAATGTGACCATGCAGTTTAATTTTGAATGTATGCAGGCATTTAAAGGGATTTTTTCTATCCTGTCATTGTATCACTAAATTACACTGCAAGGAATTAATTCTACATAGTCCACTGGGTGCACAAACCCTCACCTGCAAATTAACTCCAGTAGCAAACACTTGTGCTGACAGGTCTCCTAGCCTCCGGTCAAGGCAAATTCATATGACATTTGTCAATTCTATGGAGCACTCAGTGGCTGGATTCATAAAATCTTCATTTATTGATTATAATTCAAATCATAAATAGTAATAGCTTGTGACCTATACCCCACACTTGACGCGTTTCACGGCTTCTGAGGAAGTGGCTAGATGCCACGAAATGCATTAAGTGTGGCGTATATGTCACAAGCTATTTATGATTTTAATTATACTCAATAAAAAAGATTTTATGAATCCAAACTGGCTGGAACCACATTAAACTGGGTGAAATTATGGAAAACTTAAAATCACGGGATGAACATTTTTATGTAAAATGTATACAATATATATGTAATGCATATGTAAATGTATATAGAGTGGTCACTACTATTTCCATAGGTCAATGCTGTCCAACTGGTGGCCCATGGGTATGCATCATGCAACTTAACCTCTCTCTCTCTCCCACTTGGTAGCCCCTTCCTCCTGCTTTCTCCACTGGTGGCATTAACTCATAAATAGCCCTGCCTTATAGGTGAGGAGACTTTCCTTGACCTGGGTTGCGCAGTGGGAGAGGGAAATTAATATTAATTGTGAGAATTCAATCTGTACAATTGACTGAAATTTCGAAGGAATTAATTCTACCACTTAAAATGTTATTCTTCAACCAATAAGTGTATTTAGTTGTATTATTGGTATGTAGACAGACATATCGGGTAACTTTGTGCCTGATCCTGTGCTCTCAGAAAGAGCCAGCACTTCACAATGGAACTGCTTTCAGATGAGCTACTTTTTCTCTCACTCAGTGTAACTGGAGGAGTTGTAATCAGGCTTGGGTGTTTTACTATTGAGTGCCATTTTCTTATCTACCACTAGCTGGGGCATGGAAGCATTTTTAGCAATGCAGATGTCGGGGAGTGCTTGTTATCTTGTTACCATCCCATTGTACCTTGTGTCTGCTGGGTTGGAAAGTGCAGTGCAGCAGTGATTGAAGAGTGACTAATGTTTATCAGAGCACATAATCACAGGGAATCTGTGAAATTAACACATCTAGCCCCATGTCAGATTCCAATATTAAATGTAAATAAACTTGTTTGCTCTTTTGAAAAACAGATTTCAGTGTAGGATTCCGCTGGAGGAGCTCTATTAACGATGCATTTTGTAAAACCATGACAGCATCCCTTTCAATGTTATCTTTTTTTTTTTTTCAAATAGGACCCTATACCAGTAGCAATTAATCACTGGGAGCTTAGACATGGATGAATACAAACTGTATTTATTGTGACCATTGCCAAATTAGAATATCTAAGGGTTGGGTTTGATGCATATACTGTACCTTAAATAGCTGTAGTTATAGTCATGCTTTAATGTTTTGTAGTTCAAAAAGCACCCGCATCTGGTTTAATACAATAATGTATTATTTTGCATGTGAAAAGTCAGTATATATATTTTTAATGTTTCCACTTTATGTTTAAAATTTCTTTGGCACTTATGGCTACTACACTTAATAATTCTAACAATAATTACTTTAGAATTCACTTTAGAATTATTCTTACAGTTTGTAGCATTGTCTTATAGATGCAGAAGTGACTCTTGTTTATGATTTGCCTTTCAGGTATTCCCTCTTGACTATATCTTTATTACAACCATCACAATGTATTTTATTTTCACATCAATGGCAGGAATACGAAACATGGGCATATGGTTCTTTTGGATAAGGGTAATATTTTTATATTCTTTTTATTTACTTTTTAAAATATCTCTAAAAAGAAATGAAGCTTTTGCATTCTTATCTACATTGCCTTTTAAACTTGTATTTTAAAAAGGGTTATGAACCTGTTAATGCTTTTGCATGTTTGTTTACCTTCAGTCATGGATTATTATACAGGTTTGGAACTTGTTACCTTGAAACCTGTTATCCAGATGCTCCGGATTACAGAAATGCCATCTCCCATAGGCTCCAACTTATCCAAATAATGCAAATTTAATAATAAGAATGATTTCCTTTTTCTCTGTAATAATTAAACAGTAACTTGTACTTGATTGAAACTGAGATATAATTAATCCTTATTGGAAGCAAAACCAGCCTATTGGTATATTTAATGTTTACATGATTTTATAGTAAATTTAATGTATGGAGATCCAAATTATGGAAATATCTGTAATCCGGAAAACCCCAGGTCCCAAACATTCTGGATAACATTTTTGCCATAGGGCTGGCTATGTCAGTCTTAGCTGATGGGCATCAAACTATTTCAAAACAAATCCAAAAAAATAATAAATGAATCAAACAGCTCCAAGCAGTTTTTTTAACTGCAGTGTATTTATTTAGCAGTGTCAGCACACTACATGTTTCGGGCAGAGCCCTTTATCAAGTGTAACAAACAACAAGGCATTGTGGGAATAAATACCTTTTTTTTTAATTTGGAACAAAACACCTCCCCCAAATTAAAGTGACAATGTAACCTTATATGGTCATATTAGTACATTAGAGTTTATAGTCCAATAATAAGTTCATCTTTAGTGTCCAGGAGACACCATTAATGATGGATGCTACTTTTCAATTCATTTTTGGGCAGTGCAGTATGATGCTAGATGTAACTGACCTGTCATTGCCATTTGATTCTGGATGTTACAATTTAATGTTGACGATGCTGCAGTTTCCTTTGTCCTTTAATGTTGACCCTTAAGTGCAATTTAATACTGAATGTTACTTTGCCAGTCCCTGGTACCACAGAGGTTGGACAGTCATAGGTGATTGTAATTCCACTGCTAGAAAGGAAACTGCAGGTATGAGATCAGTTATTCAGAAACCTGTTGTCCAGAAAGCTCAGAATTACAGGAACTTTGTCTCCCATAGACTCAATTTCATTCAAATAATGCAGATTTGTAATAATGACTTCCTTTTTTCTCTATAATAATAATAAAACAGTACCTTGTACGTGATTAAAACTAAGATATCATTAATCCTTATTGGAGGCAAAACCAGCCTATTGGTTTATGAAATATTTACACGATTTTCTAGTAGACTTAAAGATCTATGTTACAGAAAGATGTTTTATCTGGAAAACCCCAAGACCCGAGCATTCTGGATTACCTGTACTAATAAAAAAAAAAAAGAAACAGGAAAGAGTGCCTCTAATAATACATGCATGTTTAATAGTATAAGTATAAATAGTATATGCATAAATACATAACATAATTGAAGTCAATTGTATTGTCAATATGTATTTATACTTATATGTGTGATATACAGTTTCCTGTTACCTAAATTTGACTATTTTTATGGATTTTTTGTTGTTGTTAAAGTGGACACCAACATAAAAACTAGCATTTCTAATATCTGTTGGTCTGTATACACACAGATGTATAGTTGTAGCACTATGTAATAAAATTCATATGATAAATTAATCAGTTTATATAGAACCAGTATGTACTCCCCATTTTATAATAATTTTATAGCAAAAAAATGGAGTAAAATAATAAACAATATTTACATGATAAAACAGTAGAATTAAACATACATTTTGAAAATCTCATTTTGATTTTTAAATTGTCAACTTTTTACACAGTTGTACAAAATTAGAAGAAGTCGGACTCGACCACAAGCTCTCCTGTTTCTCTGCATGATCCTTCTTTTGATTGTTCTGCATACTAGTTATATGATTTACAGCCTTGCACCTCAGTATGTGATGTATGGCAGCCAGAAGTATCTATGGGAGGTGAGTTCGCTTTAATTTTTTCAGCTTTGTGTCCTACCAGGGTTATTTCTGTGTGAAAGTATAATGTCAGGAAAAACACATATTTGTAAAAATCAGTGTTGTTCCAAACTTGTTTGCAGGATGACTTTTATGAGCAGTAGCATTCCCAACATAGGTCAAAAATGTGCTATCCAAGATGGCCACTGTTAAAATTGAATACTGGAAGGCTTGTATCACTACAGAGAAAAATATTCTATGAACATCTATATATAACTAGATAAATAAATCCAATATAAATCGAAATATTTCAACTGTTCTTTCAAAACCACATATGCAATATCAGCTACTACAAAAAAAGCCATACATTTTTAAAAAGTAAACATTCTGCCGATATTAATATGGGTGAATATGTCTAATTGAAAGTGCCAACCAGCAAACCTTTTATAATTTTTATTTCACCTAATCCTTTCTGTGATATGTCAGTGTATTTATTCACAGATGATAGATTATAAGGTCTTTGGCGCTTAAAGGAGAACTAGAAAGGGATTCTATCAGATTTTTATGGTGTAGTTTTCTTTATTTCTAAATTATGATTTTTACACTGCAAATAATTCATATTAAATTTAATTCCTGAACCAACAAATCTACATTTTTTTAGCTGTAATATTGGTGTGTAGGCAGTAATCTCAGGTAATTTTGCCTGGTGCTTTCATAAAGAGCCATTACTTCATGATGGAACTGCTTTCAGACAGTCTGTTGTTTCTCCTACTCAACTGTGGTACATGGATTTTTGCTATTGAGTGTTGTTTTAAAATCTACCAGGGAGCTGTTCTCTTGTTACCTTCCCATTGTTCTGTTGATGGCCTGCTGGGGTGGGGAGAGTGGGCAGAGTGGAGTGACAACCCTCAAATTTGCAGCAGTAAAGAGTCACTGAAGTTTATCAGAGCACAAGTCACATGACTGAGTGCACCTGGGAAATGGACAGGTCCAGCCCTGTGTCAGATTTCAAGATTAAATATAAATATAAAAAAAAATCAGTTTGCTCTTTTGAAAAATTGATTTCAGTGCAGATGTCTGCTGGAGCAGCAATATTAACTGATGCATTTTGGAAAAAAAAATATTTTCCCATGACAGTATCCCATTAACTAAAGAAATAAGGAAGAAATGTTGTACATTATGTTTTGGAATTTTATACGACTGCAAGGGAACCACAGCTACAGTATTTGTAGTAAAGATCTGTGGCTCCAAAGATGCTTCTGTAGCTCCCCATCTTTTTTTCTGCTGATTCACTGCACATGCTCTGAGGTTGATTAGTAAATCATTCATATTATTGGTACATGGTAGCTGAGAAACCAGCACAATTAGCATTAGAATTTAATAATAAGCATTATAGCTCAACTTACTGTGGTTTACCTGCTTACTGTAAATTGTTCTCTCCATTTCAGAATAATAGCACACAGGAGATTGCAACAGGAAATTCTACTACCTTCGTTTTGAAAGACTGTGATGCCAGTGCTCCTGAAGGTGAGCGTCAAACTTTCACAATGACATATGTATGACTATAACATGTTCTTGGTAAAAGTATTTTGTGACAATATATCTTAGAGATATTATAATTGTAAATAGACTAACATGCAAAAATATATGCTTATGTTAATGTAACTTGGGCTGGGTCATCTATATAAAGATGGCAATGCACACAAAGATTTCCTTATTTGACAAAGTTCACAGATAAACACATCATCCAGTTAAACCACCCAGATAATGATGGACCAAAGTAGGAAAGCCTGTGCAGAACTGAATAGAGAGGGCTGCATTCATGGCCCAGTAGGATTTTGCCTGAGCTTGCGCCAGATTATTAGTCAAGGAGCCATACTTTTTTTCTCCAAACTGTAAAACTGCTGTCTTGGCCAAGTTTGCTTGATTCGGCAGGCAACATTAGAAGTGTATGGCCAACTCTAGCTCAATATGCCGTGACATTTACCCTGATTATTTTGTTTGTTGTTTTGTTTGTTTGTGCAAGTGTATGGAATAAAAGCGTGGTTGAAATGTAGACCTTCAGCTTTAATTTTTTTTTTATTTTATGTAGTATTTGTTCAGCTGCATACCAGTATCTTTTTCAACAGATATCGTTTAATGGGTCGATGTGGTTGCTAGGGTCTGGTTTACTCTAGCAACCAGGCAGTGGTTTGAACAAGAGACAGAATTATAAATAGGAGAGGGCTTTTATACGAAGAGTAAGTAATAAAAAGAACAAAAAATTAACAATAAAATTGTAGCCTCGCAGAGCAATAGGGTTTTTTTGGGCTTCCATGGTCAGGGGCCCCTTTCTGAATAAAGGCAGAAGAGGAAGGCTAATAATTAAGAAACTAAATAAACAAATACAATAGTGAAGTGAAATCACAAAGTTGCTAGGGAAATAGCATTTTATAACATACTAAAAGTGAATTTAAAGGTGAACAACCCATTTAAGTATAACAAAAATGATATATGAATTGCAGCCACTTTTATTAATAGTTCACTAATTTTCAGGGACCCAAAAATAACTGAACAAACTAGCATAAACTTAAATGTAATGACCATTTTTAATACTTTGTTGAAAATCCTTTTGCAGTCAATGACTACTCTAAGTCTGGAACCCACAGACATGGCAAAATTCTTTGTTTCCTCCCTTGTAATGCTTTCTCAGGCCTTCAGTGCAGCTGTCTTCAGTTACTGCTTGCTTGTTGGTCTTTGCCTTCAAACTATAATTTTGTTCATTGTCTGTCTGGACTGGGGAGCACTGTCCTAATAGCTTTGCAGCATTTAAATTACAATAGAAATCCAGTTTCACTGGCAGCAATACATGACCATGCAATAAATCTGCCTCTACCATGTTTCTTAAATCATGTGGTATGCTTTAGATCCTAATCCGTTGCTTCCCTTCTCTTTACTCCTTCTCTTCCCTTCATTATGTTGCTGTTTGTTTAATCTGTTTTTTAGGTGTTATCTGGCACTCTTATCTGAACTTCCACTTCTTGATGCTTACCAGTAATTCACACCTGACAGTAAAACCCTGTTCTATTGATTTTAGACAATAGTACACATATATCTCTCAGAGAATGTTCTTGACATTATTAGATATTATTTTCTTCACCATGAAAAGAATCCTGCAATGATTGGGTACAGTTGTGTTCTGTGGTTGTTTATGCTTTTTTGTGTTGTTTTTCCTCACAAAAATGTGCCCAATTATTGATTTGGTCACTCCTAATGTTACTCATACCTCTTTGATGGGATTGCTTTTTTTCTCAGCCTTATTATAGCCTGATTTAATTGCATTGACAGTTCTTTAGAACAGCTTTGAAATGCAAATGTCAAACTTGGGATAAATTCCAGACCTGATTACCTGAAAAATTTATGAAATTGTGAAGGTACTGCCCACACCTAACCATGGAGCTAGTCAGTTGTCCAAGAACTTTTGGTCCCTTACAAATAAATTCCTAAATCATTCACCCACTTTGATCTAAATATCCTCAAGTTAAAGCTCACAATCTCTTAATTTAATCCCATGTTTATTACATAACTTTAACTCTGTATGTATGGTATGAACCAGGCACCTTGAATTATACGTAATTCCACACAATGTTTCCAGACCATTTACTTAAAGGTGCGTTAGCACTGATGCCTGGACATCCATTCCTATTAACCTAAATTCTGTTGTTGTCTGTGCTTTGTTCCAAAAATAATGTATAATTTGTAACTTTCCAAAAAGTTAGAAATTATACAGCATGTGTCTAAAAAGGAAAATTTGTCTGTTTTAGCAGAATTTTTAAATTATGTAAATATTAAAATTGTACCACATCAGAAAATTGATTTTCTTGTGAATGTCTCTTATCATATATTTTATTTTTGTGACAGTAAAGAATTATTGAATTTAAATATTAAACAGGATTGGGTTCCTTAAAGTGCCTTACTAAGCAGAATAATGTATTATGTTATAACTCTTTCTTTCATCAGCAGTTTAGCATAGAGACAGATGTGATGGATATCCTGTAAGCGAAAATTACTTAACATAATTAGTATTGTAATCAATAATGCTAAATATAAACTTGCTTGGTTCAGTAATCTAGGACATAACACTAAACAATAATAAAGTTAATGAGTAACATTGAGTATTTTTGATGTGCTCAGAACAGTGAAATTCAACAGACTTTACATGTTATGTGTTTAGAATTAGGCATTAACAGAAAAAGGTGACTATATAATAATAAATTAGTGTTGCAGTATAAGGCTATTCCAACAAGCACACATATTGGTTTTAAATGACCAGTAACATAATGGGGGTATTTATTAAAACTCTAGTATATAGTATATTTTTTATATATATATATATATATATATATATATATATAGTACAGTATATCTCCTTATTTTAAAAATAAAAATCTGACCTTACACACGAATTGGCTTAATTACTAAAAAAGCCAAACAAATATTGTATGAGCGAGAAAAGTTTTCACAAAATCATGCGTCAATCCAATTTGTACAACTTTCTTGAATTGTCACCCGAAAAAACACAAATTTAAAGCTTATTTATAGAAAAAATTGTGCTGTTTCTGAAGCAAACATACTAGTTTTACTAGTGCAGGGCAACACTGAATTATATTTTTATTACTTTTAAAACACTTTCATTATTTGATGTTATTGTTCCTTTAAGGGTAGTTAGAGAGATCCTGTCATGGGAAAACATGTTTTTTTCAAAACAGATCTGTTAATAGTGCTGCT
>CM044439.1:99840515-99851271 GCA_024363595.1 Xenopus borealis
ATGTGCACTCCGAAAATGTATGGTTTTCTGGGTTGAACATAATTTTTTCTAACTTTGCCCCTCCCAACTGATTGCTCAAATGGGGTGTCTACATTTTAGGGCCCCTATATACCACATGCTTAGGTAAATCTATACATATTGTTCATCAATCTGTTCAGTGGTTTTTACGTTAATACCTAATTATATTTGGGAGATATAATGCTGTAGAGTCAAAGCTTTGAAGACTTTTTTTTTTATCACCAATTACAGCTTGGTAGTTTGGAGTACATATATATATATATGAGTTACCCATTTTTGATAAACCAGAATCTGCTCTTTCTAATAATGGGTAGTTTTCTAGGGTAAAACCTACTGTTAGGGGAATGTTTGGCCTTGAAATCAGAAGTATGTCATTTGGGGAGCGGTGCTGTGTAAATTTGGTAGTGTACGGCTTGTAGATTTTGATCCATACAAGTTAGAAATTTCCATAAAGCTATATATATTTGGTATTGCCGCATTCAGGAGACATAGACCTTACCAAATTGGGTGTTTTTTCATATATAAAATTATGTTTCTGTTATGCGATTGTTCATGTGAAACATGATTTTTTAAAATTTTATTACACTTCAAAGCCTATATTTTTTTTACAGAAGTATAATTACACCAAAATTCTTGCATATTCTGAATAGTGATGGGCAAATTTATTCGCCTGCGACAAATTTGCAGGTAATTCCCATGATTCGCTGCAGGTGAATAAATTTGTGTAACGGATGCCGGCATCCGTTCTTGGATGCCGGCAATGGGCACCAGTGTCCAAAATGGACACCTGCTTAAAAAACCAGATGCGGAGCCGTTTTGCTAATTTTTTCGCTTTTTTGCAAATTTCTCTTGAAAAATCCCACGAAGTGAAACATTCACCCCGATTCGCCCATCACTAATTCTGAAAGCTCAGGTTATCCTGAAAAAAAAAAAACAATATATTGTTTTCCTGGGTAAACTAAAAGACTGCCCCAGGAAAGGCCCTTAAAGTGAAAGAGTACAAAATGTCTAAAAACGGTTTGGCAGTAGATGTTCGCATTTAGGACAAAACGGCTGGCAGGGAAAGGGTTAATCTCATAATCTCAGGCATGTAGAAAACAAAACCTAGGATTATTTTTATTAACTACTTGTACTCTCAAAGGGAAGCACATTTTATGTAAAATGACAAAATATAAATAATAAATTGTCCACTATAAATAAGCTGTATTCAAAGGGAACAACTGTAATTAAAAAGATTTTCCTGCAGTTTTTTTTACACAGGCTGTGTGCCCATCTGTTACTTCTCTGAACAATTGCTTTATCAAATACTTTACTGGGCAACCATCCAACTGACCGACTCTTACAACCAGCAAGAAATGTATATTAAACCCCAGTGACACACTCCTCAGGTCATAACTTCTGTAGTGTCCTGCAAGCCCTGTATGACAAGGTCAAAGGAAATGCTTTATTCACTGAGTAGGCCCTTTTATAAAAAGCAGTAAGACCAAGTAGAGTAAAGCAATGGGAACCCATTAGACATTTTGTATTTGAGCCATATTTGTAATCATCATTTTCAAGGAATCTCTGCAAAGAATTTCTAAAGTGGGTATAAGGTTTGTGTACAATGTTTGTTTTGCCCATTGTTTTAATAAGGCAGTATGTATGATTTTTGCTATTTCTTGTGCTAAACAGGGCAAAATCTGAATTTGAAAATAGTCATATTCTATATCCTGGTTTTCAGTATAATCGCTTCTAAAACCCTAAAAGCTGCATGTTTTTTAAACACAGGGACTTATTTGGGGACTGTTGATTTGTTTTGTCAGGGGCTCCTAAGTATTTACACAAATGACTACCATATTACCCTACATATTCCATTACTAATGTATTTCATATATGTACTTTTTACCGTGCTCAGCTTTTCTTTTTTTTCAACTTGTACCGGATTCTACTTTATTTTTAAATACTAATTCAGAGTCCCTTATTGTATATATTAAAGTGATTTTTTTCACAAAGGTTTATACATACAGTTGTGCTCATAAATTTACATTCGCTGGCAGCATTTATGATTTCTTAACCATTTTTCAGAGAATAATAATAACACAAAAACTTTTCTTTCACTCATGGTTCGTGGTTGGCTGAAACCATTTATTGTCAAACTGTGTTTACTCTTTCTAAATCATAATCACAACACAAACTACCCAAATGAGCCTGATCAAAAAAAATATGCAAGAAAAAACCCACAAATAACTTCAGGTGAAAAACAAAACATACTGGAAGAAAATTTGCACTCATCAGCCCGGAAGCTGCACATGGGATGTACTTGGACATTCCCACATGACAGTGATTGGCTACAGCAAAATAAAGTGAAGGTTTTGGAGTGGCCATTTCAGTCTCTTGACCTCAATATCATTGAGCCATTCTGGGGAGACCTCAAGTGGGCAGTTCATGCAAGACAACCGAAGAATTTACGGGAACTGGAGGCTTTTTGCCAGGAAGAATGGGCAGCTGTCCTTGATGTTAAAGGTGGCAAAACGCGGTATTAAGAACTGGGTTGTGTAAACTTTTAATCAGGGTCATTTGGGTAGTTTGTTTAGTGATTATGATTTAAAAAGAGTAAACACAGTTGTTTGACAATAAATGGCTTCAGCCAAACACTGACCATGTGTTATCATTCATATTCTCTGAAAAATGGTTAAGAAATCATAAATTCTGCCGGGGGGGTGGGTGTGTGTGTGTGTGTGTGTGTGTGTATATATTTGATCCATCTGCTAAACATGTAACTCAGTTTGGCTTGGAAGGGGGCCCTTACATTTCGAAACACTAAGTTGTGACAATTAAAAGGCCTCAAAATTAAAACTGCCTGTTCTTTTCTTTCTTACAGATCAGTGCACAGTTACTCGAACATACTTGTTTCTTCACAAGTTTTGGTTCTTCAGTTCTATCTATTACTTTGGAAACTGGGCTTTTATTGTGGTATGTAATCATGGTTGGTGTGCTACTTTAATAGCAAACTCTTTCTTAAGGACAAAAGATTAACTGGCCCTTACTGTGCAAGCCATAGCTATCATAAGACCTTTGCATGAATTTACTTGTTCTCACATTGTAGGGTTAACTACTTCACCCCCTTGAGGGGTCCAGTGTAGTTAACAGTATGCCCATCATGACATCCAATCACTAAGAATGCATATGAGATTAGGTTATTTAGCCAAGGTTTTATACTAGTCTGACTGAAATCATCTTTTGGACCCAAGGGATCAAATCACAATAGAGGGCCTATGCAAATGTGATGGCAGTGGCCCACATCAACAGACCAACAGATCAAACTAATTTGTGCCCATGTCTGGCATTCGCTATATTTTCAGATCTCTTTCAGGTTGACTGTTACAACCTTTTTAAAATATAGTTAACTTCATTATATGGGAACCAAAACACACCGATGGGGTGTCAGTAAAACCTCTAAACTAGAGGGAAAAATGCAGTTTAAAAGAAGTACTATGTATAGGAATTTTATTTTGTTGGAGATTAAGTTTGAGGGATCAAAGATTTCTGTAATTAAGGCTTTGTGGTGGAACCCTAGATGAATTAATGGCAGGCTTTGACCAGCCTGTCACATTATCAATTTTTGTCCTCCGTGAACCCTTCTCTGTAGAAGCCATTAGGGAAAATAGTGTTTTAGTATGTGAGACATTGTAATGTGACTCCGCAAAGCCTAAATTAGACTCTTGTTTCACTGCTTTATTACTTAATTTTCTGTTCCTCAGACTGGACAAACTTATATTGTAAGCTAAGTGGATAGGAAAGCCAAACCTAATTCATTTTTGCTACTAGGTACACTACACATAACCTTTAGGGAAAATCGTGTTTTAGTATGTGAGACGTTGTAATGTGACTCCGCAAAGCCTAAATCAGAGTGGACAAACTTATACTGTAAACTAAGAGAATACGAAAGCCAAACCTAATTGCTACTACATAGTCATGTATATTTTCCATTATGTACTTTAGGTGCCTCAGTTTGGCAGTTATGTAAGGTATTGTACCTGTGTATATGTGAAACTTATAGCTAAACTGATTTAAAATTTAAAGTGGCCATAGACACCCCAATAATATCATACAAAACTAATTTTTGTACAGTATTTGGTGTGTGTATGGTGGGAGATGAGCCAACCAATATCGGCAGAAGACTTGGATATTGGCTGGTTCATTGATGAGGTGTCCTGGAAATTTTTGATCAGACGCCTTTGAAGGCACCCAAACATTATGCTGAATTCTATTGTTTCTTTTCCAGGAAAGATTGTAATATATATGGCAACCTTTAGGGCAAGGCAACTTGGATGTCTCTTTGAATCACTTCTGTAAACAGTAGTGACTGAATTTTCAGATATATTATATGTGAAAAACACATACGTTTAATAGTTTTCACTACATATATACTGTAGTCAAGTACATTCTATTTCGTTGTTTAGATTGTTAAATGTTAGGGTAATGCAAGTAGTCCTTTGTCACCCATGGAAGATCTTTCTCTATCAGACAACAAGCATTTAAATACATTTAAGTACAGAATGAGTATTGCTACATGTAAAAGACAATGCAGATGAAGGCATTTTCCTGAGATGAAGCTGATCTCCCATGGGCAAGAAAATGGTACATCTGTCATTACCCTTAAAAAACACTGTAGATCAGATATCACAGTTGAATTTTGATCAGGCCAGCACAAATAGTGAGGTATCCTGATCATGCAATAATTTTAGTTGTGGCAGATCCAGTGAACTGCATTCTCAGAAATTCAATAAACCCAGTTTGTCTGCCATAATTTCCAGACAGAACTACTACTTTATCATGTCTGAAAACCTAATTATTCTTCAGAGCATCATGCATCCCTTTCCTTGTTATTGGGTGTGCTGGATTAACAGTTCAGTAACCGTTGCGCTGGATTTACAGTTCAGTCTTGCCAGTCAAAAAAGGGCTGAAGATGATGTCATACAGAGAGTTGCCCCTACTCTATTTTACCAGTCAGTACTGATGGGGCGAGGTCTGATAGCAATTGTGGGGAGATGGAAAGAAAAATAATTCTTGTAGCATTGCATATGAGAATTGTCTCTAGATTTAAAGGACATGTCAACCCAAAAACATATTTTTTGCCTAATAAAATAAAACACAATTCTAAGCAACTTTGCAATAGATATGCATTACAAATTGTCTGTATTTTGTTACTTTATGTTATTAGTATTTGAATAGCTATGGAAAGCAGTGTTTGTCTGTCCCTTTCAAGTCTCTACCCTGGTGGCTCTGGCTTTTGAAACAATGTAAAATAAACCAACAGATTAACAGACCTGTTGCGCTGGAGGAGACTGGCTTTTACAAACTTGTTGTTTTCAATAGCAATTAAATGAACAAATATCTTTTAAAGGGCTAAAAAATGTAATAAATTAATATTGCAAAGTTGCTTAAAATTTGGTATTCTTCTATTAGGCAAAACAATTTTTTGGGTTGACATGCCCTTTAAAGCAAGTCTTTACATATTTTTTGAAGCAAGTATTTCTTAAGTTTTTAAGAAGATAAATATTCAGAATCAGCTATTGCTGGCTACATAAGTGCTTTTTATAAACTATTGAAGGGTACAAAATAAAAAGCATTGCAAATATTGAGACTAAATGTATTTTAATTTCAGATATTCATCATTGGACTAATTGTGTCCTGCTGTAAAGGAAAGAAATCCGTCATCGAAGGGGAAGTGGAAGATGATGATTCTGACTTAAGTGATGATGAAGATCATCCATAAACTTAATCTAACCTGTATCATAAGTAACAACTTGTAAAAATTGGTTGGTTTAAAAAAACGAGAACATTTTTAAAATAATGGATAACAATGTGAATTCACTCATGGTGTCATGGTTTGCTGGTAACTGTATGTTAGGGGAGAGAAATCGCTGCTGCCTGGTCTCTGCAATGTATTAAGATTATAATACGTCAAATTATATAATTTGGTTAACAAATCTACTGCATCGATTTAACTTTGACTGTGTTTGCAAATAAATATGTTTTCTGCAGGGTGATGGCATTTCATTATTTTAACTATGCCTACAAAAAAGCATTCTGTTTAAACTTTCCTTCTACATAATTACTAGAAGGTGAGCGTTGCTAGCTTTATTTACATTAATTAAAAATGTAATATTTTTCTATTGTCATTAAAAATGCCTTGCCTTGAACAAAAATTGTGTTATTTGGTTTTGCTTAAGAAAATTCTTACATATTCCATTTTCAGTGACCAGCTGACAGAGGCAAATATATAGCTGGGCAAACTTAAAAAGGATGCAAACACAGGTAAAGTGATTAGTGATTTGTTTTTGGGAGACTTGAAAGGGTCCATTTACAAATACAATGCAAAGTGCAAATTCGACCCTCAAAGTTTTTTAAAGGGCTTTGTCAATTGAAAATTGACCTAGTTCAATCAAATAGGTTCGATGGAATAAAAAATTGTTCTTCGAATTCTCGGAGCTTATAAAAATTTTCAGGACAGGTTCTATGAGGTCCCCCATAGGCTAAAATGGCAAATCGGCAGCTTTAAGATGGGTAATATTTGAAGGAAGGGCAAGTACAGTAGAACCCTGACTTAAAATCAGGGAAGATGTAAAATAAGGGAAATGTATTAAACACATATAAGCACAGGAGTAATTTTTTTTGTTTAACAGCTCACATGTATGTCCCCCTTCAACGCAGTTCACCACTTCCGACTGCATTTTAGGCTTCTGTGCAGTCTCCCAGCATAGCTCTTCACTGTTGTGTTGTTTTACAGTCCTCTCCTTCTGCAGCACGGGTCACGTTCCTTCGGCCACAGCACAGCTCATTTCTGCCTGCACAGTCAGCTTTTTCAGCCCCTCCTTCTCCAGTCTCACTGTGGAGAGGTGCTAACTTTTGCCTGCAGGGTCACGTTTTCCTTTTCCCTGCACAGCTACCTGCCCACTTCTCCTTCTAACACGATCTCAGGAGAGGCATGCAGGGAAGATTATGAAGTTTAAGGAGCCATAAATCATGAGGGTACGGGCTTTTTTATCTAAAAACCTAGCCTTTGGGTAGGAGCAAGCCCTAAAAAGTGACTTTAAATCAGGGAAAGCAAAACATTAAAAACGGGAAAAGCACCCATAGAAATGCATTGAGGCTGGGGGGACCACAAAAATGCGGGGACGTAAATTCGGGGTTCTACTGTACTTCGACATTCGAATTTTTGAATATTTCAATTCGACTCAAATAAATTAGAATTTTCGAATTTTTCAATTCAATTAGAATTTTGGGCTATTCGATAGTCGAAGTAGCCCAAAATTACTTTGAAATTCGAATTAAAATTTTTATTCAAATTTTCAATTCGATCTTTAGTAAATGTGTCCCTATATGTTTTTTTTTCCCCCATAATGCAGATTTTTTACAGAATTCCAGCATATTTTTTGGCACATGCTAAATATATCCAAAATTGTGAGCAGTGCACCACTATGGGTGCAAATTCCCTCCGTTTTGGTAAAATGCAAGCAGGTTGCATCACCTTGCATTTGTGTTCAAATGGTACCGCTTCATGTGTGATACCATAAAAATTACTTTTTATATACAGATGAAGCCACTTTGGCTGTGTGTTTCTCCTTTAACCCACTTATCCCATTTAACACAGAAAATTGCATCACAGCATCCTTTTTAATTGAAGAGAACCATTTGAGAACAATGGTGCTTTGGTAATAAAAATGTTAAATGCATTAAATGGGTTTAGATGATTTTAGATAAACGTTTCTTCATGATGCATTTAACACACAAATCCAAGTGGCTACAAAATTTATTTATAAGGGAATAATTAATCTGTATAATACTTCAAACACTGCACTGACTAAAAGAGAAAAATACCTATAATTTCAAGCAATATAGCCATATTTTAAATAAATACTTTTGTCTTTGTGGGCACAATGGCCCAGATTCAATTCAGTCAGTCAGTAAACCTTATATCCAAATACAGATTTTCCCATAGATACATTTTAATTGATAATTGAATCTGGTCCAATATTTCTTTTGTATCGTAGGATGTTAATAAATGTGACTCAACCGAACGCATTACATTTTTGCAAAAGAAAAAGTAGATAAACAAGACTGCTGTTGTCTCAAAGGCCTATAAGGTTCTGTTAAGAATTGCCAATGAACCCATTGTATGACAGCTGGGACTAGGCCAAGCTACACCAATATGCATTAGCGATCTTTTGAGTCTATTCCTATATAGACTTCTCTGTATACTAAATTTGTTCAAGATACCAGGAGGTCCATTTATCAAAGATCAAATTTAGAATTCATGTGATTTTTTTTTCTCCTAAATTCGGGAGTTTATTTAAGAAGAATTTTGAACTTCTATAACTTGATCAAATATTACAGAATCAAATTCAATTCCAATTCGACCAAACTTGAATTGTGTTTTTCCTCAAAAAAAACTCAAATGTCATTAAGGCTATAACATCTTCAAATGGGTCACTGGAACTCTGCCATTGACTTCTACATGAACTTAGCAGGTTTTTGGGGGCAAATAGTTGAATTTTAATTGTTCGAATTTGAGAGTTTTGACCAAAAAATAAAACAAAATTCTAATTTACTAATCGACCCTAAATAAATCTGCCCCTTATTGTCTCTTTCTGGCCATGTTTACTGTGACTTCTTGGCACCAAAATTTGACCATTATGGCAAATGTCAACACATATTTATTCTACTTTAACATGAAGGCAAAAGGCTATGAATCATAATATAAAAGGCTATTTTGATACTAAACTCTACAGTTAGTATAGCTATGGGCATATATGGTTTGTGTGAAAGAGTGTAGGGGTGTGTGTATGCTGGGATTTAATTTGGAGGGGTTGAACTTGATGGACTTTGTCTTTTTTCAACCCAATTTAACTATGTAACTATATCCCGAGATCAGAAATAATCTTAAGCACGTATCAGTCTTTTGAGCACAGTATTTTTAGCTGGATATTTCAGCTGTGCAGTTATTGAATAGCTTTAAGCAAATGTATCCTGATAGAAAATCTTGACTGTGTGAGAATCGATAAATGGATTACGCATGGTGGCAGAAACAGTGTTCAACAGTGTTCAAAATAGCCTGTGAGCTAGGACATGGTCCTTAAAGGGCAAGGAAAAGGTTAACATAACACAAGGTTAAAAAAAAAAGCTTCACCTCTATGCAGACTATCAGTGTAAAAATGGATTTGATGCGTGACTCTGTTTAAAAGATCCAAAGGAAACAATCCCACAAATGCTTGCAGTACAGAATGTCACCTACCCAGAAATCCCCAGGCACCTCTCGACTAAGACTGCAAGGCATGCTCCTCAGATTACATTTGCCTGCAGTGTGAGCACTCTTTCTCTCCGGCAGCTGGCTCTGTCTCATTAGTATTCGAACTGATGCCGGCCCTCCATACAAGCATGGCCAATAGGAAACATTCATGGCCATCCTGTTGGTTGTGCCTAAGCTCAGTAGAGTCTTGATTCTACAGACCCTGCGTATGTAGTATGTTTCTTATTCCCCTAATTGTAATGTATTTTTACACAGACTGCTCTACTCCCACAGCTGCTTTATACACTTTACTAATCGTTGTGGGGCCCTGAAAGGATCGTAGCTAAGCTTTCAAGGGGGGCCAGAGAAACGCGTTTGCTGCTGAACATGCAGCTTATAGAGGGATGGGGAAGATAAAAGATGAATTTAGCAAATAGCAGAATCTGTTCTGCAGCTCACTCCTCTCTCCTTTCCCTTTGAAAACTTTGCTACGATCCTTTCCGGGCCTGCAAAGATTATTAACAAGTAAGAAGTAGCTGTGGGGGTTGCTTATGTTCAGGTTCAACCACAGGAAAAAATTAACCTGTGAAAAACCTCATGGAATGCAGAGCAATTGTGCAGAGAGCCCAGCAGTAAAAGAACAGATAGTTTACAAATAGACTTATTTGCTCAGTTAATCTTTTATCTTCCGCTCCCTCTGTAAACTCTATGTTCTTTCACTGCGGGGCTTCCTGCACAATTTTTCTGCACTCCATGAGGTTTTTCACAGGTAAATTTTTTCCTGTGGCTGAACTTGAACAGAAGCAACTCCCACGGCTACTTCTTACTTGTTAATCTTGCTGGGATGTTTCCAGATGGAGGGTAGAGACAAGTGAGCTGCAGAAGAGATCTTTTACTCTTTCTAAGGAAAGTGACGAGTAAACTGTTTATTATGATTGACAGCAGTGCACGCTTCTGAGGCTCGTCCACTTCTTCCACTGTTAAGCGCTTTTAATATTAGCACCTGCGCAAAACAGGAGGAAGGACGTATGTGATGACGTGCTCCTGTCCAAAATAGCAGACGCAATCACTGAAAGAATCGCTAACATGCGAGCAGACAATATAAACTTTAGAAAATGTATTTGGCAGAAATTAGTTAGCGATTGAGGAGGGGAGGAACTGGACTTTATAATGATGTATTCAATAAAAATGTAATTTCCTTGCCCTTTAAAGGAAATGTTGACCTAAAGGACTGCCCCTGACTCTTCTTTAATATAGGTTAAATTTTAATTAAATCTATCATTTCATTAAAGTGCAACCCTAAGCACTGAACTGTTGGCCTGTTATGCCAAAAATCCTGTGCAGCAATGTTTTACTGCACCAGTGTAATTAGCAAAAATAATGCATAAAATAACTCAAATTATTAGCAAAAATTGGCAATTGGCTCATAAAATCATGTCACTGTGAACTGATGTGGGCTATATATAT
>CM044439.1:99853018-99867958 GCA_024363595.1 Xenopus borealis
TGTCTAGCCCCATGTCAGATTTCAAAATGAAATATAAAAAATTCTGTTTGCTCTTTTGATAAATGGATTTCAGTGCAGAATTTTTCTGGAACAGTACTATTAACTGATGCATTTTGAAAAAAAATTTTTTCCCATGACAGGATCTGTTTAAGATGGTCTGTGGTCTAATAACATTCCTCATTGGGATAGTGTTCTTTTCATGTACAGGTGATATGAAAAAAAAAATTCAGATATTTTAATGAAATAGCATGCTAGCTAGGGATGTGGTTGCAAATTATGTGATTGTAGCCACACTTAACTCACCTTAAATAGATAACACACTATGTGTCTGTTTGTGCTTTTAAAGGACATGTAAAGCCTACATTTTCCTACCATGTATATATGTTGGGCATATCTTACCAACCCAAGCCACATCATTTGTACTACATATACACCCTACATTTGCCAGCACCATCACATTTGCCTTAAACAAACAGCAGCTTATACACGGCTGCTATTTGTCCTCTTGACACCTCATCAATAACATTGACATGTACAAACAGGACATAAAGTTCTTGCAATGTAGAGTACAGGTTTACACAGGCACACCATACTTTGATAAAAAGTTCTGCTGTAATGGTTAAGCTGAGTTCAGGAGAGCTGGTTAGGAGACAATCTCTTCATTGTCAGACTAGAGGGTGTGTTTAGTAATCTGAGCTGAGAAGAACTGAGCATGCTCATTATCCAACAGCCAAAGTACAGTCTTACAAAAAAGTTTTGGAACCCCTCTCAGCCAGCATAATGATTTACTCCACTTTCAACAAAAAAGTTAGTGGTATGTCTTTCATTTCCCAGGAACATCTGAGCACTGGGGTGTTTTCTGAACAAAGATTTTTAATGAAGTAGCATTCCATTTTATGGTATTAAATCAAATGTGAAAAACTGGCAGTGCAAAAAATTGGGTACCTTTGTAATTTTACTAATTTGGATGCATGTAACTGCTCAATACTGATTACTGGCAACACCAAATTGGTTGGAGTAGCTTTATAAGCCTAGGCAGGTGTGTCCAATCATGAGAAAAGGTACTTAAGGTGGCCAATTGCAAGTTGTGATTCTGTTTGACTCTCCTCTAAAGACTGACCGTATGGGATGCTCAAAGCAGCACTCGAAAGATCTGAAAACAAAGATTGTTCAGTATCATGGTTTAGGCGAAGGCTACAAAAAGCTATCTTAGAGTTTTAAACTGTCAGTTTCAACTGTAAGAAATGTAATCAGAAAATGAAGTCCATAGGCACAGTTGCTGTAAAACCCAGGTCTGGCAAGCCAAGAAAAATACAGGAGCGGCATATGCGGAGGATTGTGATTCTGGTTACAGACAACCCAAAGATCACCTCCAAAGACCTGCAAGAACATCTTGCTGCAGATGAGCGCAATTTGCTCAAAGAACATCTGTTTGGCAGGGTGATGAAAAAGAAGCCCTTTCTGCACTCATGCCACAAACAGAGTCACTTGTTGAATGCAAAAGCTCATTTAGAGAAGCCACAGTCATTTTGGAACAAAGTGCATTCCACGAAAAACTCCTGCTACACACTATCAAATTTGGTGGAGGTTCCATCAAGCTGTGTGACTGTGTGGCTAGTTCAGGGATACAAACCCTTGTTAAAGTTGAAGGTTGGATGAACTCAACCCAATATCAACAAATTCTTGAGGATAATGTTCAAGCATCAGTCACAAAGATGAAGTTATGCAGGGGTTGGTTATTCCAACAAGACAATGACCCTAAACAAAGTTCGAAATCTACAAAGGCAGAAGAAAAGTACAGTATTCTGTAATGGCTGTCACATTCCCCCTAAATATAATTCAAAAATCTATGGAATGATTTGAAGCAGGCTGTCCATGCTTGGCAGTCATCAAATTCAACTGAACTGGAGAGATTTTGTATGGAAGAATGGTTACCACCATCCAGAATCCAGACCTTCATCAAAGGCTAAGTCTAGAGGCTGTTACATTTGCAAAAGGAGTCTCAACTAAGTATTTATGTAATATCTCTGTTGGGGTGCCCAAATTTATGCACCTGTCTAATTTTGTTATGATTCATATTGCATATTTTCTGTTAATCCAATAAACTTTTTGTCACTGCTTAAATACTACTGTTTCCATAAGGCATGTTGTATATTAAAAGGAAGTTGCTACTTTGAAAGCTCAGCCAATGATAGGCAAAACGCCAAAGAATTAAGACTATAAATTCCTGAGGGGGGCAGCGTTGGTAAGAGGAGGAGAAGGAATTCTAAGGGATTAAGGGGACACTGCAGCCTTACTGTTAACCTTTTAACAACCAGAGTGGCATGTATATAAATATTTCAAAGAGGCTGATCACTGATTAGATTTTTGTGGGTGGGGTTTAGGTGAAAATCCTCCCTCCCCCATGAAGTGGGAAGGGAAGCATAGTTTGAGGTTTTTATGTAATTAATTCTGCATTTGTGTACATCTTATATTATTTTCAGTAGGAGGAACAGGGCAAGCTATATAAAGAGGATAATGTGCTTCTGTTGCCTTGAAATGCATACTAAAAGAGCACATACTACAGTAAATACAATTCTTTGCAAGTTTTTTTACATTTTTCTTAAGTAATACCAGCATGTTTTCAATTAATTTGATCTGCTGCTATCTTTGTGCAGTCCCAGACCTAAACAGAAAACATTTCTGTAGAACAGTTTCTCCAGAGAAGAAGCTAATAGTTCCATGCTGTCAAGTAAGTTAACACTTACATTTACATATAGATATTATTACTTTACATTGTTACTTTACTGCAGTTTCTGATGGTTTATTTTGGTCACCCGTTATTTTATTGTGCAAAATCTCACCTCTCTAGTGTGTTAAGAAATATGTACTTATATAAAATTCTAAAACTACAATAAATTATTTTAAAAAAGTAAATTTCTCGATTGTAATTTCAAACACAATCCAAAGAAATATAAATTTCTTCGCACTGTTAATTTGAGATTTAAAAAACAAAGGAACCCAATAAAATACTATCAGAACCCAAAGAATAATTTAATCTATAAAGAATAAAAAAGTATAAGATAAATAAATAAAATAAATACACGAACAGACTATAAACAAGCAAATAAATTGAATATATGATAAAGAAGTGTATTCAAACAATACATATAAAAAGCATCCAAATCATCCCAACATCCTCCAAAAATGCTAGTTCGTTTTGGCAAAGAATGCACCAATGAAAATGTTTTACTTTTTGTGCTTTATGGAGCTTTTAGTTACAGTTTTCTCTTTATATGTTTGTTTGTTTCATTCTAATTCTAAACCTTGCTAAATAGTTAATCGTCAGGAACACCCAAATTCTAATTTAACTATTTTCCTCTATGGGAAAGTCTTCTGTTTCTTCCTTTTGAACTGTATGGGGCAGATTTACTAAAGGGCAAAGTGGTCGTAGCTAATGAAAATTTGCCAGAAATCCGAAGGGACTTCTCCAATTTACTAACAGGAGCTATCACCAGGCAAATTGTTGCTCAGGTGAACAATCGTTACTTGCAAATTCACAAAAGTGCAAATTTTACAGAATGTTACCTCTTCCGCCAGAGTTTTCTTTGCCCCCTTATACCAAGCAAACTGATAAGATTAAGTTACATCCTCCTCAATCTTGTGTCAGTGACATCATATCCTGTATGCCGGAAACCTCATAAAAGTTGTTAAAAATACTGGTCTTTTCATTTTTTAAGGTGGGATTGCCTTCAAAAGTCCTAACTTTGAAAGATTGTTAGCAAAATGTTGTTACTTTTGTTATTCTGCATATTGCATATTTAAACTTATAAAAGATGTTAAAAATAATGGTCTTTTTTTAAAGCGAGATTGCTTTCAAAAGTTCTAACTATAAAATATTTTTGTGTTTATTTTTTTAACCAATTTTAGGGGCATGGCACATTTGTTTTAGGGTGATTTCATGTCTATGGCAATAGAGGATCTCTCTTGTTTTGCTTCCTTGTACATGTGTAATAATAAGTGGCCACTTTAAGCATTTTAACCAACATCTCTAATAAAGATGTCTATATGACCTACATGTACCCGGCCTATACAAATTGACCTTAGTGTAAGAGTACTAATGAAGTTTTGCTAGACAGAATTAATCGCTAGCGAAGGATCGCAAAGAAATGCTCATGCTGATGAATTAACAATAGTGAAACTTTGCCAGTGTTCAGCTGCTGGCGAAAATTCGCCTTTTAGTGATTTTGCCCCTATGTATCCAGTGGGGGGGGGGGACATGCACCAAATGGCTTTCCTAAAAGAAAACAAACATTTTTTTAATTGATGATAATTCCTGGCCAAATTGTATTATTGTTATTCCCTGTTTATTGACCTGTGTTGAGTTGAATGTGCCACTAAAACCTATCATGTCGCTACACATAATTACATCCATGAACAAATTAAAAAAACTGGATTATCTCCTGGAAGCATAGCCATAAATTTCATATCTTTTAAAGTATGAGCTATAAATCTCATGAAAAGGCATTAATCATAGTTACTGAATTGACCGCTCCTTCCTTGAAAGGAAATGTTCCAATCAATACATATTAGTTTCTCTTAGAGAAAGAGATGTTAGGGGAATACCAGTACATTATATTAGCATCTTCCTTCTCAAATATTTTTAAAAGAAAAGAAGCAGCTTTGACATGGAAGCATTGTTGCTGGGGATAAAGAAGTTGCACAGAAGGAAAACAGTACATGTGGTAGGGAATAGATACATTTGCAGGGGAAACAGTGGAAATAACAAGAATACAATTGGAGTCATTTACATTTATGTGGATACAAGACAAAATGACACAGGAAGATGTGCCTCAAAGATTTATGAACCTGCTAGTGTTGCCTCTCTCTACATACTATAGCTTCATAAATATTCCTATAGTACTGCAAGTCATTATGTGCATATACACTTCCATTGCTCTGCGTACACAGAAAGTGTTTAATATTGTTTCAAGTAAGATGTAAACCCATAAAATTCCATATATCTATCAATCTATAGTCCAATATATAGCCCCCAGGGAGAATGTAAAAAGGGAAAGATATAAACCCATAAGATACCGCCCAGTCAGGCATTGAGGAGAGAGCCACCTCTACATAATACAGTAAAACACACTAGAATGCTACTCATCCCATTTTTTATTGGGTGCACAGAGGTGTGGCTTGTAATACATACTACACAACTTAACCTGAGCACTCCAATATATAGTCCCAGGAAAACATTTCGCACAAAGTTTCTCATAGAAAATGACTTTATTTTACACTTTATGCTTGTACTTTTAATTAATAAATGTATATAAAACACTTATTTTCTGTTGTCGATGGCCTGCATGGTCACATAGTTGACTACTACTGTCCCAAATGTAGTGCAAAAATTGACCTATAAATGGCAAGGTAGTACACACACATGTACACAAAAACACCAGGCTAGCATATTTACAGCATAGATCATATGATGTCAAAACAATTTCAGCCACCAGCAGTTGGTATGGCAAACTAATCATGGATCACTTTGAGTAAATGTCTGTGGGTGTGGACTTCCATCCTACCTGTTGTTGGTATGATGCATGTCATTCCCTGATATGAAATATGACTCTTATACGTAATGGCAAAAAAGCCACAGTTATTAAAAAATATATATAGTCAATGGAGGGGAATACTGTGTACCAAATAATGTTTTCTTTAGTTAACAGCAACAAAAACCAATGCAAACATAAGGTTTTGCTTGTGCCATCACTATATAGATCTCCCATTTGCTCAGTCTGCCATCTCTTCCTGTGTTCACTCTCTCCTCATGTGGCAGACACCTCCATTCTTGCTGTCTTTTTCTTCCCTTCGTCTTTTCCCCCATGTGCCATAGTTTAATTTTCATCTCCCTATATGCCAACCCAATTTATATACAGCCTCTGCCCGTGTGTCATTCTAGCATTTTGACATGATATGGCCTTTCCCTATTTCTATAAACCATTTATGTTCTGTTACCCTCTCCCTTTCGGCCTCCTCCATTGATCCTGTTTCCAATGTCTCATTCTCAGCCTCTTTTCTATGACTTTATCTTTCCCAGCTCAAATGTTTCCGTATTTCTCACTTTTCACTTTGTGCAATTCTATTTTTAGATCCACCCCTCAATGATGTCCTTGCTTCTCCCCAGTCAGTAACAGTCAGTGTTTTGTTTTCTGCCATATACAGTATAAAACATTAAAGACCAGCACACTTTGGCTGACCCAGGATATGTGCTCAGCAGCTGTAACATTTTCAATTCCTGATCTGTATGCAAAGGAAAGTAGACAAAATAAAGTATATACATATAAATAAGTATATAAACAATTTTGTGAACCGTTCACTAAACAAGTCATCTCTGTATCTGCACCATAATTCCTACATGTGTCTATCTTACATATGGCACTGAGCAGTTACTAATACTCCTCTTTGATCAGAGGTTACGGGGACCTTATTCTCATCTAATATCATGTACCAACATGATTCATATTGCTCTTTATCGTGGAAATTCTTGCAGCATCCAAAGATATCTTAGTGGAAATCCAGTGTGGAAGCTTTGAAGCTTACTAAATGCAGTGCTTTGTTGATAATGATGATGTGCTTTTGTTGTTGCGCTTTTGCTTGTAATATTCTGAGACTTTGGCATTGATGTCAGTAACCAATGATGAAATAAATATATATAAGTATAAATAAATGTTGTGTTACTGGATGAACTTCGCAAAGCCTGGGATTCTGGTCTTATCTACAATCTTTGGTCTGTGCTCCTGTTCTTCAAAAAACACAGCAAAATTTTTGAAAAAAAAAAATTGTTTGCACTTAATAAAGTTACAAATTTCAAAATAATTCAAATTCCAGAGTTTTAGTGCAAAAAAAAATTGTTTTTGTGGAAAGAATTTAAGTTTTAATGTTGATAAAGTCTTATGTCTTTGATGCTCTGGAAATCTGGATTTAGCAAGTTTAAAATAATAGTTTAGGCTTTTTTGTTAATAATTAAAATTTGAGTTTAAATTATTTGTTAGGAGGATTCGTTATTGGCTTAATCACTGCTTGCCTGACTTAAGTTTTTTTTAACCCTTCATGTGCTTTCACTCTGACTTTTTTTCTTTTCCTAGCTAGGATGGCTGTGTGCAGGACTGGACTGAGAATCAAAATAGGCCCTGGCATTTCAGGTACACAGAGGCCCAATCAGCTCACATAGAGGCCCAAACAGTCCCCACCAGCCCACTAAATACTGACTTTCTATGGGACCTTATAGCAGCCCATCTGGCATTTGCCCTAACCCACATATTGCCAGTCCGGGCCTGGCTGTGTGCCTTTCCTAAATATATGCAAAAGGTAATGTACAAAAATATAAAAATGTTGTTTAAATATATTGTTCAGCCTCATTCTTTGATACCATAAATGCCAAGGACCTTTATATCAGACAGTGACCTCCAAAAACACAGTTCTAACTATGGCGCATTACCCAAAGTCAACAAAGATGCCTTTTTAAGAACCATATGACCTTGAGCTGCATGTTATAAAACATTTTGTATTCCCAAATGGGCTGCCAACTTTATACAGTCATATAAATTATTATTCTGCACACTTTTATTTTAGTAACATTTCTCTCTTTATGTGTCCACTCAAGGTCAGGACAACAGATATTGTGCCAGCTTGCAATTGAAACAGCCATTGTTCATAAAATACCATGTCACAGGCTTAAAACATTATATTTAAATGATAAATATGTATGACACACTGTTAGAAATGCCATTAAGTGGAGCTATATTTTTATTAAAATATCTCACTAATGAGCTTGCTCATCATCAATTTACCATTTAAGGTAAATTTTATATTTGTTTTATTAATTCCATTAATTATTTTCATGTCAGAGGGACAGTCCATAATATCATATCACAGCAAGGGCCAGATTCAATTTGATGAAAAATCTTTATTTCATGTTTTATCAGGTGACTACTCCATTAAAGTCTATGGGAAAATCTGCAATTGAATTAGGTGAAGAAATTCTTCTGGAAATGCATCTGGCTCAATATGTGATAATGTACATTTGTATATGATGGAATATGTAGGTTTTTTTCTTAGCTAATAAGCAAATAGATATTGCTATTGTAAATGTGTGTGTATATGTTTTAGAATAGTGCTTATTTCTATTTTTTATTAGAAGCGCATAGTAGCTTTTTGAATTCAAGAATTGTTTAAAAAGAATAATATTTTTGCTGTTGAAAAGGTTGAAAAAAGTTGGCGGCACTGTACCCTCAGTACCCAATGCTGTGTTTTTTGAAGAACAGGAGCAGAGACCAAAGATTGTAGATGAGACCAGAATCACAGGCATTGCGAAGTTTATCCAGTAACACATGACATTATTTATATTCAATAAATGGTGATAGGCAGACAGGAGTATGTTTACCACTACTGTTTGGCCAAAAGCCTTAAAGCTAAGATTGGGAAGTCTCTCCATTATAAAAAAACATTCCTTGTGAATGTCACCTTTAAACAAAAACCCAGGATAAATTCTGAGAAAATTGTAAATTTTCCCCAAATTGGCACTTTTATTTGTTACTTATAGGGACCCATTCCCCAAATAATTTTACAAAATAGTGAACTGAACACAAATAAGTTGCAGCATTGAAAACAAACATACAGAATCTGTACACATGTCTTCTATACAGATCATTGCTTAGAAAACAGTATTAGGTGTGCTTAAAACCATTTCTTAAAATTTTCTTTTTGCTTTAAAAAAAGTACTCATAGTCATAATAATTTAGTTAAGTATAACAAATGTAATTAAAAATGATTTGCAATTATTACTGCTGAAAGGGATTCTGTCATGATTTTTGTGATGTCATTTTTATTTCTAAATTACACTGTTTACACTGCAAATAATTCACTCTACAATATAAAATTTAATCAGCAAGTGTATTTTTTTTAGTTATAATATTGGTGTATAGGCAGCCATCTCAGGTCAAGAGCCAGTACTGCACAATAGAACTGCTTTTTGACTGTTGTTTCTCCTACTCAATGTAACTAAATGTGTTGCAGTTGGACCTGGATTTTTCTATTGAGTGCTGTTCTTAGATCTACCAGGCAGCTGTTATCTTGTGTTAGGCAATATGTCTAGCCCCATTAAAATTCAATATAAAAAAAATCTGTTTGCTCTTTTGAGAAACGTATTTCGGTACAGAATTCTGCTGGGACAGCACTATTAACTGATGCATTTTGAAAACAAAACATTTTCCCAAGACAGTATCCCTTCAAACATCTAAAAAATATTATAATGTAAAAAAAGTCTGGTAGTTAATGTTTTAAGATGAAAATCTGTAAGACTTGTATCTCCTGTGCATCAGTAACACACTTACTACAAATAAAACTGCATTATGGAGAAATAGGAATCCTACTTTCTGACCCCTTCCCTGAACAATCACTTGTTTACTATAATGACCTTCTTCCTAGCTGCAACATGTTCTAAATGAGTGATTTCCATATTTATACAAAAGAACGGCAGGACCAATGGAACTTTACATTCAGCAGCTGCACATTTTATATAAAATCGTTTTTATAAAACCAAGTTAAAACAAGTGCATGCTTTTAGTCCAACACAGATCAAATGCATAGTCACTTAGCATTAACGCAAATACTATTTGCTCTTTATGTTCTAGCTCTAAACCTCTTTGTTATTAAAAAAACAGACTTTTGGCATTAGGGAGAAAAACATTCAATAGTCCTATAAAGCAAATATATTTTTTCATAGATAAACATTCTACTTGTGTTTAAATCAACTACTTTATTAATAATTGCTTATAAATAGAAAGATAAAAAATATTGACAGTATTATATGTACATTTAATTATACTGTTTTTGGGAATAAGCCCAATACCTATAGGTTTCTTTAAAGTTCAGGGTAAAAATAAAAACTGGGTAAATAGATAGGCTGTGCAAAATAAAAATGTTTCTAATAAAGTTAGTTAGCCAAAAATGTAATATATAAAAGCTGGAGTGAGTGGATGTCTAAAATAACAGAATACAACACAACATCCTGCTTTTCAGCTCTCTAAATCTGAGTTAGTCAGCAACTTGAAGGGGGGCCACATGGGACATAACTGTTCAGTGAGTTTGCAATTGATCCTCAGCATTCAGCTCAGATTCAAAGGCAACAGTTATGACAAATGTGGCCCTCCCTCAATTCACTGATTGGTTACCTGCCTGGTAACCAGTCAGTGTAAACAAAAGGGAGCTGACTGTAAGTCTAACATAACAGAAAGTAGTGTTCTGTTATGTTAGACTTACAGTCACTCCAGCATTTAAACATTACATTTTTGCCTAACTATATTGAAAACGTTTTATTTTGCACAGCCTATCTATTTACCCACTTTTTACTTTTATACTGAACAATTCCTTTAAGCAACACTTGACTTCAGTGTGCTATAATATGATGGTATAGGCATGCAGAGGTGTTTTTTCTTCTTCAAGACATCAGCTCAAGAACTGTATTTGTTTGAATGACCCTCTTATTTAGTTGCATAGTAGGATTTTAATTTGGGTTGAAAAGACAACTGTCCATCAAGTTCAACCCTTTCTAACAATCCTCTATGATATATATATTTTATATATTTCATATCCTGTATTTAGTATATAGTGAAAATAGATTGTGAAATTATGCCAAAATTAGTGATGGCCGAATTCGCTGCGAATTCCCGCGATTCGCCGCCCGCGAATAAAAAAACGAGTCGCGCGGCGTTTTGTGACGCGACGCGCCGAAAACGACGCGGCGCGCGCCAAAATCGACGCGACGAAAATGACGCGACGCGTCGTAAACGACGCTACGCGCGTCAAAAGCGTCCCGCGACTCGTTTCGCGAATTTTTCGCCGATTCGCGAATTTCTCTAGAAATTCGCTAAATTTTCTAACTCTGCAATAGCATATACAACACCCTAACCTAGCTCTTTTTCACTATGCCAAAGCTGGTTTTCAGTTTTGAAAGTTGTTTATTAACACATTTGAAACGAAATAACCATGGACAGACCCCACACTGTTCAAGCTTGAACTAGAAGATTTTCTATTTATTACGACTTTTTGTAATCTATACTTCAGCCAGTTCATATCCAGTATCAAATATCTTGTTCCTTAATTAAATTCCTTAATTTAACCATCGTTGTGGTACTTTAATAACTTAAGCAAACTCTACTTAGAGCATTCACAGCCACCCCAATGTGTAGGCTTCTGCTCACCTTCTCATAGAAAGCAATTGCATCTGGCAAGATAGATTGTGCATAAACCCATGTTGACACAACCTTATTATATGGTGATAGTAAATGTCCCTTATTACCCCTCCAAATGCTTTATTACCAGAGATATTAAACAAACAGGCCTATTTTTATCAGCCTGAGAATAGGGTACCTTTTTAATAATTGCACTGCTTCAGTAACTTGTCAATCTCCTGATACTATGTGAGATATCAAAAGAATATGATTCATTTTATAAACAGTGCTCTGGTTGGCCCATGTTGAACCATGTTAAACTATGATATACAGTATAAACATGTATGCAAAATTCTGTGGAAATGTATACCCAAAACCAAATGTTCAATAAAAAATAGGTTATTCACCTTTCAAACACTTTTAGTTGAGTTGTTTTCAGATTCACCAGAAATAAAACAGTTTTTAAAATCACTTTCCATTTTTAATTTTTTACCATTTTTACAAAATCTAAGGTTAATGTTTCTGTTTCTGGGGTTTAAGTTTGGCAGCTCAGTAATGCATAATCTAAACTGTTACAATTTTGCAACATTTAGTTTTTAGATTTTTCAGCAGCAGCTCTTGAGTATTAGCATCTATTTTATCAATTCTAACATCTGCCTTTAATGAAACCCATAGATTCTGCTCAGCAGGGACAAAGATAAGAAATGAATGAACTAATGTAGCAAGCCCCTCATAGAGCTTTTTAGAAAGACATAAGAAGGTGAAACTTTACACTTCAATATTAGAAAAACATACACACATAGACAATAGAAAGTAATTGGAAAAAGTATTTATTTCTGGCAAACTATCTGAAACCAGCTGAACTGAAAAAAAGTTTTGGAAGGGGAACAACCCCTTTAAAATTAAGTAGAGGGGTTTAGCAGTGCAGGCAAGCTTTTGCATAATAGTTTTGTCTAAAGCTGGCCATAGACTCAAAGATCTACCTGCAATATCGGACGAACGATCAGACGTCATCCTCTCCCAACCTGCCACTAACCATTCAGATCAAATGATCGGCAGCCGACGGAATTCTTCTAACCTGTCAGATCGACTGAACGACCAATCGCCATGGCCAGACAAATGTCAGGACACTCCAACACTGGGGCTCATTTATCAACATTGGGCAAATTAGCCCATGGGCAGTTACCTATAGCAACCAATCAGTGATTAGCTTTTTAAAGCCAGCTGCAAGTAGAACAATGAATGCAGCAATCTGATTGGTTGCCATGAGTTACTGCTCATGGGCAAATTTGCCCAGTGTTGATAAATGACCCCCACTGTCTGAAAATCGTACAAATCCTCGATTCGTATGATTGGATCTTTGCATCTATGGCCAGCTTCAGTCTCCCCAACTCTTAACCCCATTATCTTTGTATTGTCTATTTGAATGGGTATTGATTTTATTATTGCTCATGGTAAACATAATTATTTAGTTGCATTGGGCAACAAGCTATAATACAATGTTGTTTACTCTCTGGATAATGGAAAGCCTTTAAATAAACACATACTTCCACTGTTGTTGCTATTGTCACTGTCTCTGCCCTCCTCCTTTCTTTAACTGGCTCTATAACAATTTCAGAATGGCACTCATGCAAACACACTTCTCACATGCATGGGGCATGTTTTGGACAGAATATCTTTATTGTCACAGAGCTGTGTAGCTGAACATACGAGGCAGGTCTATGGCATAAGGGTTTTTAATATCATATTATCATTACAAATGCTTTCATATTAAGCTACCTGTAGGCAAAGGTTAAAAGCAAATGTATGTTTTTTTTTTTCTTTTCAGAAATGTCCCCCCAACAGCTCATTATAGTTTGTGGTCCATTTGTGGGTATTGTCTGAGAGAAGGGTAACATTAGAACAGTAGTTCAAAGAGCATATACCTATTTTAGCAGCATGGACTTCTGCAACATGACAATAGCTTGTGCTTATCTTAGTAAGACATAATTTTCTTTTCAAGCCCGTGGGGCCACAGCTAATATGATCTTGATCTCAAGTAGCAATATATTTATCCGGTAGACTTGTTCTGGAAGAGGAGTTTGATAAATAGCATAATAATGGGTTTCAGCCAAGCTGACTGCTTATTATTTAATTTCACAAGTTGCTTTCAGCAACATAAATATCTTCCGTGGTGGAGAAAACAAAAAATATTTTATTACATTGATCTTTTTCTCTCGTGTGGCCCTTTGTCTTCTCTTCTTCCATGCTCTACTGTTCTTTAGGTATTAGTCATTAGTGACTAATGCTAAGTATAAAAAGAAGCATGGATGATTAAGGCTTTCCTGAGGATTGATAAAGGAATTATTAATGCTCTTGAATGCTTAAAAGCTAATGCTGTGCTTCGGGCAAGAAGAAATCATCTCTACATTTATTTCCCAATTACTATTAACATTACACAAAATATATTTTATATTCTCCATTTCAACGGTTCAAATTATGTTTGGTGTTTATCTATAATAGCTATTATCTTGGTAATTTTCTTTATTTTTAAGTTTCTATGCACAAATTGTTAAAAAGACCCATTCACTTATTTCTACTTATTTCCTTAGCCATTAATCCAATGCATTGATTTAAGCTTTCTCATCTTATTCTCATTTAGCTGCTCCAAAAAGTCATTTTGTATATTACTATAGTAACGCCTCTTTCATTTGAGAGTATTTGAGATCAGTGATATTGAAATGTTCCATCAGGAATGCTTGACTCACAGTGAAAAATAAAGCAATAGTCGATAAAACAGGAGTTTTGCGCCTTTTATGTTTTTTCTATGTTGAAATCAATTAATAAATAAATAAATATATAAAATACCATAAAAAATGTACCATAAGCATGGATTCACTGATATTACATCTAGAAACTGCATATTGTGCAAACATATTCCAAAGACAAAGCAGATATTAATGCATCTTACTGCTTCTACGGTGTATTCAATCATCATTAATCAATTAAATAATTAATCAATCAATTAAGGGAAAAAAAGCCCATTTTTTACATGAACTCATTCTGTTGGGGCTATGTAGAAAAAGTACATAATTGATGAAATTCCAAAAATGAATTTAAATATTTTTTTTTTTACACAGACATACCTGATTCCACAGATTGAAAGGAAACCATGATAACTGATCTCCAATTCATAATAACTACAATATTTCACTAACCTCTATTAGGCTAGCAGAGCCCTGCAACCCTCTCACCTTGTCCCGTTGTAAAGTGATGGATTCTGGGACTTCAAGCCCTTCTGCTTTTCATAATGAGTGTTGCACAGATTCTTTGAAACAAACTTTAAATCACCATCTCCATCACTTCAGAATGGAACAAGGTGAAGGAAGGGTTTTGTAAAATGGTTCTTATGAGTCATATACAGACTATCATACAGACTAAAATTCAATCTGGAATGATGTATGTGTGCATAAAAAAAAGATATTTATTTCAAGGAGTTTGAATACTGGTTCCACATAATCAAAACTAAAAAGGAGAATGTGCCGTCCACATACACTGAGTTGTAGTTCATTAGTTCATTATTAGTAGTGCGTAGAGTAATTCACGAGAAATCATGATTATAAACAGAGTTTTTTCACTTCGAAATTCGACCATCAAATTTTTTTAAAGGGTTTTTTTTTATCAAAAATGGACCATTTTCGATTGAATAGGTCTGTTTTTGGTCAAATAAAAATCTAACGATTCCCCC
>CM044439.1:99869801-99892144 GCA_024363595.1 Xenopus borealis
TAAACAGGGGCAGTGTATATTCATGTGGGTTCAGCTATACCTCAATCCCTACCTCACTAGGTCAGGACCCAGTACAACTAATCTTCCCTCGTCTCCTTCCTTGCCCTCAAATGCATTGCTATTACTGTTGAGTGCTCACTTTTAAATCATTAAATAACAAAGTCACCTAAGAGAACTTGGTTAACGATCCCACCAGATTAAAAATGTAAACCTGCCTTCCATGGGAAACGTCTGATGTATATTTTGCTAACAATTACAATAACACAACTGCCAAAATTCCCATATAGTCACAAAGAAATTTGAGGTGAAAGGAACAAAGATCACTGTGTTATGGAGTGAACAAGACTAATGCATATTCTTATGGGATTATTTATCAAAAATCTAATTTGTAAGGTTCTAGAGGTTTTTCTATTTCTAATTAAACTCACAATTTTAAGAAACTCAAATGTTTTATTTATTAAATAATATTTGTGCAAAAAAATTCAAAGTATGGCAAAAATTTTTATTCAAATATAGATAAATCACCGTTATAATGTAATAATCCAAAGTTAGACATCTTATTTATTAACACAAGATAGGAATCGTTAGAAAAAAGGCACTATCCATGCAGCAATTAACCTTTTCTTCATTTCCTTCAGTATATCTTTTGGAATAAGACATTATTTGGACAAGGCAACAATAGAAAAAACCATGTAATATATAAGGTATTATATAAGGTAAAGATTGGAAATCACAGTTGCTATTGTTGAGTCATATTAATACAGTGTATGTGTCCCCAGTTTCATACTTCTATAAATCAACAATGGCAACATATTTGTTATTGGTAAATAAGACCAACTGTATAACCCCCTAAACAATTTCCCTTAAAAGCAGGGATACATATCATCTCTCTGTTGAACCCTACCCTACAAGCATATAATTCATATAAAAGCATATTGTGCAACCTGTCCAAAATCACCTACATTAAACTCTATTTTCTTATCTTCCTCACGCTATAAAGTTTGAGATGTCTGCACTGTAAAGGACAGTTGATAGATGAGTAGATTCTAATCTACCAGAAGCACAGGGATTACAATGAATATTCTGTGTTAGAATAATGATAATGACAATGAAGAAATCTGGATTTGTTTAATTACATCCGAATAATACAATATTAAATAAAACTTTTCAAATATTTTTTTTACAGCATTTAAAAATGCTGTGGTTGATTCTGAATAAAATATTGTACATGGTAAAGTTAATTTATAAAGGCTTTCTTGCACTCTGAGCTTTGTTGTAGCAGCTGCTGATGTTATGATTGCTGATGCAAAGTTTGGCTCAACTTTTTCTCTGTATGAAAATTAGAAAAAATGTCAAGATATACCCAATGCAACTAACAGTTGTCTGTGTTTATCACGTGAAATGAACTCATGGATTAGAGGTAAAACTCATAATTATTAGAGGTAAAACTCATAATTATGGTTAAGATGTCACCAAAACTGCTGTAATTTTTTTACTTCTAGTTTTAGATTTCATTTAATAGTGGCAAAAATCAATAAGCCACATTCAGTTTATGTAAGTGCTCATACATCTACGGCTAAGTAAGGCTTTCTGCAAAGTTACTATCCATCATACTTTAACAGAAAACTTTCTTGATTTACTTTCTGACAAAATATGTCAAAAATGTAATTGTTCTATACTTGTCAAAAATGTATACTGACTGGAGGTGCACACCAGTCAGACTCATCTTTATTATTCTGATTGCTTAGAAAGTGCTTATATTGTAATTCAGAAAAAGCTGGTCCTTGAGCAAGATTAGCACACTTCCTTTCCTTTGTCTCCTTCAACTATATTAACATAAATACTAATTATAATCCTCATCATAAACCAGCGCCTTCATTAGCTACTGTCAGTGTCTACAGTCTCAGTTAAAATTGTTCATTCCGGACTTTTCCACCAAAAAACAGTTCATTGTGATTGCATTGTGTCTGAAGTGTTTGACAAGCAATACCTCTTAGGAAATATGCAACACTTAATATCCAAATTAAACTTTGTAATTCTATAACAAGGATCTAAAGGGCTGATATATTATGCCCCAATATTTGTTTAAGGAGTGGTAATTTACATTCCTAACTTGAGATCACTTGTGGTTAAAATATAAAGTTTACTTGACAAAAATGCCATGGATTCTGAACTCACAAAGAGTCAGAACCCCAAACCCTGAACAAAAGTGTTTCATAAACTTGGGAATAAATGATGTGTTTATCGCATAAAAGGGTCTTACCATTGCAGGAGCATAGTGATATCTCCTCAATAACTGCTCAAATAACCAATGAGATGGTCTTCCTAAAGGTCAAGGTAGTACTACCAGGGCTAGCTTGAGAACAGAATCCATCCAAGTCTCTATTCTCTCTCACTATTTAACAGCAGTGGCATAAAAAAAAGTGCAATCATACCTTGGCCTGAACTCCTTTGGGGCCCACCAGAGCCATGATCCACAATAAGTAATAACACAGTGGCACGGCAGAGCAAAATTGGAGCTATTCTGTGGGGGGAGGGGGTTTGTTGACAGGGGCACATCTTACAACTGGTCCCCCCAGTGGTTAGTAACGCCACTGTGACCAGTAGTAATGCTTAGTGCTGGCATCCCAGTAAACACTGCAGAAATATACCAAACACTTTCTGATGAATAATTTATCCTTTGATAAATGTGCCTTATCCTTAAATGGGTAAAATGTATAATCCTTGTTTTAAAATGGTGGTTGCTCATAATCCTACCCAAACAATAGCTATTAAAGGGGTTTTTCACCTTCAAGACATATTTTATTGAGTTGTTTTCAGATTGTTTCTCAGATATATATCCTTTTTAAACTGACATTGTGGCAGAGTGACCAAGGAAAAGGGTATGTTTTGCTTTGAATGTATCCCCAATAGGAGATGAAAGCTACAAAGAAGATGTTACTAAACAGAGAATGAGTACTCTTTTTAAATGATTTTGCTGTCTGGCCCTGGTAGCTATAGTGTTCTGGAAGGAACAGGCAAGCCAGACAATCCATTATGTCCAGTACGCATATTGGAGCTCACTACTTTTAGTGATACTGTTAGGAAGGTCTCTCTGAGCTGGGCACAGAACAGGAAGGTTACCTGTCCGTGTTAGGAATTCCCAGAGGGGCTGCGGGTGTTGCCTGCCACTGCAGTAATAGTCATGACCATGTGACTGAGAGAGTCTAGAGTGATTGAGGAAAGCCAGAAAGCGAGACAGGCCAGATTCTGGTGAGTTGATATCCCAGGAGGGGAGAGTCAGCAGGGCTAAGTGAGAAGTCCAGAATATTCCAGAGTGTGGAAGTCGCCCTATATGGTGAGAACCCTAGAGTGGGGAAAAGTCTTGAATGAGTGCTATTGAAATGCTAATGAACGGTCTTCCTGACATATCTATGTTGGGAAAAGTTTTTCCTAAATAAAGCTGTGTTTTTGCCAGAAGACACAGTGTCTATGCTCCTGATTGTACGCTTACCTGTCTACCATAGTCAATATCCCCCAAAATTTTCATTTACAGGCAGCCAGCTTGTCACACTATCCATGCCAGAATTTAAGTTTAAAGTTCCTCTAGTGTTTCAGTCTGGCAGCTCAATAATTCAGGTGCAGATTCAGAACTGTTTGCTGAACTGCTATCTGAACAATTTGTTACATTAGTTGATACATTACCCAGCAGCATCTGGAATATTAGCAACAATATTGTAAGTATTGTATAGATTATTATTGCAGGATTGACATAGACCATTGAACAGTGTGTACCTATTTTGGACTAAGATCACTAGAATACTTGTTGACACCTTATATTTTGTCTCCAGGACAAATTCTGATTGAGTTTCTAAATTCAGCAACTAGTGTCTGGAGCTCAAGATGCAAACCAGGAAGGTTTGTTGGATTATGTAGGCATCATTTAAGAGTCCACTTACTACCACTTACCAGTGGGCACAGACCAGCCTAATCCTTACTACCTGCCATAGGGCACTATATACATTGGGAGAACTGCGACCCATGGCAGTCCTGCAATAGCAGAAGGCAGGTTGTAAATGAATCCTATGCACTGAATCAATTTTTATTACCCTTTGCACCCTACCTCAGATGTTGTACTTGATGCCTTTTGTTTCAAAATTACATACTTCAGTTCTTCTTGCATATAATCTTCTCAGGAATCTTCCTACCTGAACGCTATATTTTTTTATTAATGTAGACCAATACAAAAGTAGAGCCTTGTTCTATAGTGGATTTTGAAGAACAAACAAGGGAAAGTCCTGCTCACCAATGATTTTTAATTAATTAAAGGAGAACTGTTAATCAAAACTCCCCTTCCCTGCTTTCTCCCTCCATATTCATACAGAGTAGCACAGTGGAGCTCTTCAGTGCCAACATGTCTAAAGATACATAAAGATATTGGGTACACACTTTGGAAGTTGATATGTATAGTAATAAGTCAAATCAGCTGCAATTGCTGTGTTTTTCTTTTTTTTTATGAAAGAATTTCACTAGTCATCAGACTGGCTTTCTCAATTCATAATTTCCTCTACAAAAATATTTCGAGTTATATAACCTGGAATCTTACTCCAATTAGCACAACCTGCATGGGGTCAGAGACCTCGTGGAGGCAAGGTGTTGATGGTATTAGCATTATTGGAGCTATGAGGTGTTATTAAACCCCAGGATTTTACAAGCAATGTCTAAGTGTTAGTACTGGGCACTGAAGAAGAAATGTTGGTGTCCTATGTTGTTACTTCACTTTTTTACATACATACTTTCTACAGGGTAGTTGTTGGACCTATGCCTGAGTACCACCTATTTCAAGTACAAGGATAAATTGTACAGGAAGAAACATGGCTATGCCATGGGATCCCCAATTTCACCCATTGTGGCAAACCTCTACGTGGAGGAAGTGGAATGAAAGGCTCTGGGTACTTCAAAGGAAAGGCACACAGTTATTGGTTCAGATATGTGTATGAAACCTGGGTTAAACACAGACAAGAGGTACAGACTGAGCACATCAACACAGTGGACCACAACATAAAGTTTACAAATAAAGAAGTGCAAAACAGCACACTCTATTCGGACTGCTTAGTAAGAGTTAGAGAGAAAGCTGGTTCACAGGAAACCAACCCACATGAACAAGTACCTGCTAATTGAATCCCATCATCAATTGGATCATAAACTGGGGGTTATCAGACGCTACAATACAGATTAGATACGATCCCCACCAGCACATTGGCTCAGGCAAAAGAGTCCCTTAAAATGTGTGGGCATCCTGGACCTTTGTTAAACACTACTGGTGATTGTGGAAAGCAGGACAGATTAAAGAACTTAGTCCTCCCATATATTTCTGGGTGTTTGATAAAACTTAGAAGGCTATAAATAAGCACTGCACCCAATCTACTTTAAACCCAGCAACACACTGAGGCAACAACTGATTTATCCAAAAGACCCAATACCAAAGCATAAGAATATGTATGCGGTGCAGTGCAGTGAGGAATGCTCTGACTTATACATGGGATAAACCAAACTACTTATACAAACATATGGCACAGCAATGTACCTACAGTACATCTAAAGGAAAAATGGCACATGTTTGAAGACTGCCAAGTTCACATCCTGGACAAGGAGGAGAATTGGTTCAAAAGAGGGATCAAAGATACCATATATGTGAAAACAGAAGAACCAAGTTTGAACAGAGGTTGGGGTGCGACACCTATTGTCTGCCACATACAATGCTGTTTTAGCAGCTTGCCTCCATGAGGTCTCATGGAGGTTTTTCTGTTTTCACATATATGGATATGGCTTATTACTATAGATAGTCCATGACCTGAATAAATGAGAACCTTCACATTTTCTGAATATAAAGTATTACCCAATGCATCCTACTGTACATCCTTCAACCCCCCCTTCATTATTTCAGACCTAAAAAAAGGAAAATGGGAGGTCCAGTGACCAACTGTCAATAACAGCAAAACACTGACAGAGATGTCAGATGTCTACAAACTGTATGATAATTTTGTAAAAAGAATATCTAAATAGGAAAGAGGTACATCAAAGAGAAAGGCAAGGAGCTCAGTTTCATAAATGGTAAAAAATTATAAGAGAAAGCAATGGAGAACTAAAAGATCAGTTTGGCTGAGCAATAAATGGCAGTAAGAAAAATATGACATTTAAAATACATTTGCTCTTAAATATTTGCAAAAGAACAAGAAATGTCAAGAAATACTTAGCAATGTTCTAATCTACAAAAATGGACCATCAAATGGAAGAGGTGATGCTGAAAAGATCAAAACTGCTAAAACATCTGAAACATCTGATCCATTTACACTGGTTGCAGGAGAATTTATTGTAATTGTGGACTCTTTATTAAGGTCACTGCCGTAAGATTGTTCCAAAGCATGTATCAATGTACCTCTTGGAAACAAATATCACTGTGAAGCCATTACTTTCATATATTAAAATAATTTTCTAAATTATAATGTATTATTTAAATTGGCTTTACCTAAAAGTCAAGTATACAGTACACAAACTCAGTTATGGCATTAATAAGTAAGTCATTGTTGGAGTGACTGAATAAGCCAATATACTGTAACTTTGACACTTTAGATCTTTTTGACTACTATTAAATTAGAAAATGTGACTTTTTTGTTATTGGTTTTAAGTATATAAAAATGTATGCATGTATTAGTTCATTCTTGCAATATATCCATGAAGCTATGCTATGCATTCCAGATTTAAAGTGCATACATGATTTGTTGTTTGTATGTTGGTTTCATCACTAGTTGCCATGATGACCAAAGATGTTGCTTTTTGCACTTACCGTACATGCCAAATTTTATAAAAATTGCACTTAATGACATCATTCTTGTGTAGTTTGATGTCTCATTTTTGCAGTCAATTTATTTTGTGACATTGAAATTATATTATGACATTATGACTTTTTTTTTAAATTAGCTCAGTATTTTTTACCATGTACATTTCTTTTTGAGAAAAGTATTGTCAAGTTCAAACATACATTTATAAGCTGTAGGTAAACAAAGATTATTTATTTTCAAGGATATCATCTTAAAAGCTGAAAAGCAGTTATGACAATATTCTCTACTGAAATCCTTTATTCATCAACACACTAAACTTTAAGAATTTTTCTGAAGTGAATGACAGGCGGTGAAAGAAATCTCTTAAAATACAAAATGTATTATTTTAGAAATGGCCTTAAGGTGTATTTACATACATTGATAACATGTCAGTAGACATTTACATACAATTTTTCCAGAAGAATGTTTATTTGATAATTTTTACATAAATTGTTGTATCAAAATTCCAAATCATTGGATTATTGTTCACTTTATGAACAATATTGTCTTGTAGTTTCACAACTGCACCAATAGAGGATATGGTGCTATTTTATGGTATAAAAAAGAATCACTTCAATGTATACAATAAAATTTACTAGAGGTCAATTTCTATATCCTGTTCAAAATCTTATAAATGGCATTATTTCAATATATAAATGTCAAATGGCATTTACTTGCATTTTTCCTGGTGGTTTGAAATGTTTTTGTGACGTTATTGACAAAATTGCCCATATATGTAGAAAAAAAACAAACACTTGTTTAGGCACTGATTAGTTAAAGGATGAATACAGTACAATTTATGCAAAATGTTGTATGTGTAATAAAGTTGAATGACACAGGTAATAAGTAAGGCCAAGAAACCTGCTAAAATCTGTCAGTATTTAGAAAGCAGTCCTGACGGCCTATAAAAAGGTTTCTCATTACCAAGGTATCACACAAGAAGCAAGACGATGGGTAAAAGAGCTCTCTCAAGACCTTCACAACCTTATTGCGGCAAAACATACAGATGGCATTGGTTACAGACGTATTTCTAAGCTCCTGAATGTTCCACTGAGCACCGTTGGGGCCATAATCTGGAAGTGAAAAGAACTAATTTCACCCTAAACTGGCAATGACCAGGTGCTCCTCACAACATTTACTGTATGACAAACATGGAGTCAAAAGAATGTGCAAGAGCCAAGGATCACTTGTGGAGAGCTTCAGAGAAACCTTGAATTAGTAGGTACCAAAATTGAACTCTTTGGATATCATTAGACACGTTTTGAGGAGAAATGGCACTGAATGTTACCCCAAAAACACCATACCAACAGTGAAGTTTGGAGGTGGGAACATCATGGTGTGGGGCTGTTTTTCTGCATATGTTACTGAGACTTCATATAATTGAAGGAAGGATGAATGGAGAAATGTACCGGGACATTCTTGATAAGAATCTGCTGCCATCTACCAGTTTGCTGAAGATGACATTTCAGCAAGACAATGGCCCAAATTCATTATTGCGCAAAGCGTCTAACGCTAGCGCTAATTCGCCAGCATGACGTCAATTCGTAACTTCGGAAATTCACTAACACCGGCTCTGGCGAATTTACGCTAGCGAAGTAGATAGACTTGTGCATAGAGGAGGGGTAGACAATATTTGATTGACAGCTGATATTTTTAAATGAGCTTACAACAGCTATGAATGCTTTAATAAAAAATAGAAAATGGATTTCATGTTTAATTTGAAAAGGACTTTTACTATGCAGATTTTTGTGTGTGGGTGACAGGTCCACTTTAATTCGAGTTATGTGGGTTTTCACAACTCCGAGTTTTTTCCATTTGAGTTTTATCTTAAATCAGAAAACATCCGAGTTGTAAGTTCATTCGAGGTATAATAAAAACTTCACAAACCTCTGAAACTCGACCATTGATAAATAGTCCCCTAAGTGTTGATCTATATGTAATCAAAATGGCATTTAGGCTGGTGTTCAGGCTTCCCCACCCATCCACTGCTTTGGGACCTCTTAAGGGGGCCAGCCACATTATTGCAGAACCTCTACATGAAATTATTAAAACATGGGATTTGACCTAACAGATTTTTGTCACTATTAGGCATTTGGCATTAATATGATATTTTTCTTGACGTTAGATGTGATCTATACAAACTTGACATCATTGGGAAATTTAAAGATATCACTGTTTCCCTTTAATCTTTCATCTGCTTTCTTAATCAAAAATTTAATTTTTTATATTACATTAGCAGTTGAATATATATTTGTTGGTGTTTACTCAGTTTTCCCTTGTTTCCCTTAAAAGCTCACTGGCTATGAATGATATGTTTGGCTACTAGGTATATAAAACTTGTGCCCCTATTGTTAGAAAAAACTTTCTGTTCTTTTGAGTACTGATGTTTATTTTTTTTATAATTTATACAGGAGCAGTGACCCACTCCATGTCGTAGCTCCCATCATTCCCAGTTACAGTGCTGGCCAATAAAAAGGGCAATCATTTGGCAGTTTTAACCTTGAAAAGAAAGTAAAACTTAGTCCCTGTGAAAAATGTATCATGAAGCAGTAGAATTCTTGATGAATCAGATGAAAATGAGTGTAGGACTCTCCAGACCAGGGATGACTTTGAGCATCCTATGCCTGTGCAACATTATCAAGTGGATGAATTTGGAAAGTCCAGTGTAATGCATTCTCTGCGGGGAGTACCGACTAGTCCAGCCAAGTCTAAAATACCAAAAATCAGAAGGTATTACATTGTACTAGTAGACCATCTTCTAAACAGCATTAATCCTGCAGTCTCTCCAATGCTTTCCATATTGGAACATGACTAATAGAAGTCCAAAGACTTGATACATTGATCCAAAGCTTGGTGTGCACACTCAAAGTGTGCTGGGACAACAAAAATGATGAGAGCTATGAAATGCAAAGCCATAAAGAGATATAGAATTGACTATTTTATTCAGTTTACGAGAGGTCATAAAAAGTCATATTTAACTGTATCTCTTTTTCCTGAAACCTACAGCGCTTCAGTTATATCTGTAATGTGAAAATATATTTTTCCACTTTATTGCAAAGCTGCTATTGCATGTTCAATACTGAAAAAAAGTTGGTGAATAAAATGCACAAAAATCCACTTCTAGATTTCATAAAATATCATTAAGTTTGTAATGTACACATAATAGCAGGTCTGGTGCTCTGATCAATAAAGCCTTTACATTTGTCAAATAACAATAATTTACCTCTATCAAGGTGTTATCTCAGAAGGATCATCGTCCCTGCTTTGAAAGGTCATTTCATCTGATATATATCGTCTCTTTAGCACATGTCCATGATTCATTCAAATTAACACAAATAAAACAAAAAAAGAAATATGCATACTGTATACATAACCTCTACTAGTAAAATGATGCTGACCATTAAACACGTTTATTTTATCACTGTATTATTGTTCTTAATTTCATTTTATTTTCTTACAGCATGGACAGCATTAGCTTGGCCTAAATTATTTTTATAGACTCCAGATTGTTGCCTCACTGGTTTGGAGGAATGCAACTGTTTTGAGAGGGTTTTTGATAAAGTGCAGAATATAGCACTCTATATTAAGTAGCCACAGGTAACAATCTGTTATAATAATGGTCTTTTCAGATCTGTCATGAATGAGATGTCTAATAATGCTTTCTTTTCAATATACATTATCAATTATTAGCAAACCAGGTATTTGTAAATAGTTGCTGACTTATCAGTTTCAAGCTGTTTTCACAATTTGACTGTATATCATACAAGTAGAAGCATTCATAGCCAGTGGAAAAATATAATATTGTGACATTGAACTGATTCAGTGAACTATGAAAAAGTTCATGCATTTTATCCTTAGCATTTTATCCTGTATCCTCCAAGAACTAAGTACACCACCAACAGCATGTACAGTATTAACTTCTGTTGGGCACTTGGACTACTCTGCTGAATATTTACAGATTGGAGACAGTTTCCTGATTATGACATTAGCAATGAAGTGTATTTAGACAAAAGAGACACAAACTTTATGTGTGCTGTATGCTTAGTTTAACAGATAAATACATTATTTAAATGTACTAATTCAAGATTATTTTTTATTTGTAGGAAAAGGTCTGGTAGATCTTTTTTATTTTTTTATTTTATTATAACCTTCCTATTTAATTAAGGGGTAAATAACCCCCCTTTAAGTTATTCTTATGTAAAAAAATATGTGTAAATGCATGTTCAAATTAGGGATGCATTGGGATTCAGCCTTTTTCAGCAGGATTTGGATTCGGCCGAATCCTTCTGCCTAGCCGAACCAATCCGAATCCTAATTTGCATATGTAAATTAGGGCCAATGAGGGAAATCACGTGACTTTTTGGCACAAAACACGGAAGTAAAAAATGTTTTCCCCTTCCCACCCATAATTTGCATATGCAAATTAGGGGTTCGGATTTGGTTCGGTATTCGCCCAAATCTTTCAGGTAGGACTCAGGGGTTCGGCCAAATCCAATATAGGGGATTCGGTGCATTCCTAGTTCAAATGTGTGTAAACCTCAACTTTCAACATACCTGATTTCACAGATATATGCTCAAAATACATTTATATTTGGAAGTTTTTTACATAAGCCCAACTGAATAAGATCCAATCAAAAGGGGGCTATAAAGGTTAGATGTACTGAGTAACCTGGCATTCATGATTGGGGCTCAAATCACATGACTTCTGAACAATAACCAATGGCAGAGATAGCAAACCTCCAGTGGCATATTTGTTGTGTCTGCAAGCTTCAATGGTAAAATGGATAGTGTTCCACATGCCTAAATAGTCTGCTCTAAAGTGTTATTTAAAAGGCAGAGATGAGATTGAAAGGCACATTTGCAATAAATCTAGTTTAGAAGAATTTTAGAGTTTTCTCTCTTGTTCATTTTTAGAGCTTTCTTACACTGTAGTACCAATAACAGCAAATTAAAGAACTTTTATGCATCTAAATATGTCACCCTGCACTGGTAAAAATTTCTACTGAAACATTACTGCAGTTTAAAAACATACACCAATTTGTAGCCAAGTTAAAATAATGCTATATGACACAAGCAGTATTATTTTGCATATGCATAATGGTTATTAGCATTAAAGGAGAAGGAAAGGTTAAAACTAAGTGAGCTTTATCAGAAAGGTCTATATAAACACACTGGTAAACCCTCAAAGTAATGCTGCTTTGGGTCCTCTGTCAAATGAAACACAGCAATTCTTTTATACTGTGTTTTGTGTACACAGGCTTTTATATTAGACTTCCTGTTTTCAGCATAAACTGCAAGGGCATGTTATGAGCATGCTCAGTTTGCTCCTCTCCCCCTCCCTGCTGTAATCTGAGCTCAGAGCTAGAAGTGAGCAAGCAGAGACACCAAGCTAATATGACAGCTGCTATCCTAAACAAACAAAGCAAGCTTCTAGAGCTACTCAGGTAAGGTAATTCATTCTGCAGAATAAATAGTGTTATAGCTTGCACTGTTGTGGCTAATCTGTTGGCAGGTAATTGCTTCTGTATCTTTCCTTCTCCTTTAAAGCAATACTGACAGGTTCCTATAAAAAGGCCAGTATTGGTGGTGTGTAGGCATCTATATATTTCTGTCTTCAAATGCCCCCATGCTGCCTTCAGCCCAATGATACATCAAATAGCTATGTCACAGTGTCGCCTGAGGTAAGTAATGATGGGTTGGGGGTAGGGGGGCATGAGTACCTTTTTAAACATAAAAAATGTGGGTGCCTAATTTGCCCCAGTAGAATTTATAGGAAGGAGTAAGTATCACTTTTCACATTCAAGGGAAGCAGTGTGCTGTGGAGCCAGGGTCACCTCAATTTCTCCGTTATCATCAAATTAAAAAAAAGCAAGAGCTAACTGGTATCACCTTTTAAAAGGTTTATTAATTTACCCCACTCAGATTTAAAAGCTTATCAACGTTTGTAGAGGTATGGCATGGAAAGGCTCCATAACATAACACAAACTTTCCATACTGAATTTTGCAGGGAAAACTGGATTATGCTAACATCTGATGATCAGATCTTATTATTTTATCTTTATTTTCTAAAGCCTTTGTAACATTACATATTTAGTGGATGCAAAGATAAAAAATACATTATTAAGGATCCTGTACTGAAAGACCAGATCATTAAATACTATTGATCATGGAGTAAATAGCATCACTGTTCCCATAGAACATTTGGTTATTTGGGTCACCAACATAAAGCCTTCACATTTACTCAGTATTTAATTAAGTCTTTAGAATCCACAAATAAAAAATGTCTAGAAATTGACAGGCACCAAATGGTATGGTATTTTGTAAAGCTATAGGTTCTTTATCAATAATCAGATTATCCAGTTAAGCTTTTTGCAGGTAATGGCATTTTTAGAAGTAAAAGTTCAAAATACCAGCATCTTTCAATTGAACAGTTTTCTTCAAAGCTGAAGAGAATGACTTAGAATAAAAGAGAAAAAGAGAAACTTTATGCTACCACACAAGACTGGTAAATGTCTAGACTCTTTCTCTATTGCTACAATAAAATGTGTCAGATTAAGATATGTCCATATTTTTAGCACAGCTTCATCGCACAATGGAAGCTGTAAACCCACATATCAAGCTATATATCCACCAAGAGAATAAAATATACCAAACATTTCTGGGTAGATACACTTTAACCATTTGATTTAACTGAAATAAGTGGGTGCACTGCACATTCTGCAAAATAGAAAATATGATTCTATATTAAACAATAATGTAAAGGACATATTCAGGTGAAAATAATATATGTAGCATGAATTTTAAGTACAATCGCTATACAATACCCTTTTACCCTGTTACCAGCTATTTAGAATAAAACAGATGGCAATTTTTTTAAGTACAACAAATCATTTATGAGTGTCGATTTGACCAAGTACCAGAATTGTGCCTTTCAATAAAACACTGTAACCATTCTGAATTAGTGTTATCAAAGCACCTTTAATGCTTCTGCACTGGCCTGTAGGTTTTCAAGTTCAAGATCAAGGGAGGAAAGAAAGAGAGAAAGAGTTTGGCTGTGTGCCATCTGGAGTATTTGAGAGACTAGTAATGCAAAGAAAGACACAGTTATGTTGGAACATTCACACTAAGGGTGAGATATTCTGGTTTAGGTTGCTCTCCTGGAAGACTTCAATTATGAGCACAAAAGAGGAACTGGGTCAGCTGTAAAATGCAGTGAAGGGAGTGGTCATTCCAAAATGGATTGGGACAGCAATACACAAGGCATAATTATGATCTGTGTAATCTGAGATTCAAAAGTGTTGAATCTCAGATTACACAAATTGTTTTTCTATTACCTTTAATATAGTAAGAGTACATTAATATGTCTTTATACTGAACACTTTATTTTCAGATGCTGTTCACATAAAACAACACAAAATGAAAATGAAAAAAGTTTATTTCTGTTATGTAGAAGCACAGTTGCTTGGTGCTTCTTAGCTAAAGGTAAATTGGCTTGAATAGAATACATATTTAAAAGAGATGGTGGGGTACTTAACATTTGGTCCACACCCCATGATATTAATCACTTACCGCACCATCTGGGCTGGTGATTCCACTAGCAGAAAACTGTGCTGGACCATGGTATTTCTCAGCTTGTACCATGGATCTTTTTTGTGCTTCTCCCATCTTCATACCAGGTGTGCATGTGTAGTAGAGTGAAATGATGAATTTTAAGCTAAAAGCCAGCCCTTTACTGTGTATGCAACAGTCTGGACCATTGAAAAATGAAGACATGGAGAAATGTGATGTCGTTTTTACTTGGAATTACCCAGTTCGGTTGCATTTGTTTGATAACTGGCCACCTGCCTGGGGTATCAGATAAGTTATCCTAGTCACTGCAGTGTGCCTAACATTTGGCACCTAACAGTGATGTGACCTTTCCTTCTCCTTTAATCATTTAATACATTCTCCCCAGCAATAGTACTTCTTTCTAATAGGTAAACTATATGGATGCACTGACTCCAGGGTGTGGTTCACTATTCATCCTTTTTCTGCAGGATTCCCTCAGTAGATTCCAAATGTATTTTAATACACTAATCATGGTAAATCTGTGATATGTTGTTTTGTTGGCTGTACAATTAGCTTACAAATTATAATTTTTAGTACTAAATCTCATCCCACTATTTATTTTTAATTGTTTTAAAATTTCAAATGTGAAAATAGCTTACATTTTGAAACTGCACATGCCTTTGCCTTTGGCTTCTACAGAAGATAGCCAGGCTTTAGCTGCCAAATTTTTTAATAATAGTGCATGCATTTTTTCTGCACCTCCATAATATTGAGGAATAATGCCTGATCAGTTACATTTTTTCTAGCAAAGATTTCAATAGATAATATAGTCTTCTATACCTGTTTGCAAACTGACAATATAAAAAAAACTTTAACAATACTCCTGGAAGCTCTTAAAGGCAAGTTAGTTTATAATGATTAAGTACTGACATTTCATTTATAGTTTTATGAGGACATTCATAGATTCAGCAATAAAGGTCACTTCTGCTTTGTGAAAGGCCAGAAAGATCATACTGCACAGACGCTTGAAGAAAAGAAAGAGACATAAATGTGCATGGTTGATATGACACCTGCACCCCTTGGCTAACATAAATCTACATATCTCTAAATTATTGTGTATGCAGTATTAAACAAAATAATAAAAAAGAAAATGACTCACAATTACTCTGGTTGAAGCGAAAGAGTTAACTACTTTTACTGGATATTTGTGTATTAGGATGAGAATATTGATGAAGTCAGTTGAAAAGTGCAAAAACTATTAACTAAAAAGACCAAACAGAATACATTTACTTGTAAGTTCGGTTATAAAGAAAATTCTCTTTGTGTTCCCATTTTATTTATGGTTCTATAAGGACATTTGTGGATTTAAAAATGGGCAGTAATGTTTTTTGAAAGGTTAGAAACACTGCACAACATTCTGAAAATAAAGTCTTCAATGTGTATGGCTAATAAATTCTTACAAAGCAAAGTTGATACTGTATGCTGGTCAATGTGTGATTAAATTGTATAGAATACAAATGAAAGTTTGTTCCATTTTTATATACTGTATAATAAAAGAGAAAATTATGCTGTTTTCTTTTTTTTAATATTCTTTTGCCTTTGGGGAAAGCTAATTCACTTGACATTTGGTGGTAAGGAAATCATTTTTTGAACAGTATAAATTGTGAACATTCTGGCATTGGCTGGCTGTTGTGTTACAGCCTACTTTACAGTCTCCTGCTGCTCGATGGTTTGTACGTTATCAAGCCAAGTAAAAATAACATAATTATGGGGAAAAAATAAAAGCAAAAATAATGAATGGCAACATTCTTGAATTGCTCTCAATCATATGTACAATGCAAGTGAACTAATGCCTGTACTGTTGCCCTTGTGCAAACAGCATCCAATATTGGACTACACCAGATTTTGGCGAGACATACTGTTATAACATAATATTATACACCATAATGGGCAGATTTACTAATGGTTGAATTTTTTTTTTAGCAAAATTAGTTCAAATAGGAAAAATTCGATCGAACAATTAAATCGTTCGAGTCAAACGATTCGAACGATTTTAACCATTCGATCAAATTTTTTTTTATTCAATCTGAAAATGCTGAAATAACCCTATGGGAGCTTCCCATAGGGTTATACGGCAATTTGGTAGGTTTAATCTGGCGAACTATTTTTAAAGGGCAAGTACTTCGACCATCAACTGGTTGAATGATCGAATAGATTTTTATTCGATCTATTCCAATCATTCGATTCAATTGAATTTTTGAAATTCGATGGGCGAAGTGGTCGAAAAAATTATTCGAAAATTCAAATATTTTTGAAAATTCGATCAAATTTCGAATCATTCACACTAATTTAGTAAATCTGCCCCTAAATGTCTACTCTAACAAAACATTGTTTTTAGATTTCATTAAAAAGGTCCTGTTATACTACATGTGGACAACGTAATGGCAAATCCACAGGACAATTTGTAGGGACCAAGGATTATGTGATGTGAAGAATGCTGTTTATTATGTTTGTCCAAATGTTTTCCAACTGTAGGGGTAATATGTGGTGTTTATCCAAATGGCCTGTAGGTGTCACTGTATACTGTATACACAGTACTTTCTTTACAGCTTAAACGCATGAGAGTTGAAGTGTAATGGCTGCATGAATCTGTTAATAAAGTACTGTTATACTCTGCTCATCCTCGGCTATTAAAACACAACAGTTTGGCACGGTAGGCCTAGAGTTGTCTCCATCTTGTGTCTCCTCATAAGCGTGGCCTGGGTTTTTGTGATTGAAGAAGGGTGAAATGGTACCGTTCGGGTCCTTTTGTTTCTTATTGGCTCTGGTGCAGCCTGGCTGTAAAGTTGTGTGTTCGGTAGCTGTGTTCAGGCTTTTTTACGTGTAGCAGGACAGAGCTTGCTTACTTTTCTGTCTTGCTCCTGTGCCAAGCCACGCCCCCTGTAATGTAGTATTTAATTCTGCAAATAGATATTGAGGATACCAAGCACAGGGCAGGGCAGGGTGTGGTCAAAACATGTCAAGAAACAATCCAATCCAGTAAGGCATTTGTATCAGAGGTGTCTCTTTCTCTCTCTCTCTCTCTCTCTCTCTCAGCTACAGTAATAACATTTCTGTCTACAGTCTTCAGCAGAGAAGGAAATCCAAAGGAGTTAATATCAGACAACGGACCACAGTTTGTCTCATAATGAGTTTGAATCCTTTCTGAGAGAGAGGAATATTGTGCATAGGAAATCTTCAGTGCAATACCCGCAAGCAAATGGAGAAATCAAACGATTCAACAGAAGTCTGAAAGAAGCACTACAGACAGCAAATCTTACTGGGAAATCTTGGAAAGTATTTACACCAGAGTTCCTGCATAACTACAGAGCAACATGCCATGCAAGAACCCAATCATCTCCAGCTGAATTATTACATGGCAGACAGATGCACACTAAGTTACATGTTGCAGACGTCAAACTTCCACCAAAGACTATTCCTACAAAATCATCTACTGCTGACATTGTGAAACATCACCAAGCCAAATGCAAGGCTTATACTGATAGAAAACGTGGTGCAAGAGAAGTGCACTTTCAGCCTGGATCTTTAGTCAGAATTAAGAAACCAGGAATACTGAAACAAGGACAATCTAAATTTACTACACCACTTGAAGTGAGACGCCAGTGAGGACCATACACATTTGAATTGTCTGATGGACGCATATGGAATGCAAGTCGTCTTGCTCCTGCTAGATATGACTTTGGAGATGTTCCATTTGATGAAGGACATTTTCCTACTCCTGATGCCAACTGCACTAGGGCAGAGGAAAGTGAACCTATAAGGCATACTGAGAGAATTAGGAAACTACCTGCATGGACCAAGGACTATGTCATGTAAAGAATGCATATATTGCTTTAAGATACATATGGTTTAATTGTTACTGTTTATATATTTGTCCATATGCTTTCTACTATAGGGGGAATATGTGGTGTTTATACAAATGGCCTGCAGGTGTCACTGTGCATACATAGGACTTTCTGTACAACTTGAAAGTGAAAGTAAGACTTTATGCTGTTATGTAATGGCTGCATGACCTGCTAATAAAGCATTGTTATACTCTCCTCATCCTCGGCTACCAAACACAACACTAGGCAGAAGCCTATGTAGTGTAACACCTGAAATCATTGGCCCAGAAGTGTAGTGACCTCCCTGCCACACTGCTATATAATGTTGGGAAGGGAGGGGGCAGCTTCCTCTTTGGCCTCTGGATGTGATCCAGCAGCGTGTGCCCACAAAACATACGAAAGGCCTGATGCTTTGAAGTGACCCCAAAGGGAGGTGAAACCTTTGGTGGGTAAATCGGGAACCAGGATATTCGGTGAATGAGGATTAGCTATCCTACGGGAGTTTGTGTGATAGACTCTCTAGGAGAGTGAGGTAGTGAGGTTTAGCAGAATAAGTAGCTCAACTCCAACGAGGATTTGCAGGACGGAGTAGCTTCCCAGAGGTTTTGAAAACCTGAGTGCAGGGACCTCAGTGAGGAGGGACTGTGAGAGTAGAGGCTACTTTCCTTGTTGACTTCCAGGAGGGAAGGGATTGTGTAACTGCAAATGCCTGCTGGATATCTGTACTACTGCTGTAAACCTGCCTCTGATGTGATGTGGTGGATGGCATGTTTTAATTCCTCATCATACACTCCTGTGTGAGTAAACCTGAGGTCCATTGCCTTGTGCATATGTCAATAAACCCAGTTACTGTTTTCACCAAGAACCTCCAGGAAATCCAAGTTTTTTCCCTGTGTGTGTGTGTACAGTGCCTGTGGGTTGCAACCACTTCTTAAAGGGATAGCTTCAACACTGCGAAGGCCTTGCCCTGATGTTAAAGTCGCAGTGTAACCCATGCTCATACTGATAGCTGGACACTTTAACTATCTGCGTGCCAGATAGGCCAAAAAAGCGTTACATATATATCTCTTAATTGCAATGAATAATGAAATTGCAAATATCCCACTGTATTATTACTGTATTATTATTATAGGAAATTGTTCTGCATTAAGCATTGCAATAATTAAAATATATATAATAAAATTAATAGTGTCGAAAATATTTTACACAGATGCCTTAGCCACTGAACTCATGTTGAAGTCTGGTGTATATTGCTCCTTATTATGAATTATAAATGATTTATAAAAATGAGCTGCAAGTCTGATACTTGGGTTTTAAGTAGCACAAACTTTTACATTTCCTTTTCATTTGAAATGTTATATTTCTTTCTTGAGTGCTCTTGAAATTCCCATAGAGAATCTTTATTTGAAGATGTTTGATCAAGTGATCTTCTTTGGAAAATGGCATCCCACAGGATGGTATTAGTATATCTCATTATGTTTTTAATTGAATGCCTGTGCCTGTTCTTTATTGCAGTTTTAATAGTGTTCACAAGCATCACATTACTTTTCACGCTCACACACTGCACTCATACTGCATTTTTGATCTGCATGAAAGACACTTAATCAATTATTTACCCTATTGATCGTAGGATTCTGAGCTAAAAGCATAAAGTCTTTCAAATGCCCATCTATAATACTTAATAAATGGGCCTTCCACTTTTACTATTCATTACATTTTCTATTATATGACAAAGAGAGGTGGGGAGGAGGTGAATAACTCTGTTTAAATTCTCTTGAGTATTAAATGTCCTTAATCTGTTTAAAGACTAAAGTACCCAAGCAATATATTCTGCTTATATTTTGATTTAAGGCTTTTGTAACAGCAAATCTCCTAGCCCCAGTCTCTAGTGATGAGCGAATTTATTCGCCAGGGGCGAATTTCCGTGATTCGCCGCTGGCGAATAAATTCGCGAAACACCAGTGAAAATTCGCCTGGTGAAAATTCGCTTAAAAAAAACGAGTTTCGAAATTTTTTTCGCCAATTCGTGATTTTCGCTGGAAATTCGCAAATTTTTCGGCACAGCGAAATGGGGTAGATTCACCCATCACTACCAGTCTCATGTATACAGTATGGAACTCAATTTCCTCTGCAAGAAATGTGGCAATAACTTTACTACTGTATTTACATACCTGTAACTTACAGTATAGCTGATTTTACCACTTCATCCTTATAGAGGTTGTCATTCATGCAAGAAACAAACATGGGTTCCTTAACCCTATAGAAGTGGCATCTTGTGCTCTGTTCTCTTCAGTGTGCTAAAAGATCTGCAATACGTTATTTCTAAAAAAGATATTTTAAAATATCTTTTTTTTAATATAGATATTTATAAAAAGTCATTGGGTGCCCTTGCAAGCACTAACTTTCTTTCCTTATAATTACGGAAGCTTTCATAGACTCTGACTGACACTGTCTATAGTTACAAAGTTGCATAGCCACAATAACCCCCAAATCCTTCTAAATTAATAAGGCATCTAATGAAATTTCATTGTGTAACTAGCATTCATTTAGGAGGTTATTTATTAAAAGTTGAGCTGTGTTTTCTTGGAAAATTCAAGTTTTTTGAGGTTAGTTTCACTAAAATAAAAATCAAAATTTTCAGGAATAAAACTCAAATTGTTTTATATTTATTATGTCCCAAAGCTGCATAATGTCTGAATCTGAAAATACTCCAGCTAAAACCTGTCAAATTCATGTAAAAGAGGAACAATAACTCCAAATAATGAAAGTACTTTAAAGGAATGAAAATATTATGTACTGTTGCCCTGCACTAGTAAAACTGATTTGTTTGCTTTAGAAACACTACTATAGTTCATATAAACAAGCTGCTGTGTATCAATGGCAAAAACTGAAAAAAGGCTATGGCACAGTTTAAATAGTCGATAAATAATAACACCATTATGTTCTACAGAGCTTATCTGCTGTCTGCATGTAACCAGAGCCATTTCTCCTTTGAATGGCTGCCCCATTACTACACAACAGCTTCTTTATATAAACAATAGTAGTTTTTCTGAAGCAAACACACTAGTTTTACAAGTGCAGGGCAACACCGCATTATATTTTTTATTAATGATACTGTTCTTTTAACCATTTGAAGATTTTTTTGCCTTCATGATTTTTGGGTGTTTTACACTGGTTAGCGCTCGAAAACTCAAGGTATTCAGTTTTTAGCCTATAAATTCAAGATATTCAAGTGTTTTCCCTGATTGCATTCAATCAAGTTTTTTTTTACATTTGGATTATTTTATGAGTAAGCATTCAAGTTTGTTTAAATTGTGAGTTTATTTGATGTAGAAAAAAACCTCACAAACTTGACCATTAATAAATAACCCCCTTCATTTTTGTCCAAATGCAAAACTTGGCATTAATGAATGATGATCCTTATTTGGTAGTTTGCAGCCCAGTTCCAGTTCTCCAATGTATTCAAATCTTTCTGTATAGTGGTAACATGCTAACTGTCACCTACTATATACTTATTCACAATTAGGGGACCACTTATCTCATTATTCTCTGAAAAATACTCCAACCAAATCCAATGGGTTTTTTCCCCTTATTTATCAATTATCAATTTTTCTGAAAAATTGCTGTGCATAAAAAAACAGAAAAAAATGAATTGTACAGATTATTGCCCAAAACCCAACGCAGATTATTGCACAAAACCCAGCGCAGATCAAGATAAATATCTTTGGGACTTCTCCCATTGACTTATTTGCAACCTCGGCAGATCTGAGATGCTGGATTTTAGGATTCATACTTGTCCATCCTTGGGGTATAATAAATCCTGAAAAAATTGAGGTTTTCTTTCCACTAAAAATTTGGATTTTATAGTAAAAAAAATCATGATTTCGTCGGTGCCTACTCAGCCCTCCAAAATGTGGAATTTCATTGCAAATCCATGCTGGGCAAAAACAATTATCCATCACTATTTGTTTTGCATTTTGGTTAAGTTTTGCTGTTTTACAAAGTTTCCACAGTTTTGCTCATTACTCACACTGATTACTCACACTTTCTA
>CM044439.1:99918280-99932359 GCA_024363595.1 Xenopus borealis
TTATGGGTATTATTGGTGTGCAGGCCCTAGTTCTGTAGATATCACTGTTTGGTCAGTAAGCCACAGTGAGGATAGTAGTGACCTGCAGGCAGTCCTAATTGGAGTTATGCCCATAGCGGGGAGTGGTCTGAGAGTGCTCTAAGTACTGTAAGTAGGAAATATTGTGAACTAATGGAGCAAGGTCTGTGGAACCTAGTGCCAAGACAGTTTTCAATAAGGTAGTTTGACCAGAGATGTAGCAGGTAAACTGCCACTTATGGGGATGTTGTACCCTGTAAAGGTCAGAGGGACCCAGGCCCTCCATCCATTTAACTAACTGCAGTGCTGCTGGATATACTTCAGATGTTCTGTCCTATATATAATTTATATATTTAGAAAATGTTTTATTTTGGTATGATTAAGCATATATTAAATAAAATTTTCATGATAGTTCCCCTTTAAGAAAGGAAATGATGCCATGCTAGTAATTCCTTTATTGTGATGATCACAGCTATTCCTTAGTTCTTTGGAAAACAAGGAGTCAAGCTTTGTTCAAAAAGAAGACCCATTACTTATTGTTATGCCTAATTTAATCTGTGCGTCACTTGTAAAGACACACAGCATTTAAATGGAGCTGATATTCATATAACATCAATTTTCACAAATTATTGTGGACTTTGTAGGCAATGATACCTTTCAAGGGACAATTATACTGCATATGAGGTTAAATGAAGCGTAGTCCTTTCTGTGGATGAGCTGCTGTGAAATAACATACAGCAGAAGAGTTTTATTTTCAACTGTATTCACAACAGATATACTGAGGGATGATGTAAACAATTTTTAGAGTTGTTCAGTCGTGTAATAAATAATCATACAGATGGAATACAAATTATGTATCAAACATAGGCGATGTAAAGTCAGAAGAAATAAAAGAAAAGCAATGTGGAAGCATAAGCATTGCAATGTTAGATGGAAGACACCAGATGGGACAGATAACAAAACAAATCTGTTAAAATAAGCATCTCTTAATTGTCATTCTACAATTACAATGAATCCGTTCTGTTTCAGTGCACAATGATGTTCATATACAGCTTTGCCACCTTTCTTCATCACAGATGATATTCAGCACAAATAATATACGTTTACGTTAGAAAGAATATTTCAGTATTTATTGTGAGGAAGTTAATCAGTCCAGTTGTGCTTAAGATCAGGGCAGGGCACTAGATTTGTAGTCATCATTATCACAAATTGTGTTTTACACTCCAGCTGCATATATATATATATAGTCTGATTAGATAATCAGGATTATTGGTGTGGGAACATAATGTAAGAACATGGTCCTCATTTATTAACGAGGTCAGGGCTTGAGTTAAGGAAACAGTGCCTTGAGGCCGCATGGTCCCAGCGCCAGAAGCTTTGCATGCACATCCCCCCAGTGGCCTCATGCTCCTTAGGGTGGGGATAGATTGCATGCTGCCCATAAAATTTTGCCTTTGTGGCCATGCCAAAAAATCCAGGCCTGAATGAGGCTAAGTGCAAAGTGGAGCATTTTACAGTATAGTTTTGTTTATGTTTAACAAGCAAGGGAATGTACATCAAACAATACATACAACTAAAAGTGCAAAATAATATTAAAAAAAAAATCACATCAGAGACAGAACCTCTTAATCACTGACCCTTCCTTACAGTGGAATTGCCTAGCAATTCAAGAAATCTAGAAAGCTCTTAATTACAGGAAGGCTATCTCCCATTTTCAGCAACTAATTCCAATTTTCCAAATTAATTTCCTTCTTCTCTGTAATAAAGCAATACCTTGTACTTGATCCTAATTAAGCTGCATGAATCAATATTGGTGTCAATAATTATAAACTTAAGGCATACCTCCTAAAATTTGGAAACAAAATGAGTAAGAGAGCAGCAAATTTTGACCACGTCCATTTTGTGGTCACACCCCTAATTACCATGCCCATTTACAAAATGTTTCAGGTTATGAAGGTTTAAACACATTTCTGTGGTTTTTATGTGTTATTACAGTTTTGCTAATGCAGGTGAATTTCCCTTTAAGATATGAGTCTTAGTTCTCCCTGCTTATCTAAAACTATCACAAAACTATCTAACCATCTATCTGTTCTGGGCTCCCTGCCAAAAGACAATTAAGTTAGAAACTTTGTATCTTTTTCTGGCTGCTCAGTGCAAGAGATCAAATAGAAAATCTGGACATTTCAGTACAAATGCAGGACTGTTGGTTGAGCTGTCAAAAGTGGGACTGTCCCACTCAAAATGGGACAGTTTGGAGGTATGTTAAGGTGTGGTGATCAAAGTTACAGACAGATCGCTTATTTGGAAAACTTCATGTCCCAAGCTTTCTAGATAATAGAGCCTATACTTGTATAGCAGTAGTCATTTTGAAATTAGGGTCTATGGTACTACCAATCTTTGAAGGAACACTGTGGTGGTTATTTATTAAAAATCAAATGCTGAAATCTTGAAAAATTCTTTACAATTGGGGGAAAAAAGCTGAACCAAAAAAATTTGATCAATTTAGGTTTTCACACGATTTTATCCCTTTAATCCCCTGGGCATAATTTAGTCAGATAGATTGGGTCCTCAGTTCTAAAAGGGAAGCTTTTAGATGGAGATATATTTTTTAAAAGGTTAAGGTTTTCCTATACCCCAGAGATTTAGTTGGCCAGCTAGACTGGGCCCTTTTTCCCAGATGGGAGGGGGAGTAGTTCCCAAAGGTTATACAAAAATGGATGCTCAGATGTGTTCTGCCTCTTTTCTAGTACACCCACTCACTAGAGGAGTTGTTGTGTGGCTTGGAGGGCCTGAGGTGGAGGTAGGCCTCAGTATAAAAGCAAGCAAGTGTCAGGTCAGAAACTGTAATAGGTCAGTATAGTGTAAGGACTCACCCTGGTGGTCCACCGGTTTACCCATTGGCATGCGGGGGGGCAGGCCTGCCTGTTCCACTCTATGGCATCTGGTGGTGATTTCTATCCATTATCCTTGGTGAGGCGATCGTGCCCCTTTGCTTGTCCAGAACCTATAACTCTACTCCTCTCTTAAATAAGACCTGGTGGCATCCAATTAGCCGAGGGTTCCTCCCGAGGTGAAAGGCGTGGTTATGGGCAGAAGTGAGAGATGAGACCAGGGAGTTTAGCTTGAGTTCTGGATTTAGGGTGCCGTTCGTGACATATAGGTTCAGGAAAGTGAGTGAGCAGCTAAGGCTCCAACAAGGAGTTTAGTGAAGGGTTAACTCAGGGATAGAGAGACCCTTGGAGTGTGAGACCAGCTGTGAGATGGGGATTGTGAACTAAAGGCAGACAAGACAATCCAATGAGAAAGCTGACCAACAGGATCAGAGAGAATCTGTGAGTAATAAATACATTTGTGTAAATGACCTGCTGCCACTACTTGTTTGTGGAATGTATCATCTGAACATGCACTTTGAATATGTGAAATAATAATCATTTCAAAGAAACACTGGCACCCAAAGCTATTTCATAAAGGGTGTTTGCTGTGTGTGCTTAAACCAGAGTGGTAACCCTTTCTCCATACCATAAGCGGGGGTCCCACCTGAAGATAAAGAGTCTAGTTATAGTGTGTCTACCGGGAGTCGCTGGGATTTGGACCCCAGTGGAACCATTGTATAGCAACCAAGGAAGGTGAAGGCAGACCGCCTAACCCATCCACCTGTTACACTAATAAAATAATTTTTAATGAAAGTGCAGCTTTTTTCTGCTCAATGTTGCCTTAATCAGAAAGTGCATTTCCTAAATAATGTTCTACTATATACTGTATTCTCATATTTACTAAGGCATGAACAATTCTTCTAGAAAAACTAAAGACAATATGCCACTTCAGAAGTGCTTGAAATTAAAGCCTTTCACTAAAATTAACTGCATAACTTGACCTCTTGCTATTTGGTACACACCTAAGAAATGTTTCAATGCAAAAGAATTGGAGTTTCACACACTTTTCACTTTGAATAGTCTGAGAATCACTTTAGTAATATATTGTTCTTGGCACCAGAAATAATGGGACATATTTTCTAATGTGTGAATTTTCTCCTTGTCTAACTTCACTTCAGCCCTCCTCAATATAGCCAACTTATTTGTAAATGGCTGAACTGGCCTTTTAAACTTTTTGAATTTCATGCCACTGATGACATCAGCGCGCATGCGCCTTTAACTAACCCGGAAGTTCGCGCACTAGGAACTGGATCCGGCAGCAGTACGGCTGCGAAGATATCGGTGCGGGCGTCCCTGCTTTGGGGGCAGCAGGCGTCCCTGCTGTCCCCACACTAGACCACCAGGTAGCATTTTCCTTACAGTGATGTATAGCTGGAAAAGCTGCATATTAATAAACAGACCTCAAATAATTAAACAGTTCAAGAACGTATACAGTACCTCATAATTATGAAACAGAAATAAAAAAGTAATTTAAAGCAAAACATTTGGTTCAGATTTACCACTAGATTTACAGTTAGGGACCAATTTACGAAATTCACGTGAATATAGATCGAAGTTCGATCAAATTCGATCGAATAACGATCGTGCGATTTTTTTCGTAAAAACGTAATGTGAATTTTGGCCTCTTCGATCATTGAATATCGAATAGAACGGATATTCGATAATTCGATCATTCGATGATCGAAGGAAAAAAAATTAAAGTTATTCGACTGACTACTTCGGCAGATTGAACCTACTGAATTGCAATAGAAGCCTATGGGAAGCTTCCCATAGGCTTCGTAGACTAAAGGGCAGATTTATCAAATTCACATGAATGATTCAAAATTCGATAGAATTTTCAAAAAGATAAAAATTTTCGAATATTTTGAAGACATCGACCATCGAAAATATGCTCGAATCGAATAATTAGAATAAAATTCTATTGGAATATTCGAATAGTTCACCAGATTAAATTTACCGAATTTCTATTAAACCCTATGGGAATTCGATCGTTCGAAAATTCATATTGCGGTTAAATACTTTTAATTCAATATTCGAATTCGAAGGATTTAAATTTGGCCAAAATTCGATGGTCGAATTCGAGGGTTTTTCAACCCGCAAATTTGACCCTTGATAAATCTGCCCCTATGTGTTATCAAAATATATAATGCTATGGTTTTGCGCCTTTAACTAACCCGGAAGTTCGCGCACTAGGAACCGGATCCGGCAGCAGTACGGCTGCGAAGATATCGGTGCGGGCGTCCCTGCTTTGGGGGCAGCAGGCGTCCCTGCTGTCCCCACACTAGACCACCAGGTAGCATTTTCCTTACAGTGATGTATAGCTGGAAAAGTTGCATATTAATAAACAGACCTCAAATAATTAAACAGTTCAAGAACGTATACAGTACCTCATTATTATGAAACAGAAATAAAAAATTCGATGGTCGAATTCGAGGGTTTTTCAACCCTCAAATTTGACCCTTGATAAATCTGCCCCTATGTGTTATCAAAATATATAATGCTATGGTTTTGTACTACCACCATGGAAGTCACAGAGACCAATGATGTAATGGTCGCGGGAGGACTGGGCAACAAGGGGGCCCGGACTGCAGGGTCTGCTGTATCATAGTCCTCATCCCGACATTTCTTTTACCTTTGAAATAGTGACACCCAGCAAATGCGGTGGGAACAGTTCACTCTGGGTCCCCTCAGTAATTGTTTTTTGCAGGGGGGGGTCAAGTTAAACCACTGGCAGAGACCATAACAAATGGAGGACAATGTTTGGCTAGCAAGGCACTTTATAATACTTAGATCTACAGTTGAAAACCATTCAATATTATTGGTTCACCAATAAGATAAATCATTTTAACTGTTAGCATTACATTTTCACATCATATTCAGTCTTGGTGTACACCAGTTTTTTTCACATACAGTAGGAAGGTTATTGCATTGGATGTCATTTCAGGAGTGTGTTTACTTAGGTTTGCAAAACAAATTGCCTGCAGGTTGCATAAGGTACTTTGCAGACCAGTTTTGTGTATGGAATCATAATCAAAAGCTCTTTTTAGGTGCTATTCATTTGGTTGAACTGTTATAAGGAAGACATATCTTGTTGAAGGTTCAAAGGATAAATATGATTCAATAAACTCAAAACAAAAGTATGCACAGCTATAACTTACTACATTGTACCAAAAAAAAAAGTGTACATTGGTCATTTCATTTGGTGGATGTAAGGTCATTTTGCCAACCGACAGATATGAAACAGCAGAGCATATCTTGCCACCCTGTCCACTCAGGAAAAGGCTGTGGTCCTCTATATTGGTAAGGATATTAGTGCACTCTCCTGAGCCAGCAATTTCAGAAAACCGCAGTGATGATCAGCCAATATCCAATAACAATAACATACTATATATACAGATATCAAGCATGAGATGACAGTATAGCACATCATACAAAGAGATATTTTTTTTTTAAATGTGGTTTACCAGAGGCGGCTATTTGCCTTCCCGGTAACTTCCTACTTAATGCCACTTGAGACAAAGTTCTCACCTTGCGGATCCCAAGTATGGAATCAATTATGTGGAAACTCCATTATAATCAAATAATTCAAATTTATAAACATTATTTCCAATGTACTTGATCCAAACTAAGATATAATTAATATATAGGGATGTTAAGGTTATGGCGGTTGGGAACTAACAAAGGAATTTCTTCACCTGAGATTATGATGATTACGAATTCGATTTTTCTTCACTGAAAAAGATGTAAAAATTATTTAGAATGCCTTTCCCTTTAGTTATATAAAATATACTGTCATCTGATGATTCATTTTCTGTATATATTGTACTTTATAGTTATTGGATATCAGCTGATTATCACATTCATCTAGCTCTGCACTCATTGGCTAAAGGGAGGGACTACTATGCTGACAAATGGAGAGGACCACAACAAGAGCAAGATTATTTAGGAAATGTAAAGTGGGTAACACAAATGTGATTGGTAGTGATTAGCATGGTTTTATGCGTAATAGATCTTGCCAGACTAACTTAATTTCTTTTTATGAGAAGGTAAGCAGAGACCTCAATTCTGGGAAGGCTGTGGATGTGATTTACTTAGACTTCTCTAAAGCATTTGATACAGTGCCACACAGAAGGTTACTGGTTAAATTAAGGAATAAGAAAATATAGACTACAAAGAGTGGTGATAAATGGAACATTTTCTGATTAGACCAGTGTTGTTAGTGGGGTACCGCAGGGCTCTATACTGGGTCCCTTGCTTTTCAACTTGTTTATTAATGACCTGGATGTGGGCATTGAAAGTGCGGTTTCTATTTTTGCAGTTGATACTAAATTGTGCAGAACTATAGGTTCCATGCAGGATGCTGCCAAGTTGGGAAACTAGGCAGCAAACTGGAAAATGAGGTTCAATGTTCATAAATGCAAGGTTATGCACTTTGGCAAAAATAATATATATGCAAGTTATACACTAAATGGCAGTGTGTTGGGAGTTTCCTTAATTGAGAAGGATCTTGGGGTTTTTATAGATAAAAAGTTGTCTAGTTCTGGGCAGTGTCATTCTGTAGCTACTAAAGCAAATAGGGTTCTGTCCTGCTTAAAAAAGGGCATAAACTCAAGGGATAAAAACATAATTATGCCTCTTTATAGATCCCAAGTAAGACCTCATCTGGAATATGCAGTGCAGTTTTGGACTCCAGTCCTTAGGAGGAATGTAAATGAGTGCAGAGACTTGCAACTAAACTGGTTGGAGGGATGGAAGACAAATTATGAGGGTAGACTGTTGAGGTTGGGGTTGTTTTCTCTGGAAAAAAGGCACTTGAGAGGGGACATGATTACACTTTACAAATACATTAGATGACATTATAGACAAATATCAGGGGACCTTTTTACCTATAAAAGAGGATCACCACACCAGAGGCCATCCCTTCAGACTAGAAGAAAAGGACTTTCATTTGAAGCAGCGTAGGTGGTTCTTCAGTCAGGACGGTGAGGTTGTGGAATGCACTGCCGGGTGATGTTGTGATGGCTGATTCTGTTGATGCTTTTAAAAGGGGCTTGGATGATTTTTTGGACAGACATAATATCAAAGGCTATGTTGATACTAAACACTACAGTTAGGGGCAGATTTACTAAATTCACATGAACTCACATAAAGGATTCGAATATTCGATCGAATTTTCAAAAATATTCGAATTTCGATTATATGCAAATTAGGCAAATTCGACCATCAACTATTCGAAATTCGAATGATTCGAATATTCGAATTCGAATGATTCGAATATTCAAATTTCATTTTATTCGAATATTCAAAAATTCGATGGTCAAATACTTCCCCTTTAAATTTAAATTCGATCACCTACTTCGCCAGATTAAACCTACCGAAATGGGGATCATTCCCTAAGATCAAATAAGAAAAATTAGATCGATCGTTTAAAAATCGTTCGAAAATTCGATTCCTATTCGATGATTCGATCGATCAAATTGCGCTAAAAAAAATTCAAATTCAAATTTTTTTAATTCCCCACTATTCCCTGGTCAATTTTGAATTTTTTTGGCATTCGAAATTTGACCCTTAGTAAATCTGCCCCTTAGTATAGCTATGGGCATATATGGTTTGTGTGAAAGAGTGGGGGGGGGATGTATTCTTGGTTTTTATTTAGAGGGGTTGAACTTGATGGACTTTGTCTTTTTTCAACCCAATCTGTCCCATTTCCTATGAAAAAAAATTATTTTGATGCACATCAATTTTGACACCTGCAACAATTTTTAAATGCACGCCTATTTTGTTCAAATGCGTTAAAGTCAATGGGTGTCAGAATAATTTTGACGCGTGTCAATTTTATGCGCGTGACTATCCTGAAGTGGCAGATTTTTCGACAGGGAAAAGTTTTGCAAATGTATTCGCCGGCGGTGAAAAGCAAATATTCACCACAAATTTGCGCCTGGCAAATTTATTTGCCCATCAATTGTGATTGGGGCTGTATATATTTTTTATATATATATACAGTATATAGGGATGGCGCGAACCGCCGCAAAAAAGTTCGCGGACGCGTTCGCGAACTTGCGACAAACGCGCGAACAGTTTGCGGCCGTCGCGAACCCCATAGACTTCAATGGGAAGGCGAACTTTAAAAGCTAAAAAAGACATTTCTGGCCAGAAAAATGATTTTAAAGTTGTTTAAAGGGTGCAACGACCTGGACAGTGGCATGCCAGAGGGGGATAAAGGGAAAAGAAAAATTATTTTCTTATGTCAAAAGTGTTACAAAGTATCTTACCTGCACCTGTTAGCTGTTCTGGACGCTGTTCTGGACTCTCTGCCAAAAGCCAAGTTCAAATCTTTGCTTCTTTTTCTGGCTGTTCAGTGAGGGTCTTTCCAGTGAAAGAGGGTCCTCCAAAAAGAGGGTCTTTCCAGTACAAATGAGGGACAGAGGGTTGAGCTCGCAAAAGAGGGACAGTTGGGACTCGGGAGGTATGCACATTTTTTTTTTTTTTTAGTCCAGGGGGTGTGTGGGGGTGGTCCAGGGAGAGCTTCCTTATTGGCTGCCATGTATCTGCTGGTCTGGGGTGAGAGGGCAAAAAAATGCGGCAAAAAAAAAAGCGCCAAATTGACGCGAACCCAAAATGCGAACGTCGCGCGACGTTCGCGAACTTGCGGCGAGCGCGAACAGCGGATGTTCGCGCAAACAAGTTCGCCGGCGAACTGTTCGCGCCATCCCTAACATTATATATACACATTCATAGAAATCTCCTAAAATATGATGAGGATAGCACTGTACAAAATTACACTGCAAAATGCTGGCATTATTTATTACAATAAAGGGGTATCCAACTAGCTTGGCAATTTCAGAAATGTCTTTTTTTTTAGTTCCCAGTAGGGTAAGTTGAAATATAGTGATTTGATGCTTCAACTATCGGTAGCAAGAGTATACCGTTTGAACTCTTACAATCTCCTTATATTCATCCTGTTAGAGAGTCTCCCACTGGGGGTCATTTGGAGCAAACAAAAGAAAGCCTTATCTTATTATGTGCTGGAGTCTTATCAAGCTGTGAGAAGTATTCAGATATGTTTGAGAATTAAACTATAGAATAGCCGAGCATGAAGCATTATTTTAGAATGTAATAGCCAGTTTAATGAATATATATCTATCTGTGACAGTCAAGGCTGTCACAGTCATTGGTTTTTATAGAAGACATCAGAAGCCGAGATGTAGACAAAAGTTTATTTACACCATACAACATTTTAAATATTTTATACAGAGCTGCAGCAGGGAGAGCCACCATTGAGCTTTCCAGAGAAAACTGCAATAATAAAGATGTGAAATATATTATTCATATAAAAGTGAGATTATTACTTTATTGCATTTAAAGCAATGAAGAATGTAGCTCAACAAACATTCATTTAATGACAAAAGATTTTGCTTTTTTTATATTATAAAGTAAAAAGTGTAGTAATGGCTGAACGGACTGTTATAAACTTTAAAAACTGCATATATACATTGTGCTTCATGGTGAAGTTTTTTGAAAACTAAACCAAGTGAAGCTGTTACAACATGAATTGTTGTCTGAGGTTGATCTATAAAGATTACCTTACAAATCCATTCCACAGGTACTTACAACACAGGATGGTAAGATTTGTACACCTGGTTCTGCACTAGATTTTCTAGTGAGAGAAGACAAGGAAAAAAAAAAAAGAAAAAAATTAAAGAAAAAGAAAACAGGAAAAAATAATAAACACTGACATTTGGCACATGAAGAACCTGACATGAAGTAGTCACAAAAGTCCAGATGTCAGGCTTCCAACGTCTCTCACATTAGTCAGTGCAATGACTTGCTGTCTTTTTATTCAGTCTGTTGGGTAAATTAAACTTCTGTTTGAAAATCGCCTTCTTGAACATCTAAAGGCAAATTCAGACACTTTTCCCATTCAGAGGGTCTAAGTTCTAAAGTATCTTTTGCTTCTGAATCTAATACATTTATTGTTGTATAATGTTGATATTCCGTATTTTTGAAACTGTCCCATGGGTTCTTGTTTACTGATGGGTTGTCCTGCAGGTACAAAAATATATTATGTTAAAAACAAAAATAAGAAAATGTTTACAGTATGTTTGTTAATCATGATCCTATACAGATGAAAGTACAGGTGAAGCAGTGTTTATATTTGTCAATAACAGGTATAGGATCAACAATCCAGAAAGCCATTATCCAGAAAGCTCCAAATTATAGAAAGGTACTTTAGGGTCCTATAGTCTATCAAATCCATTCAAATAATTCCAATTTTTTTATCATATTCCCTTTCTTGCTCTAATAACAAAATAATACCTTACTTTATCCCATTCAAGATATAATTAATCCATATTAGTGGGATAACAATTCCATTGAGTTTATTTAATGTTTAAAGAGTAGCTATCACAAAAATGATTATTTTATATAAACTTCCTCATACTGAAGTAAGAAAGTTTCTAAATACAATCAATTAAAAATCCTGCATTGCTTCTGATATAATCAATTTTATCTTCACTATTTCTCTCTCATCATCTGTTTCTATTCATTCTGTCTTCATTCAGCAGTTGGGTGTCAGAGAATGGTACAAAATATCTTATGGGGGGCTTTTCCTAGCAGATGTATTAGAGCTCATCCAAATAACTGATTCCAGTACATACAAAATGTAACAAAACTGCTTTTTGCACAAATCCTGCATGTAGAGACATGATGTCTGGTGATTTTAATAGCGTGAGCTCTAATACATCTTCTAGGCAAAAGGAGACCACCCCATAAAATATATTGGATCATTCATCTGACACCCAACTGCTGAATGAAGAGAGAATGAACAGATGCTGAGGAACAGTGAATAAACTTGATTATTTCAGAACAGTACAGAATTTTTAACCGATTGTAATCAGTAACTTTCTTATTTCAGTATTCTGAAGCTTGTATACATTTTTCATTTTTCATAGTTCCCCTTTAAAAGATTTTTAGCAAAGTTAAGGTATGATAATCCAAATTATATTATTTGTTACTTATCCAGAAAACCCCAGGTCCTGAGCATTCTGGACAACAAGTCCCATTCTAACAATAAATATTGCACACATGTTAATGTTTTCAACAAGTCTGCTTCATCTGTAGACCTTAAATCCAAGATGTATTAAATATGCAAAGAAAAAAATAGTATAGAGTGGCCAAAATGGCTTCTTCTCCACAGTTAGGGATTTTAAATAGTATGTGCTCCACTGCACCAGTGCATTTACCAGTTACAAACAGGCAGCTATTGGTTTTGATCAGTGTATTGGCAGTTAGAAAATGAAAGAAAATATGTAATTGGTTGCTAGGAATAGCCAGCAGTGTTTTAGGGGCTACTGCCATCTGTGATTAGCTGCACTGGTGCAATATAATACAGGATTTAAGTGGAAGAGGTACTTACAAGAACATGTTTTCAAAAGTACTTTTGGGGGAAGATTTACTATTGGTCGAATTTCGAATTGAAAAAACCATGGGAATAGTTAGGGAATTAAAATCCTTCGAATTGAAAGTATTTTACCGCAATTGATTGGTCAAACGATCAAATTATAAAAATTAGTTCGAACGATCAAATCGTTCGAATCGATTGATATTTATAAAAATAAAAAGCCACTTCGGCGAAATTGAAATTGGCGAACTAGACAGTGGAATAAAAATTTAAGGGGAAAGTAATTCGATAGTCGAGTATTCGAATATTCGAATAGATTTTTATTCGATTCGATCGAATTTACTGAATTCACAGGTCGAAGTTACCTAATTTGCATATTTGAAATTCAAATCTTTTTGAAAATTCGATCGAATTTTGAATCATTCATATGAATACATGTGAATTTAGTCAATCTGCCCCTTGATGTTGGAGTCAGTTCTATATTATGTGGTTGTGAGCAGTTATCAAAGTTCTGGTTTTAGAAAGTTTTTTTTAGAAAGGTTTTAGAAAAAAATACTAAGGTGTGGGGGCAAAGCGTAAAGCCTGCTACAAGCACACTGTATTTCTACCTGTAATCAAACAGTTTTGTGTTTACTAAACTCTGCTCCTACCACAGACACACTGATATGAGAGTAACTCTTTGAGGGAAATTGCTGATGAGAAAAATATTTACAATGAGAAAAAATTGTGCCTCTGTGCAAACAAGTTTGCTCAGAATTAATATGCCTTTAGCAAACGATGATTTACTCCACCTTTGATTGGGCTTTATAAAAAATGCTGGCCTGGATTTGTGGAAAGGCCATCTAGGCCCGCACCTAGGGCAGCAGGATTTTAGGGCGTGGCATGCTGCCCAACTACAATCACATTGGTTAAGAAATTTAAATTTCCTGTGTGCCTATTCCCATTGCTCTTTCCTGATGATGAAAATTTAAGCAAATAAAAGGGAGGGGACAAACGACAGTAGGCCTAGGGGCACCCCCTAGGTAAATCCAGCCCTGTATGTCCACTTAAAATTTGCAATAGCAATTAAGTGAAATGCAAATGTATGTTTTTTCAATATATGAGTTTTTTTTATAATTTTTCCAATAAGTGTTAATCATTTTAAGAAATGTGTTTGGACAGCAAAAAAAAAAAGTTTGTATACATTTTATAATGCCTCAACTAAAGTTATAGGTAAATACATTAAGTAGAATTTATTGTACAGTAGAAAGGGCCTTATTTATAAAAATCTGAATTTTTCTCTTAATTTTAATGTAAAATGTCAGACCAAACTTGATCCACAACTGGACCTTATTTATTTCAGACTTTCTCCAGAAAACCCTGATTTTTTTTTTTTTAGATTTTTGTCCAAAAAGTCCAAAATAGTCAGATTTTTGGGCTAATTCCACAGCACACCACAGAAACTTTCAAATATGATAGGGACCTCTCCTATTGATTTATATACAACCTCTGTAGGTCTGAGATACTGGATTTTCAGATTTGAGCTTTTCCCATCCTCCAGGTATAAGAAATGTTTCTACTAAAAAAACTTCCCAAATGCTTATGTATGTATATTAAGATGTTCTTATTCCATTCAAAGTTTATATAGCTTATGTATTGGATTACAGAATATTAGTTTTCCTGCTTAATGAAAATTGAATGACTAAATGATTGATTGATTTAGGAATCTTTATAAACTAGATACGCTTT
>CM044439.1:99932548-100022380 GCA_024363595.1 Xenopus borealis
GGGGGGGGGGTCTTGGATTGAAGGACAGTTTGGGTCAGAACTTTTATTATTATATGCTACCCTGAATGCTTCTGGATGCTTCTTGGTCTCCTGTGCTGCATACATTTCCAGGGCTGTTATAATAAATGGGCAAAAAGGGCATTGCCCCAAGGCCCACCAGCAGACACCACTTTGTAGAAAAAGAAGCATCACATAGCTACAGCAAACCCATAATTTTAGTCAGCTACAGCATGGTTATTTTAATTTCTTTGCTGTTTTCTTTTAGAATCTTGAACTTTTAATTTATCTGGTCATGGGTAACACACTTGGGATTATGTCTACTTTAGAAGACATTTCTACACTGCCTGTTTTATTACTGACATATGCCGGAGGGGGTCTTTCTTTTACAATTTTGTGTAGAGCACAAAGTAGGGGTGGGAAAAGCCTGGTAGCATAGAAAAAGTACAATACAATGCACCCAATAAAAGAAGAATAAGACCTGGGAAAAACCAATAAAAGTTTTGCCCTGGACCAACTGATATCTTAAAGTTGCCCTGTCTGTTCCAGCTTGAGCAGTATAATTAAATGCTGAGGTTTTACAGCAATATGGTGATCATTATGATGGTAAATTCTGATGCGTTTTATGTAATATATACTGTAAGTCAACAGGGATAATGGAGTATAACATGAATATATAAAGCAGATCTGCCCATCTGTTCAAATTAGCAGATCACTATTCAATAAGGTAACTCATTTGGTAGGCCATTTCAAACAATAGAGCCCCATATCTGGTGTCTATCATGACCAGCACCATGCAATGGCCAGATTAGATAGGAGAACCATTCAGTCTACTGGACTAATGATCAGCTACAAGCTATAATGCAATCAATAGCCAATCCGAATTAACATATTAAAAGAAGTTTCCAAACAGGTGTTTGGATAGTTTTAGCAGCCTCTTTGGGATATAGGCTGAAATGATTGATCAATAATCTATATAAAGCATTGTGCAAATGTATATATATATATATATATATATATATATAAAATTACTGGTCATTGTCATTTTATTTGATTTTATTTCGTCAGTGCTTCCTAGCTTTCTTAGCTTTAATAAATAAAAAAAACAGACTTACCATTTTAATCAAGTTGAGTATACTAGAGGATGAAATACACCAACAATGGCTTAATTGGTTCTGAATTTAATTATCTTATAATATCCTGTAGAAATATCAATTTCTTTTTTCTAGAATACACAGCGTGCATATTTTTTTTTATAAGAAACCTAATTAATGACTTGGGTAATCACAGACAGATCAGTATACCTGAAAAAAATTCATTTTACCCTCTATGGTTGATCTGACTGGTTATAACGTACGTATATGAAATTTAAGAGATAGAAAACAGCATAAGATAAAATGTGTTTTTAAATGTACATGAAAGCAAGAAGTCAACATTTTAAATAAAAAGCCCAAAAGGCAGAAGGGCAAATTTACTAAAGAAGGTGTTTAGTTAAATCAGTGCAGTTACCTATAACAATGAAGCAGATGTTTGTTTTTAATTTTAAACTGGTAGATCGCTGATCAAAACTAGTGCTGATTGATTGTTACTGGACTTATGCAATTTAGCACCTGTGTTGGCAAATGATCCCTAGAAACTGCTACACGCTTTCATATGAAACCATAGCATGATTTGCTACCATCATGCTATGAAACGCATTACTGAAAATTGAATGTCATGGTAATGTTACAGTGCAGTTACTGGACATCACTCTTGGAATTAATTGTTGGTATATTTGATTTTTTGCAGCAAAAGAAAACAATTGCCATCAGTACTTCTAGGATTACAGACTTTTCTGAACTTACTGGTGGCATTTGTTGTTGCAAAACAGTATGTAGTCTGTGGTGAATCATATACATTTAGGGGGGTATTTATCAAAGGTCCAGTTGTGGTTTTCCACAGTAGTTTTCAGTAAAAACATTTTTAGAGATTTTTTATGCCCTCAAGGTGCAACAAAAAGTTCGAATCTGAAAATACTCGAGCTAAAACCTCTTAAGGTCACGTAGAAGTCAATGGCAGAGGTCCCTTGAACCATTTGCAGATGTTTCTAGCCTTCATGATTGCAATCATTCCATTTTTTTTATTCAAAAAACCTCAAAAACTTAACAAACTCGACCTTTGATAAACCCCTTAATGGGATTTTAAAAACATTCCTAAAGTTTCATTTTCACTGGCCGCTGGAACCCACTACGAACTGAACATCAGTATTAAGGCTGCTTTAGCATCTAGTTTTGCTTATGAATTTTGAGTCAATCAAATAAAGGGGTGAACATTTCATAAATGGAATGGCCATTATTATTGTGTAGCTGTTTCATTGGAACCTTGCCCAGTAGTATCATGTGGGTGTTCCTACACAGCAGGTTAGAAAGAGATCCCTTACAATTTATGTTTTTTTATCATCTCACTGTGAAAATAAGATCTCACAGTAAAACTGTAAAACCATATTATTATATCTGATGAAGCCCATAGGTCTATTAATTGACAAAATAATTTCTAAGAAATCAGAACAGTTCTCAAAAACCCATTGGCACGCCTGTTGCAAGTTCATGATATTAGCAGTGTACCTTAGATTGTAAGCTCCATTGGGGCAGGGACTGATGTGAATGATGTTTAATCTCTGTAAAGTGCTGAGGAATATGTCGGTGCTATATAAATAAAGAATAATAATAGTAATAATAAAAAAAATCACAAAAGCTAAAAGAAAAAAATAATAATGCAAATTTCAAAATTTCTCAGAGGCGCGTTCTTAGTCATGTTATATACATTAATTTGTTTGGGGGGTGTTAAACTCCCATTTAAGGTTATACAGTATAATAACCAAAGAGGATATTTAGAATAGTTCTAGAGATGAGTTTTTAAATTTCCTTTTGACTGTAATATAAACAGATAACTTAAAAATCCAATGATGAATATATAATTTTTTGTTAGTTACTAATACATATCTCAGTTACTGTCTATCAGTTTTTAATCGAATTATGAGAGCTTAGTTATGGCACGTCTGTTTGAAATTCAATGTTTTTCTTTGCATTTAAAAATAAACAACGGCTACAAAATTCAAAATTAAATAATCACACCAGAAAACAGTAGATTGTAGTTTGAATGACTTTCCTTTATCAAAGGGCAATATAATCCTATAGAAACCTTTGCTCAACATGAGTACAGGTATAGGATCCGTTATCCAGAACCCCGTTATCCAGAAAACTCCGAATTATGGAAAGGCTTTATCCCATAGACTCCATTTTATGCAAATAATCCAATTTTTTTTAAATGATTTCCTTTGTCTCTGTAATATTAAAACAGTAGCTTGTACTTCATCTTAACTAAGATATAATTAATATTTATTTGGAAGCAAAAGCAGCCTTTTGAGTTTATTAATGTTTAAATGAATTTCTAGTAGACTTAGGCTGGGGACAGACAGGGAGATTCGGGGAGATTCTGTCGCCTGGCATTTTTAGCAGGCGTCAATCTCCCCGAATTTCCTTCTCCCTGTCTGCCGCTAGTATTAATGACAAAGCGCCAGCGCCTGTGCACGGTGATTTCCGGAATCGCCCGAAGTTTCCTCACGAAGTATCTTTGGGCGATTCCGGAAATCACTGCGCCGCGTGTGCACAGGCGCTGGGCGCTTTGTCAGTTATACTAGCGGCAGACAGGGAGAAGGAAATTCGGGGGGATTGTCGCCTGCTAAAAATGCCAGGCGACAGAATCTCCCCGAATCTCCCTGTCTGTCCCCAGCCTTAAGGTATGAAGATCCAAATTATTGAGAGATCTGTTATCCGGAAATCCCCATGTCCCGGACATTCTGGATGACAGCTCCCTAACCAGTACAATGAATTAAAATGATCTATAGTTTCCTAATCTGTTTTCTCTCATAAAGCAATAATGTATCATTTATTTTGTAATCTCATTTCTCTTTCACAGTAATCAGTAGAGTTTGTTTAAACATGACAATGGGCTTTGTATAAACAATCCCTTCTCTTCTATCTGCAGTCTGCGTCATGCCTTATACAGTTGGTTAGTCTGTGGACTGGTATTTTGAGTAGCTACCTTTTACTCCTCCTACAGTTTCTTTGAAGAAACTGAAAGTGGGAAAGTTAAAGATCTTTAAGTTTCACTATTATGCTGTTAGGTCATATATTTCTTAATTAAAATGAAAGGAAAAGGGAATGTTCAATACATGCCAAATTCACTGAGCAAAAACATAAACTGCCCTAAAAATATTCAGGAAATCTACTGTATCTAGAATTGAAGAATTGTAGATTCCTGAGCACTGAACCATTTTAGGATTATTTATATTTATAGGACCATTTATATTATACAAAGTTTCTCTTCTGATGATTATTAATTGTGTTTATGTTTTAGATATAAAAGATTAATTTTATTGAAAATCAAGATTTCATGAAGGTTTTTTTTTTTACTGAAAATGTTCAACTCAACACAGAGCACTGATTAAATTTTCAGCTATGCTTACTATCTACTTATGTATTATGACATGTATAAATTATACATATTGCTCTGCAAACTTACCAAACTTCCAGTGTTTGGTATATCCCGAAATCTGTCCAAAGTCTGAAATTTCTGGTTTAATTCTTGGAATAACTCCATATGCCGCTTTCTCGTATGCATGACCTTCTGTGGAAAAAAAAGTAATGGTAAATATTAATTGTTCATCATTTATAATGTGGTGATCAATAAAAAGTAGGAGAAAACATTTTAAATAGTTCTCAACATTTTCCTATTAAGCTAATCAACTTTACAGCAAGCAAAGTAGCCATTACACTTAGTGGGGCACCAGAAGAAAAAGTGACTTGTTCAGAGTCACAAGGACTTGCTACAGGGAATTGAGCCAGCCTTATTTTTCTGTACTAAAAGCAGGCACATAATAAGAGGGTGATATTTTAATTGTAACTGATATTGTAATTGCTAACGGTAGCATTATCATACACATCAATGTGTCAGTCACAGGGTAAACTAGAATCTCTTGGACTTTTATGTTAGGCGCTTGAAACTCATTTAGTATATTCACGATATAAAAACATAATTACAGAGAAGTATCTATTGTACTTTGCCCTGCGAAAGACAAGAAAAGGGCTATCATATTCAATATACTATAAAATAAAAGTGTTTAATTGCTTCAATTAGGTAATTAGCAGTGTTTGCATTCTCAGGCTGATTGAAAGTATTACTCAAATGAACATTTTTCATTTTTCTACTTAATAACTTGTGGGAAGTAGATAGAAATATCCCTTAGTAAGTAAAATCAATATATACTAGGAAATTATAGGCTTTAAAATCTGGACAACACAGGATGCCATTGTGGTGTTTATACAAATGGCCTGTAGTTGTCACTGTGCACTACAGTTATACTTTGCCTACATAGTACTTTCTATACAGCTGAAAGTGTTAGAGTTATTGTTGAAGTGTAATTGCTGCATACTGCTAAAAAAAAGCACTGTTATAATCTACAAATTCTTGGCTAACAAAACATAACAGCCATTCTACTGTATATACATACAGATGTAACAAGCATGGATACATACAAAAAGGCAAAGTCTAATGGATAACAGGGAAAAGGGTGTCTATACTTCATTCATCTAGACACATTAAATTAATTATGTATGGTAAATTTGTTTGCAGTCTTTACTTATAAGTAGGGTCAACTGGGCCTGGTGGGCCCCTGGACAATGAGGGCCCCGCTGACCCAGACCCGCACCCTGCAAGTAAACCTAGATACAGTACTGCTCACTGACTTCCCCTACTGGCCCCCGATTGCACCACATGAAGAGGAAACCAGGTACTCGTGCTTTATGGTGGATGTGGTTGGGGAGGGGGGCCCCGAATCCCCAGTCTGAAGCTACGTATAAGCTCTTCATATGTTTCCAATTAAATAAGGAATCAAATAATCTTATGTATACTACAGGAAAAGTATGCATAAATTGCAATCTACACTAAACAAATAATTCAGCAAATCCTGAATTCCAGTGCTGGAGTATTCTATTTTAAGCATGGTAAGTGTTGATGGATAAAGACTATGAACTGTTGTTCTACAATCTAGACTAACCATATAAACCCTACAACCTACTATCATGCCCAGGTTGGGCACATCTCCCCACTTGAACCACATTATTTGTACGGCATATATCCCTTTGTTTGCCAGCACCTTCATTTTCCTAAAACAAACAGCAGCTTTCACAGGAAGCCATTTTCCTTCTGACACATTATCAGTAATATTGACATCAGCAAACCAAATATGTATGCATTCATGCAATGCAGCTTTACACATGCAGAACTTGCAAGTCCAGCTTAGATTGAACACTATAATGGTTTAGTTGAGTTCAGGAAAGGAGGTTAGGAGAAAATAGCAGACATCTAGAGCAGAGTTTATATTGGAACCAGCAATGCCTTCATTGGCTGCTAGACTAGAGGGTGTGTTTAGTAATTTGAGTCGAGAAGAACTGAGCATGCTCATTAGCCAACAGTCAAAATAAATTCCCAATGGAGGGGGGCATGTGGGTTGGAAGAGGAGAAGTGATTAAGTGGATGCTGCAGCCTAATAACATTTGATCAGCCGGAGTGGCAGGTATTTAAAGATGTTGTTCATTGATGACTTTTTTTTTGGGGAGTGTTCTTTTAATGAGGTGTTCTTTTTATGAGTGGAATTCATTCCACTCGTTTATGAAAAATTAAAGGCACCTTTTGCAGCAGAATTGTCTGAGCAAAGTTGTATGCACACCTACTCTTGAATTTCATATTATTGGCTTTTGGATGGAAGCAAGCTGTTAGGATACCAAGGAAAGAATCAAGGACCACAACTGTACCAGAATATTTGCTGAATCTTTTAATGAGTGGCACCCAATCACCCAGCATCTGTAAGCTTCTGGCAAAGCAATCTAACACTAATTAACTAAAAGATTTAAATCACATGACTCCTATTTCCAATTCTTAAAATTTACTCAGTGTTTAAATGCTAAGCAAGTTAAGTATGGTAGTTAGTAACATATTTGAAACCGAGAACAGAAATATGAAGATGCAGTTAAACAATTTTGCATAATAATGTTGACTAGTGATGGGCGAATCTGTCCTGTTTCGCTTCATCGAAAAATTAGCGAAACTCACAATGTGAGTTGATTCAGCAAGTTAAGTGATTAGATAAGCTACCAACATAGATTGTTTCACCCACCTCCTTTTGTCTTAGTAGTACTTACTGTATTTAATAAAGGATGTTATAACAGAACTGGAATAAATACTCAGACCACCAAATCCACACTTGTAGCAGTAGAGGTACAGTATTTTTAAATTAAAATATCATGCTTTCTAGAAATTATGCAGCATTTCTGGATGAATATTATTTGTAAATGTTTTGAGTGTATATTATTTTACTTTGGCACAACCCTTTTGAGGAGTTCAGCCGGCACTACAAAGAATCATACATAAAGACAAAGAGACATTTACTAAAGGCCGAAGTGAAAAGTAATTTTGGGCTACTTCGACTATCGAATAACCCGAATTTTCAAATTTTGAAGTATTTGCCCTTTAAAAATCCTTCGACTTTGACTATTGCCATTTTAGCATATGGACGACCTCATAGAACCTGTCCTGAAAAGTTCCAAGAATTCGAAGGAATCTGCGGAGAATCGTTCGATCGTATCGAACGATTTAAATGATTTGAATATGTCTGTTTTCGATCAAAAAAAGTCCTTTAAAAATACTTTGAGGGTTGCATTTCGAAGTTGTTTCACTTCAAAAATTCAGACCTTAGTAAATCTGCCCCTAATTTTAGGAAAAACAGTTCTATAATTCCCATGAAAGTGAAGAGCAATATCCAATGCTGTACAATATGTTGGTGCTCTAAAAATACATTAATAATAATATCTAGAGATAATTAGTAACTGAAATTGGTCAAATAATCTAAATTACTTACTGTACTTAGTTTAAAAGGCATATTTTACAAATGTTAAAATCTGAAAAAATAACCATTCATAATAAAATATAAAGCAAACAATGAAATTGTCAGGTTTAGAGATGAAATTGGTTATCAAAATTAAAAAAAGAAAAACTAAAATAATAATGTCAATATTTCTAAGATAACATTTTTTCACCAAAATGGTTGTTTTAAATGAATAATTGGTACAGGTAAGACTGTCACATCTAATTATTTAAATTTGTTTTCTGTTTTAGAGGTTTCCTAATTGCTATATGTGGGCTGAAAGCAAAATACTCAGTCCCAGTTACTGCATATATGGCAATACAGATAAAACAGTAAAATCCCACTAAAATTTAATTATTTTGCTATTCAATGATTTAAGGTCTCTAATATCTTCTTTTATGGACTAAAAGTACATAAAATACAGTTACTCAATCCCAATCCATAAGCTACAAACCTTTCCGTTCACCTCTAGGCTATGTCTTTTCAAATGAGAACATCAGTGTGTTTACATAATACAAAGCTAGAAATAAAGTTCAGTAAAATGGAAGTTATTTTGGGTGTCAAAATGAGTCTTCCTTAGAAAAGTGTCAAGAGGCTCTGTCTGCTTAGGGAATGCCAACTCCATGTAACATACAGTATCAAATCTGTAATAAGCTTTTTACTGATTTCTAGCTATCAGATGTCCACTAGTTAATGTGTGGCTTCCAGGGGAAGTAATAACCACTCTATAATTAATTTTGCCTTTGTGCCGCAGGTGCTTGAAAGAACACAACTTAACAAAAAAAAAAAGAATATCTATTTCAAACTACAAATTTGTCTTCTCTTGGGTCCCATAGTCTGTATCCACTCTCCATCCCTCCAGTTGCCAGATGTGGAAGGCCTGATTTTGTGCTTTTAAAAGCAATTAGAGGCACTTCATAATTCATTATGCTTATGAGCAGCAGATGTTTACAAGAACACACTTTTACACAATGAAATCCAATTCGGTATACATTATGACTGTCAGGTAGAACTGTTCTGCACTAATGGACACTGCAGGTAGCAAGCAATTCTTTGTGCATAGAATATTTTGATGACTTGATCACAAAAAGGGCAATATTTTTCCATTAAAATTCTTTACTTTATAATGAGGTTCATTTTTATGTTATATTTTCTTAAAATGTAACTGCTTTTTTTTATAACAGAGCTCAGACCTTCATTCTCTTCCTCCATGTTTTCATATAATTTAGGTACATAAATTACAGGTGGTTTGAATCTTATCCTGCTAAAGAAAAATTATATTTTCACAATTGATATCATGAGAACTGATCACCTTTTTGTGCAAATGTAAGACAACGGACAGGAAACCGGATGATTTCAGGTGATTAATTGATAAAAGTATTACCTATTTGCCGGTTTGCAAAAACACTGTAAATGCTTGTGAAAAATAATGTTATGATCCACATTTTTAATAGTACACTTATTTAGGCTTTAACTCAGAACACTTGAGATTTCATTATTTGTTCCAGTATCTGCAATGCATCCTGCATTCATCATCTTCAGCACGATGCAGCCTAAAGAAGCAAGGAACGTCAGAGTAAGGGATCTTAGCAACAGTTGCCATAGCGAACATTCCATTATAGAGTGTTCTGCAGTTCCATAAAATGTTGATACAGTGATTATTCATTGTTCACTCCTTTTTTTCAGATTGCTACCATGTAGTTGTTTTGTATCTCTGCTGATTTATATTGTTTTCTTTCAAGAGTGAGGAAAAAATATATATAAGTCAATAAAAAAAAAGATATAATGTGAATTTTCTGCTATTGTTATCACCTTTAGTGTCATTATGGTGGAGGTGAAGAGACTTTAATATTGTGTTGTTCTGCCCACGTTCGTCTGTCACATCACTAATGGTTCTATTGTTTTCCTTTTCTTTTATGTTAGATACAAGTTTTTTCCAAGCAATTATAAAAAAAAATTGTCACAAAAGGACACGAAAACAAGCATTTAGGGAGCCATTTATTCTGTTGAAATTACTATTATATGAATTTCATTTGTATACTTCCATTTATAAAGAAAAATTTATAAAGGGCATCCGTAGTGTAAGTGTCCTGATAATCTTTTTGCATTTGGCACCTTAAAAAAAAACAATACTACATTATAATTGATGCTGCATGTTTTATACATTTGGTATCATTTCTGGCAATAAGGTATAACAAAATCATTTTTGAAAGGTTGATGGAACACTTGACAGTTATTTATGACCCGCTCTGTGCTTTTCAGGACCTGACACAGGGGAGATTAGGCAATAATTATATGTTGATATTCTGGAGGCCTTCACCAAGCTATGAATATATGTAAATCAAAGGTGATGAATTCATAGATACTGGTGTCTCTATTAAAGTATTTTTTTCAACAATGTTTGCATTTTGTACAGTAGAAAAACTAAAGGGAAAGAAGAAGTATGCTGTTGGTTATTAAGTATACATTGCATTGATTTAGTTTAACATTAGTTTAATCTTAGTTTGATCATCGTTTAGTCCTTCTTTATCCTTATTTGAAAAAGGCTTCCCAAGATCTGGCTTATCATGACCCAAAGTTTTGAACAGCATGCGTAGAGAAGGTAATATCATTTCAGCTTTTTATCATGGACTGCCTTTTAGCCTATCGTAGCCCCTTTTTGCCACCCCCAAGAAATGTTTTCATGTGTATGTGTGTGGCTTCCCAACAGCTTTTACATTTGAGTGTGGCTCACAGATAAATAAAAAAGGTTGGGGACCCCTTCTCTAGAGAGTGGAAGCAAACTTTTAGCAAACGTAGAGACTTTTGTTTCTTTTTGTTATCTGACATATATACTCAACCTATTTGTAGTTCTTATAAAAAAGTTAATGTTACAACATTTCATTTCTACCGACACAGACTTGCTGCCCATCAAATCTATCAGAATCCGTGTGTGGCCTATGACACACTTGGTTTTTTATTATCACTAGAAGGAGCCACAATCAAAACAAAAAAAGGCCTATGAGTAATATGCAATCAGCAGCACTTAAAAATAGGATGTGATAGGGTGTGATAAGTAATTGGAAGTGCATTTGCAAAGGAACATATCTACTGTAACTTTGAGGATGGCAGATACTGTATATCTTTGAAGACATAACGAATTCTGCAGTAAATTCACTGTAATATGTTACTTTTGTTGAAAATATGGTTCTACGTCATCTGTGCCTGTAAATAATGGATGCCCCATCTACAATCTACTGGAGACAGCTAATGCATCTTTATGTTTATAGTTTGTGAAATGTCTTGTTTACTCTTGTTTTAGATGCATTTTGTTATACGAATATATTAGAATAAAGCAGGATTTATTAACAGTCTTCCTGTAACACAAAAAGGCAATGGCTTATTAGGGTTAGTATTTAGCAGTAAAGCTGTGATGGGCCTCTACTGATTCTAGTGCATTTAGGCAGGAATTGCAATAAATACTTGGTTGCAAAGAATATTGCATGAAAGTGGAAAACCATTCACTCAAAACATGAACAGCAATGCAATTTAAGATCAAAGAGACATAGTTTGTCTCAAGACTCAGACAGAATATTTGATGCTAACTAGCTACTTCAGGCAAAGCTGATCAAGGCGTTGTACAGAATCGTCATGTGTTGCTTTCTAACTTTATTTCTTCTTTTTTAATCCCTTGTTACTAAAATCCTTTTACAAAAACCATAGTCCTTAAAGGGGATGTAAAGGAAAAAAAATTAAATCCCATTTTTACTTTCTTTAATGGAAAAGAAATCTGTCTCCAATATACTTTAAGTAAAAAATGTCTACCATTTTTATAAGAAACCTGACTTTATGCAGTGATATTCCCTCTTCATTTTACTTGCTCTGACAGCTGCAGATAGAAAACGTTAGACGGTCCCCAACTGCTCTGCATGGAAATTATCATACTTGCAAAAGGCAGGTGGGGGACCCACCTAACTTGCCAGAGCTGGAGCTGATTTGTTTGTTTCCCTGTAGAGCAGCCAACAACTATGTAGATTTGTAGCCACAGACCCACTTCAGTCTGTATATTCTGATTAATAATTAGTCTTGCTGTATTGGCTTCTATAGCAGAAGCCATAGACATTGAAAGCATGAATAATTTGTTTAATTGCAGTCAGTTTGTGTTTATGTTTAGTATACAAAATACAGCATTTCTAACATTATTCTATTTTAGACTTTAGTTGCCCTTTAAGCCCAACCCTATAAAAAGTAAGCACTTTAAGAAAGGCTAGATGGCCTGGACTTCACAAACTCTCTATTCTACATTCTGGTTTAAGAACAAACAATGTTTACTTTTACCTTCTAGCCTTTCAGCTATATCAATAAAGTATCTGAGTTTTTAACCAATTATTGATGCAATTAGTATGTTTAGCAGTTTTATACTACTCTACAATTGTGCATTACCTTTGTGTTTGTATAAGCAAAAATTGTGTTGTGAAACATATTATTTTCAGATCTCCTGCACAACACTCTTTCTGTGGCGTGGAACTTCAGTAGTTCTATCATATGATAAATGTGCTTAGTACTAAAGTGTTCCATGAATATGCAGGTCAATGTAATAAGTCAAAATGATGCAAGCAATTTATCAGTGTAATTGCTTTCCCTTGAATGCTATGATCCCCCTTAAATAACAAATCTTATTTATTTTCATCTCATAAGAAACATATTTATATTACTAGAAAAAGTGTAATTTACTCCTGCCGTTACAGCTTAGCTTGCTAGCTACTTTATTGAAAAGAATTATGAGTGTTAATTGCTGAAGAGGAGCATTCCATTTGTTTCTGAAAGGCATCCAGAAAAAGGTTTTGCCTAATGCTACCCATAAAATTATTCACAACTAGATGATATAGGGAAGTATTGCAGTCTACAATTTAGTAATCACAAACTTCTGCTGAACTTTTATACTCTTTGTCTGAATAGTGTGTACAAGCACATGGCTCTCACTTCAAGGTCTATAAGAAGAAAAGAAACATTTTGAAGGTTGGTGCCTAGCCTTGTATGGATTAAAAAATAGTTCAGGGGGACTAGTAAGGGGGTGGGTGGAGGATTGTGAAGTCAATAAGTGCATTGGTTTGGTAGGAGAAGAAATAATTAGAGATATTAAAAGAGGTAATATCAACTAATACAACAGCAAGATATCCACTCCAATGTCATTCAGTTGGTCAATAAACAAACAAATCAACCAAAAATAGCAACTGTGAAAGAAATAAACCTCCATGGAATATTACTACCTTACACCATACTGGATTCACAGAAGAAGCAAAAAATATAGTCAAGAGCTCTATCAATACAAAATGTCCAGCACAGGACCAGGAAATGATCAAACTAGCAAAAAAAAAAAAAAACATGCTAGGTTATTGCCCATGCACAATCTTTATAACCCTTCAGCGGGCCAGTGTCTGATACTGTACACTTTTGATTTTACATGAAGACATTGAGAGACTTGTTAAGAGATGACAAAAGGTAAAATACAATTCAGAAGGTATTAGCTTGTAAACAACTGTTATTATAAAAATATTCATGTAGGTTTTTCAGTCTTATTCAGTGAATTCAAGCCTATTGTCAGATGACTTTGTTTATCGCAGAATGTTTAATAGGGTTAGGACTTTTTCTTCTGTTTCATCACTTTATCTTTTAAAAATGTATAAAGTTATTATGTTCTTGTTATCCACTGGCTAGAATGAATATATGGAATACATTATTTGTGTTAAGGTTATTCTTAAAAAGCAATTTCAGTTCATAACCAGGAGGTTCATTGATGGCTGACACTGAACTTGTCCTTTAAGCTAGTTGCTGAATAAACAAACTATTAATGGCAGCTCATGTAACCTGCCATTCACACTGAAGATCTAATTTTCATTATATAACACTGTGGAAAAGAGATCTGACCTCAGACAGAGTATAACATTCTGTTTTTTTTCTGTTGGACCAATGGAAATATTATGATTTATACTAATATTCCTACTCATTACTGCCCCCCCCAATAAGCCTCTCAAAGGTGATGCTCACTCAGTTTTCCCATTTGAAGTTCTATTTTTGCCTATGCTGCAACTATGACCCAGACAAGTTGGCTGCAATCATCTCACAAACTGTGTTATCATTTTCTAACATTAAACCAGATGGTGATGTGGCCTAGCAATCTGGGGATCATGGCCTGATAGCATTGCCATTTTACAATGACCTTATATGCATCATTTAATATTTGCTGGCATCATTTCTGGTGTCTGGCATGCAAATGATTTACAACTGATACAGGACACTGAGGGAACCCTGGAGCTCCAGGGTTCCCTAAGCATCCTGCTTCAGTAGGCACACCATTGTTCAGTTTGGAACAGAAGACAGGAATCACTGAGAAGAACTGAGTGAAATTATAGGCAAGTTTAAGGAGCACATTTTGCCACAAGTAACTTTAATGAAAGTAGTTTTAGGCATAACTAAAAGTGGCCATCCACGGATCTTTCCCTAATATGCCCACCTTGAGGTGGGCGATATTGGGCTGATCCGATCGTGGGCCCTAGGGCCCAACGATTGGATCATAATGATCGGGAACAGGCGGTTGGATCGCGGGAACACATCAATGAACAGATGCAGCTGTGATCCAACTGGATTTTTAATCCTGTCCAATCGACATCTGGCCGACTTTCAGCCAGATATCGATCGGGAAAGCCCCTCGAAGGGCCCCCCACACGGGCCAATAAGCTGCCGACTCTGTCTGTCGGCAGCTTTTATCGGTCCGTGTATGGCCACCTCAACTGTGCTTGTGCATGTAAATCAGTCCTAAAATGTTTTAATGTGTCAGACTCATCAAATGAATCAATAAGGTCTGTCAATTTGGCTAAAATCAAGTGATATAATATTTAGTGTGTACTGTTGCCTGTTACAGTTTAATTCTTCCTATTGGTTGCATATTATTTATTAGATCAATACCTCGTGAAATCTATTAGTTCTGGTATATGCTTAATCCCACATGCACGATTTTACTTTATACAACTGAAGTAATGAAATTCTACATTCTTTCTCAGTGCTGAACATATGCCGCTCATAGTAATGTATGATGCTTGCCCAGAGTTGCGAGACCCTTTTCCCTGATAACTGAGCTTTTTACTTAGTGGTAGTTGTAGTGACATTGTGGGGGCTTTGTCAGCATAATGGACTACAGTCTGGGGTACCTTATGTAGCTTTCATTAATCTGAAATATTATTTTTTTTCATGCAGAATCACATATATTGATATCAGTGAAAGTGTGATTCTGTTCATTGTATGCTGAAACATCGATTCAATTAATATTATAACTTACTTCAAAGTCAAGGTCAGAATATCGGGATTTTCTTCTCTATTGTGCAGAAAGGAAAAAAAAAGAAATGAAGAATGGTATTAACATTTTGATATTTACTTATCAGTAACAAAATAAGGATTCAAAAAGTTAGTGGCTCACGTACAAAACATTTTAAGACATCATTTTTTTTCCCTAATAAGTCTAAATATTTATGAGGGATATTATGAGATGGAGTGCCTAAAAATAAACAAAGCAAATACTAAATAGGCACCACTCACATTCACCTCTTAATTTTACCCTGTTTGTTTTCGCTGCTCTTAGAAAATTATAAATTATGGAAAAAAATATAAATCCTCTAAAAATAATTTCTAATTTATTTTTTTCCCATAATTTAATTTTTTAACCATTAATTTACATCACCTCACACCTGGTGTAAGCCATTAAAAATATGAAAAAAATGGAGTCTAATGCCAATGAATGCACCAGGATAAATCAAAAATTCAAAATATCCAAAGCGATTAAGAAATAGGAGAAAATACTCACAGTTCACCCAGTCTATGGGTGCAAAAAGTCCAAAATACCAAAAAGTTGTGAGTTTTCTCCAAAAAGTAAAGACTAAGATATAAAGTAAAAGCTCTAATCATTTATGGATATTTTTACAAATAACCGCCGGACACATTTCATGCCTGCTGGGGCACATACTCATAAGTGCCCCAACAGGCACGAAGCGCGTCAGGCGGTTATTTGTATGTCCCAATATATGATTTGAACTTTTACTTTATATCTTAGTCTTTACTTTTTGGAGAAAACTCACAACCTTTTGGTATTTTGCAAGCCATTAAAAGTCAATGGCAAAAATGGCAAAAATGCAGTCGGCAAGGACGTTCTTTTGTATTAGGCGATACAAAATGAGTGTTAAAAGTGGCTGCACAGTATTCTCTCAATACTCTGATGTGTAAATAGCAGTGTATATTTAAATCCTTTTCATACAATTATTATTGGTAGCCCTACACCTGAAATTCATATTGACTCTGCAAGGGTAAGAGTTATGATTCATTGTAAATTTGCCAACAGATACATAGCATTATGCTTTATTGTCCATTGTAATTCATGTGTTTCAGTGGAGCAGTTTTTACAGATAAGGGATCTTTCCGTAATTTGGATCTTCATACTGTACCTTATGTCTACTAACTAGAAAATCATGTAAACATTAGATAAAACAAATAGGGTGGTTCTGCTTCCAATAATGTTTAATTATATCTTATTCGGGATCAAGTAGAATGTACTGTTTTATTATTACAGAGAAAAAGGTAATCATTTTTAAAAATTTGGATTATTTGATTATAATGGAGTCTATGGGAAACAGCCTTTCTATAATTTGGAGCTTTCTGGATCCAATACCTGTAGTGGTATTTAACAAACATTTCTTCTACCAAATACAAAAAAAATTCAGTGAAACCACTGCAGTGGGTTTTACAGAATCTTGGGGGACTGGAAACAAAATACAGTCAGGAAGCAATACAAACATTTAGTAGTACACACAACACAAAAGTTATGGAAGCTGATAAAGAATTCAAAGGTAGCAAATGAGAATGAGGTCAGGGAGAGAGGAATGGCATCCAGATACTTCAGGTGGTTTTATGGGGTACCTGGTAGTATTTCCTAAAAACAGGCACAGAACAAACTTAAGAAAAGATCATGAAAGTAGCCTTCTGTGAAGTATTAAACAGGGCAGACATAAAGACTGCTATCAGATTAGGATCAATAACAGCCCTGGATTCAGTGGACGCCCCTTCGCCACGCAGCACTCGCTCCTAGAACCCGCCCACATACCTTCTCCAGTGCAAGTGTGCATGCGCGCCTGCACTGGAGCCCTGGGGAGCTGTGCTCCTCAGTATTTTTCGGAAACTGGTTTAGCCGCATGCCGCCCCAAATATTTTGCTGCCCTAGGCCTGGGCCTATGTGGCCTCACCACAAATTAATGTGAGTCATTATAGGAGGACTAAAATTTTAATTGCTATTAAGCTAGTAAAGAGACTTTACAGCTTTTTAGCAGTAAAGATTGGTGCCTACAAAAATGCTCCAACAAACGCCCCATTTCTTTCCTGTTGATTTGTAGCATATGCTCTGCTCTTTTGTCATTAACCTTAGTTTAGGGACCAACTTACTATCTACAGTATATATACAATACCATATTCTCAATATAAGGATGATTTTCAGACATCTGAACTTTTGATATGACTGTATGACTATAGACCAGATTGATCCATTCATGTATTATCCCAAACCAGACAACAAGCCTGGAATGTTGAATTCTACATAATGCTATGGACAATAATCAATTTTTCAAAATAATTTTGACTGATAATTCAATGCTTATGAAATTACTGTTTTACTGGAATCACTTTAGAAACATTCCAATCATTTGTACATTTTTTTTAATAAGTACAGGTATGGGACCTGTTATCCAGAATGCTCGGGACCTTGGGTTTTCCAGATAACAGATCTTTCTGTAATTTGGATCTTCATACCTTAAGTCTGCTAGAAAATCATGTAAACAGTATATAAACTCAATAGGTTGGGGTTGCTTCCAATAAGAATTAATTATATCTTAGTTGGGATCAAGTACATGCTACTGTTTTGTTAACACATACTGTAGAAAAAGGCAATCATTTTTGAAAATTTGTATTATTTGATTATAATGGAGTCTATGGGATACAACCTTTCTGTAAATCAGAGCTTTCTGGATGATGGGTTTCCAAATAATGTGTCCCATACCTGTACAAAGATTATAAAGTGCGGATCTCAATAGATTGATCCATAAAGGTGAATTTGCCCCCCCCCCATTTAACATCACAACAGTACTCCACTGATGCAATCTCATAATGTTATTTTTAATGGAAAAGTTAGATGTAAGATGAAGATTTACCAAATATATACTGTATGCAGTCTTACTAAGGGAAATGCTGCACTTTTCGCAATGGGGGATCTCTACAGTTAAAAGAGGAAGCACACCCTGAAGTCTAGACGCCCCTAACCTCCAGAACCTCCCTGCAACCATGGGGTTTGCTTCCTCTAAAGTTATGTCTTACCATGTAGATATTAATGCAACATATCTATTATCGCTTATCAAGAAAGCTGCAAAGTACTGAAACCATGTCTTGTAAATACTGAAAAGCCAATTCTTGTAGTCCCCTAATTAAACAAACCTTGAGTTTTGTTTGCATGTTAACTGCTCACAGTATACAAACAGTACTATTATACAGGACTGTATAGGTGATATTAACTATGCATGCAGTATATCCATACTGATAGCAAACCAGTTCTATGTGTTATTAGCCTTAAGACAAGGTGCTCCACAATACAGTTACAACGGATTATCCAGAAAACTCAAGCATTTTGGATACTAAGCTCCATATCTGTATCTTAATTTCAAGTACTTCAAGTACTTATATAATTAGTAATAACTTGAATCTAGCACATTTTCTTGACTGACAAATGCTTTTCCCTCAAACATTGCGTTTCAAAAGTTCCCTGTGACCTACAACCCCCATCTGCTAATGAGTGGCAACTGCAACACCTAATGGTTAAATGGCTTTAGCAAAGCTATTTGTTCTGCAGCCAATTACATAAACATTGTTTTACATTTAAAGAGACGCTGCTTACCTATGACTCATGGCTCAGAGGACAAATAGGGCAGAATAATTGTGAACTTTACTGCCCTGAAAATGGATCAGATAAAAATGCATGTAATGTAGGTGGAGGGAAAGGAATAGAAAAGATAGAGCAACAAATATTAATGGCATAGTGAATGAGAAAGGGTTAAAAGTCAGGAAGTGCATATTAAAGAGCCAGTAGAAGAAAGGAAATAAAACCCAGGATAGAGAGGATAATGTAAGATAAGATGTGTGAATGCATTTAAAGGGGTTGTTCACCTTTTAATGAACTTTTAGTATGATGTAGAGCAGGAATCTCCAACCTTTTGAACCCATGAGCAACATTCAGAAGTAAAAGGAGTTGGGGAGCAACACAAGCATGAAAAATGTTCTTGGGGTGCGATATACATTCTGTAAATGGCCATTTGGTAGCCCCTATGTGGATTGTCAACCTAGATGGAGGCTTTGTTTGGAGCAACTGGTTGGAGATCACTGATGTAGAAAGTGAACCACATCTTTAAGGGGTTGGCATCGGTAAAAAGAGACAGGACTTGGGATACTAATGTGGAAGAGAGGAAACTAAAACAAAAGGCAAAGTGGCAGATACGAGGAAAGAATAATATGAGGGGTATGGTGGCAGAAAGGTGAGAATAAGATATTCATGAGGAATAGCTGTTTGTATCTATTCCAGGTGCATGGAAATAAAAAAAAGGCATGAATGGTTTGTGGACAGGACAAAAAAGGCAGCCTTCATTCAATACAGGTTCTGTGATCACTGAATATCAATGGTATTGTGAAATACAAACATATTATAATATTAGGTAACACAAAGACAATTTTAAGAATTCACATGAGGAGAAGGTCTACTGCTAGGTTCAGATCATTGAACTGTGGCTAATTGATTCTGGGTAATATTTTCTCTATTATGTATCCGTTTATACCGCTGCATAAAATAAACAGAAATAATAACACTAATAATATTTATAATAATCAGACAGGATATGTAGGAACTGTCTGTACCTGTATGTGTGGTGTTTCCCACAAATGAAGTTGTGTTACACAGTTTATACTTCATGGTTAGTTATTTATAATGACATTTTTGTCATTGCCTAAAGCAAAGGTAATTAATTGTGCAATTATGCAAGTTTTATGAACTGCTGAGATTAATATTCTGCAAATGTATAACAATGTAACACTGTGGGTATGAGAGCAGAAAATTATATGCAGTTTGTAATAATACATTGCATATATGTGTGAAATTAATTAAATATAATATTTATTTTTACTACATTCAGACTCCAATAACGTACTCTTAAAGTCTTATGGATGACCTTTTTTGTTTCCTGCTTAAACTGCTCGTAAGGTTTCTTACTGGTATAACAGCACATACTATAATTGGGTGATGCCATATTATTGCTTGACCATATATAAACAAGTTCCACTGAAGATTAAGGTACTTTTGCAATCGCTGATTGCCATGTCATCAGTCCCACCCCTTACGTCACTGCCCCACCCCTTACATTATCTATCCCTCTTACCAACATCACCGCCCGATACAATGTCACCTGGCCCACCCCCATTACCTGGCCTGCCCGTTTACCCCTAAAAAGATGGAAATTCCCCTCTACCACTCTCCCCTCTAAAACTCTCTCCTCCCTCCCTCTGTCACTCATCCCTACCTTCCTCCCTCCTCAGCCCTTCCCCTTCGTTGATCACTTGCGCGCATACAGACACATGTGCGCTCACACGAATACATGGACGGGCAAGAGAAGCTGTCTAGAACAGTCATACCAAAAGGTGATAAAAGGGGCTGTTTATCTAAGACTCTGTATATATAATTAAACTGTGATGACGTTTTTGATAATAAATTATAGCAAAGCAAGGTGCAAAGAGCAGATGTAAAACACTGTTTTTTTTAACATTTTGACCCAGGAGATGCAAATATTTGCAACCAATGTCAGAGGAAAAAAGATTTGTAGATGAAGTGGCTGGAATATAGGCATGTAATGGGTTGTCTGCAATGCAACATGGGTATTCACTTGCATATCCCTTACTCTTGTAACATTCCAGTTTGATTGTAGAAGTCCTGAATTTAAAGCCTGTTAAATACACTGCTCTCTTGTACACCACTAGTCTAAATAACTATAAAATAAGCTTATAGCTTTGGTTCTTCCATTGCTAATTATAATCAACTTTTTCCTCAGTAATCAAAGTACTTTAAGAAAATAGCTTGACTGTTTTTTTTTTTTTTTTGCATTATGGAGATTCATTAGCACTGAGTACAATCATGGAATGAATTGCTGTTTTAAAAACTGGCAAGGCGCAAGCCCATGGTCTAGCATGGCTTCTTGCCAAGGTTTGTTTCATTTAGCTTAACAATATCTGAAAATACTTTGCATTGTTTTTCAATTCAAATATCATATTTAGAAAAGAATAGGTAGCTTTGCAATAATTTGAATGATGTTAAAAAAAATGTTCAATTAGCAGCTATAAATGTCTGAAAAATGAAAATAGGTAATAAAAGATCTCTTTCTTTGTTAGTCATATGCAGATATACTCACACATACATACATATACTGTATAACAGCAGCCACCAAGAAGCTATCTGTTGGAAGATCCCGGGGATTCAAATTCATAGGTGAAAGGCACAATTTTCAGATTGTTAACATTTTCAGGATAATACTGTCCCCTTTTGGAAAACAACCATATTGTAGAAACCTTGTATATGTGGTCTTAAATGCAAAATGACAATTGTAAAATAAGGGAGAAAATGAAGTTTGAATGAATATTGTATGTCACCGACCTCTAAGGAGCTCATTGATATAGTTGAACCTGTTTCACTTCTTGATAGTCCTGTGCTGTCATCCAGCTCAGACGCTATGAAGTTCTTTACTGCTGTGCGAGGTTCAAAAGGAAGGCTCTGCATGTGTTCTTGAGACACAAGATGCTGATCTAAATTTATACCAAATTGTTCCATTACAGCAGGATTCATGCTGAATTCAGGACTGACTTTGTAGTGTAATAGTCTCTCATGAGGCAAAGTATCCATAGCAATGTTCATTTTATTCTCATCTTTCATTTGCATGTTGCCAGTACCTCTTGGCATTACAATATAGTCACTCTCCATCATTCGATCTTGGGAATGGCCCATATCTGTATCCCCAGCCCTAAGACCGTCATCTGTGCATAAGTACACAGTTCGTCGTAATTCACTGTTTTCTTTTTTCAGACACTGATCAGTCATGTCCCCCATACTCATGGGAATATGCAATCCGGAAGGTTGTTGGATAATCACTTTAGAAATTATGTTTCCCGGTAATGTTGCGTAGCTCATACCCTCTGGCTTTACTACCTTTTCATCTTCTTCATCATTTAGTGAAATCCTGGAAAGTGTCCCTGTTATTGTGGCAGCTCTGCAGGGGCCAATGTCCTTGTGCAAAACTGCAAATTAGAAATACTATTTTTACTCTTTAATTTCCATCCATCTTTTTTTTTATTCCCATAATACTTAGCACTAGAGCACACTGATTGAGAAGCTGTTTTACTTTAGTTTATTAACATGCAATGGGACCTAGTTTGATCATATCTGACACTTAATCTTCTGTTTATAATTGACTTGTCTACACTGTTTATTCCAGGGACACAGCTTACTGCTCATACTTGTGTCCTTCCTCTGATATTTATTAACATTTGAAAACTTCAAGCAAATCAAAGTATCTTACTTATTTCAAAATATGTAATAATACCTTTCAAGTTAAAGTCACATAAGCCAATTAAGAATGGAAGGAAGTTGAGCAAAATGACACTATTGTCATTTATGGAGCGAAGTAAATTAACTTTTTTTTTTAGAATGGGCAATTCTAAGAATTTTTTTTTTTTTACAGTTTTTTAGTTATTTGCCTTTTGCTCTGACTTTTTCCAGCTTTCAAATGGGGGGTCACTGACCCCATCTAAAAAAACAAATGTTCTGTAAAGCTACAATTGTATTGTTATTGCTGCTTTTATTACTCATCATTCTATTCAGGTCCTCTCCTATTCATATTCCAATCTCTTATTCAAATCAATGCAGGGTTGCTAGGGTTATTTGGGCCATAGAAACCAGACTGCAAAACCTACAAATTGAAGGGCTGCTGAATAAAAAGCTAAATAACTCAAAAACCAAAAATAATGAAAAATAAAAAACAATTGCAAGTTGTCTCAGAATTTCACTCTCTAACAGTTTTTAAAGGCAAACAACCCCTTTAAGTTGGTAATAGTAATGGAAAATACTTGACTGGGTCAATTCCAGCAATAAAGATGTTTCATTTTCTGCACAGTGTAACATCTACTATATATATAGTAGTGTGCCTCTGTGGACACTACTCCTAGCAATAAGAATGAAGTTGCAGCATTCCAGATGGCCCTTACAATGTCCAATTGAGCAACTAAACCACTTAAGAACAATTTATTAAGATCACTGAGAAGGCCTACTATTGTCTTACGATCTTGCATACTTTAATAGAACAAGCAATTGTGTTCTCTTCTCTTCTTAGGTTCTACTTGAAATAAAATAATCTGAATGAAACCCAATTAATGGCTACAATAAAGTATATATATAGGGGCAGATTCAATAAAGCATGAAGCGTCTAATGCTAGCGCTAATTTGCCAGCGTGATGTCATTTCGCAACTTGGCAAATTCACTAACATGGACTCTGACGAATTTTCGCTAGCGAAGTAGATAGATTGCGCAACTTCACACCCTTACTCCAGGCGAAGTTGCGCACTGATGAAGGATTGTAACTTCGCAAATTCACTAAAACATTTTCCTCAACATTAGCACTTACGCTAGACATTACTTCGCCTGGTCAGACCAGGCGAAGATCAATACAATAGATAGGAGGTTGAAAAAAAAATGTCAAATTTTTTTCTAAGTCCCAAAAAAACGCTAGTGTATTGTAGCATAGGAGGGTGATAGTCTTAAAAAGATCGATAATTTTTTTGATGGGTTACCCTCCTTCCCCCCTACATTTCCTAACATATGGCAACTCAGCTATACAGGGGACACATGTAGGGCAATAGGATAACTTTATATCATTTATTAAAGGTTTCCTGGGCTTGTGTAGTGGAATGTAGTGGCTGTAACATATACTTCTATTATAAGTTAAAGTTCCCGACCTATGCAAATTAGGCTTAGCTAGCGTAACAGCGCTCTGCCTAGAGAAGTAACACTAGCGCAACGACGCTTCCATTCGCCGACCTGAGCGTAAATTCGCACTTTAGTGAATTTGTGTAGCGCTGGCGAAAATTCGCCTGGCGAAGTGCGGCGAACACTAGCGAAGCCAACGCAAGCGAATTTGTGCATCTTAGTGAATCTGCCCCATAGTGTCCTGTGTTATATTTTGAAGATTTCCACTAAAGAAGTGTTTTCCTTTGTTTAAAATCCATTTTTGTAAGTAAGAACTGATGCAATTCTCGAATTTGCATTTCTAGACCACTTTTGTGAAAGCAGTATTCTCAGCTAACCATATATACATGCCAAAATAAATTAAATTTATTCCTTTCATGGCTAAGGCTCTATTTAAACATTCAGTTTAAAGTGAACTCAGAGAACTGTATAAAGTTAGGTGTCATCGATTCAAATGCTGCCTGCAGAGTATATTATATAGGCAGAATACTATTTCAGGACTCATGAAATAAAGCTGCACCTGCTGCCACCAGGCACAACTTTGTATGAGACAGCAATTTGCATCTGGGTAGGTGCAACCTGCATGTAAAGAACATGCACCTGGATGGACAATGGGCCTCCACTACAAACTCTTATGCACACAGCTTACTTAATCATCTTTTAGAAATTACAGCAGCAGAGACTGTGTGGGGCAAGGTAATGAGTGCAGTTTGCATTGTGAGAGGGCTACCAGCAAGGGCCTAGTGTGTGGTGATATAAGGTACTTGGAATGTTTGCCAATTTTAATGTACTTATCACTACCTTCCTCCATCTAATGGCTTTATAAATTATCAAGTTGTATATGGATTTCTGCACTTAAATATATATCTGTTGTTCCTCTGTATCACTAAAGAAAATGTAAATATCAGTTGAAATGCAAACGTTCCCCTCTTCATATTCTCATGTGAGGGACATATTGAAAAAAGCAGGTCAATGGGAAGACAACATTCCATAATTTTCATTGGTGAATATAGCTACCTATGCATGCATTTAGCATACAAGGGCTCATTTACTGTACATCAGCAAGTGCAGTGAGCAAAGTTCAATTTGAAGAACCCACTCTATCTTTTTTTCTCACAAAGAAGCATTTCTTCCCAGAATTCCATTGTTGTTGTGTTCACAAGGTGGTGATGCACCTGAGCCCATTGCACTGCACCTGATTCAGTTGCATTTGATTTAACAAAATACTGCAACTGCACATACATTTAGTTGCAAATCAGATGAAATTGTGAGCTGCATATTAAGAAAAAAACATGGCGATTGTGCTCAAAATTGCACTTTGCTCACTGCATTTGTGGATGTACATTTGTTCTATTTTTCTTGTGGGTATTTTGGTTTTTCTAGTGGGAAGGCGATAAGAATGCTAAAAATGTCAATTAAAAAAATTAAATGCATTGGAAAAATAACTCTTTTTTGAGTAAGTTGTTTTTGCTGTTTTCATCGTACTACAGGATATTTTGGCAACAGTTCTACATTTGTTGTAAGCCACTAAAATTCTTACATATGACTTTTGCGAAGCATATTTTTTCAAACTGACAAGTGCCATTTTACACCAATTTTGAAAAATTACTACTCATGCTACCCATTTTTTCATCATCAGGGGAGCTAGTCCTCTCTGTTTGTAATCATAAACTTCTAGAGCTCTTACAGTGTTATATTGATTTTTTTCTTGATGCATGTTCTTACCTGACCGACAAGCAATGTCCACATCTTTTTCAAAGTCTGTCTGTTATTGAAAGAAATAGAAACACGGATATATCAGCAAGACATATAGTGTAAAATTGGTGGACAAATGTGTCTTCAGAGCATTTTTCCTATCTCTCTGGCAAGAGAATAAAATGGAATGCAAATAAAATGCTCATAAACATTTTTCTTTAGACATTAACTTCTATAATGATCTTTACACATACTACACCAACCTATTCTAAGGTTTGAAGAAGGGTTATGCTATTTTGATGATATAAAATGTTCCAATATGCCTTCTAAGAAATGTTTAATAAATGTCCACAATATTGGCAATATTGCACAAACAATTTAAAGAGGAACCTCCACTTTGTTGATCCTATGAGGCACAAATGTTTAGGAGAGAGGACTTGCTTGTTTACTGGTTGTGCAGTCTTTCTCACACAAGTATTCATCATGGCTATATAAACTATATCAAGTTGTGTTTGAGAAACTTTCTATTCAGATTTTGGGACATGACTATTTCTCATATTTTGTTTTTTAAATAATAATAATAAATAGAAATATAATGCTGATACAATTTGGGGCACATTTACTTAGATGTAAATTTTCATGACGTTATATCAAGATGGATACATGCATCAAAATGTGCAAATACATCTCAGCAAGAGAATGCTGGCATAATTTTAGCAGAGATGATTGGTTGGAGCAAAAATTTCACAATGAATTTTACTTTCTAGTGAAACTCTGTTAACTTACTTAAGCTTATGTCAATTTAAATTCAGTAGGTCATGTGTATTTATTTATTAGTGACATTAGTGAAATTGCTGGAAGTGGCCACCTTTTATTAAAAAATGTCCAAGGAAGCAAAATTAAGACAGAAATCCTTTACTGTCCTTGGCCGCAGGGTCGGATTCCAGTGGCGGGCGCCCTTAACCGCACAGCAGTAATATCGTCTGACGCTCATATAGCTCTAGTGAGAGCAGGTGCACGCGAGCACTGGGGAGCTGCACGTCTCCAGTGCTCTCCAGCAAGTGGCCTGGACCTGTGTGGCTTCGCCACAAATCCAGGCCTGCTAGGCCATGTGCCTACCCTGAAACAAATGTGGCATGGGCCTCAAATGTTAAAAAAACATATTTAAAAGTTAAAACTTAGAAACATAATCCCACTTTACATATGAAAAAACCCCAGTTTAATAATACATCAGCGGATTCATAATAGTTTGCCTAGCGAAATGCAGTGAAAGGTTACCAGCATCAAGGTAATTCATTAGAGAAGTGTGTTGCTCATCTGCTCATTAAACAGTCAATGTCATTACAAATTGTCTTTTTAGCAAAAAAAAAACACAATTCGCTCTTTAGTGAATGTGCCCCTGAGTCTGTTTGCCAAGTCTGTTTGCAAAAGTGCAAGGATTAGAAAGGAACAAATACTTCATTTATTAGCAATTAAACTTACACATAATTCTAAAAACACTGAATATGATTGAAGAATAAATATTGGAAATTTGCTTGGAATTAAATTGAATTTACAGCCACAAGTGACTCTACAAAAGCAAAAATAAACTCCCATTGTTTAAAAGCACCTGTTTCCTGAATTAAATAATAAAACAAAATAATAAATGTAACATTATATTTAGTTACCGGACACTGTTTTGAACTATGGAATTCTACATTCTTTTAAACATGCTGAGGATGTAGCTTTGTAAAGGAATAAAATTAAATTATTATATCTATAACTACTATAGCAATGGCTTAATCCCAATATTCCCCTTGAATAATGAGGATAATTTCTTCATATCCTATCATACTTTGAAACAAAAATAGGTTGTATGTTGTAGTATTTTAGCTTAGTTAAAGAAATTACTATTTTCATTGCCCAATGAGTCTGTTGCTTCCAAATAATGTGCTAGGCAATCATATAAATGTGATAACAGGGTTTAGGCAAATTAAATGTCTGTGCTTGCTAAATTTACAACAACATTTATCTAAAAGACAGAGGTGATGGCTTTCAAAAGGTATTAAGCATGCTGCGGCATCGAGAGAGCACTTTGTCATACAAGATAAATATTAGTAATCAAGCCAGTTCACCATACAGAAATTTCTTATTAAATCTTTGAGCTGATACACAATGTACTATATATATAATTTTAATTATACAGCAATAGGAACGCACATTCATATAAGACTTGAAACCATTGCTCAGACTCAAGGGTTTAACAGTATATCTTTGTTTAACTCTCCCTTGTTTTAAAAAATAAACAGTGTTTCACACTAATTTTGTTGTATGCAAGTGGTTATTGTTAAATGGGTATTATTTCCTTTTATTTCTCTTGTGAATGACACCTTAGGTATTATAACATTATACTATTTTACAATAGTAAATTCAGGTTGGCAATTAATGTGATGAAAAACAACCATCACTTCTGTAAAACAAATTGAAGATTCTAAAATATAGTGAACCTTCTTTATGCTGCACATCCCTCCCATACTGCCAGGTAAATACAAATTAAAAATATTACGTTTTATAGGTTCAGCTACTTTTCCTTTATAATGACACAATCTTTATAATGACATCATTAGCATGTATTTAAAAAATGTGGTGTATCTAATTTTACAATTTTTTCCAAATATTTTATATTTGATTCCCAATATCACTACTGCTTCTAGACCATTTTTGATTTAGGTCTCATCCTCTTATAGTCAACACACAGACTTTATCTATTATAAGTATATCTAGTTTCTGCAAGACCTACTGAAAATACTCACATTACCTTCATGGAACAAACAAACCAATAACAAATGGAAATCATGCTGTGGTTCCAGATACAGTCTTTAGTAATGGTTAGTTAATATGGAACAACAATAACAACAATTATATCGTTTTACAATATAAAGTAGGTACATTTATTTGTCCTTTATATATTACAAATTCTCAAGAAGTATGGTAGCAAGTAATAATAATAATGAGGAATCTAGGGGCAGATTTATCAAGGGTCAAATTGAAAATTCAAAGTCAAATTTTTTAATTTTTGCATGGCCATAACTGACAAATTGGAATAGGGAGTTATCCAAACCCAAATCGAGTTTTTGAAAAAAATTTGAATTTGATTTTCAAGATTTATCATATTCTGACCCCTTAAGAATGCAAATTCGACTATTCACCTCCTAAAACCTGCCAAGTTACTGTTTAAGTCAATGGGAGAGGTGCAGGGATCAATTTGGAGATGTAGCCTTCCTGACATCCACAAGTCATTCGAGTCGAATCAAGTTTGATCGAATTCGAGTCTAATTCAATTCAAGTTTTTGGGTCATTTAAATTTGTCCAAGTAAATTTGATTTTATTAATAGCTAGTCGAATTACAAATTTATGGGAGTTAAAAAAAAAAAACTCACATTCAAAATTTGACCCTTGATAAATGTGCCTCTAAGATTCTTAAATTGATATTCATTTATACATAATAAAGATGTATAATAAATAGACATAACACTGTCAGTGATCTCCAACCAGTGACTCATGAGCAACTCCTCACCAACCCCTTGGATGTTGCTCCCAGTGGCCTCAAAGCAGATGCTTATTTTTAATTTCTGGCTTAGAAGTAACTTTTGGGTACATAGAAACCAGGTGTACTGACAAACAGAGCTTCCAGTTGTCTGCCAGTCCACATTGGGGCTGCCAGATAAACAATCTGAGCACTTATATGGCACCCACAGGAACATTTTTTATGCATGTGTTATTCCCCAATACTTTGTAGACTTTAATGTGTCTCACAGGTAGAAAAGGTTGAGAAACCCCTGACTTATATCAATAGTAATCAATAGATTACTCTCAACATTTTAAGACTCTCTTCGCATAAATAATCCAGAAAGACCTCCAATCTGCGTTACTGGATGCCTTTACCTTTTTTTAACTTTGAGAAGTATACAAGTTGGTTTACATAAGTCATGTTTCTAAGGACCTCCATAACACAGTATTATTGTCAGATTTTTTTAATATTCTGGAAATATTGTCTTAGTACAATCCCATTCTACTCTATAGGCTCTAGATGAAACTGGAGATACATTTTCTTCATTGAGCAGCTTCAGATGCAGTAAATGCTTTTAATGAGAGCTTTGTATGAGGGTCAAAAATGTTACCATTGATTATATTAGCAAAATATTTTAGTGAGAGGATGTGGCAATAAAGGCAAGAAAACATTCTGTAATGAAGGATCTGTCTGTTGTTACTTTATGATTAATTTATAAACCTGAAATTTATACAAGGACATTATTGAGAGACTATATTTTGTTCCAGTTAGTGTTTTAGGTTGCTGCCCAAATGAAGTGTGTGACGTTATACTCAGAAGCAGTAATGTGGCATTTCGTAAATGCTCGTGTCTACTGATTTCATGTTTGATTAATGACTTTGCACTTGAAATATCATAATTTGGATGCTATTCAAATAAGTACTGAAGGTATAAGACAAGGGGTATTTTAAAGAAGGACATTATAATTGTAAAAACAGACTTTTCTGTCCCAAATTGCAAATGCCAAAAAGACATACTGTACATTTTCATGCATTCATTTATCACACATAAAGGAAGGCAGTAAGGAATAGGTACGATTCCGAAGATAAATGATTTACCAATAAATTCTCGAAACGCCAGCGAAAATTCGCCTGTTGAAAATTCGCTGGCGTAAAAAAAAACGGCAGTCGAAAAATGATGTGATGCATGTTGAAAATGACGCGACACGTGGCAATAACGTGACGTGACTCATTTCGCGAATTTTTTGGAAATTTGCTAATTTTTCAGTCGAAGCAAAACGAGATAGATTCGCCCATCACTAATCATAACCTCTTATTTGCTCTAATTTGCTCCTGGTTTAAATGTAAGGAAATTACTGATGGGTGGCTTACATTTGTCACATTGTGCCTCATTCAGATGCATTCCCATAGACTATAGTATGATCAAGAGGGAGTGATAGGGATAGATAATTATTGATATAGGAGGCATTTAGAATACACGAATAAGGATGTGTGGCCCCTAGGGGCTTAAATGGCCAATTGGTCTAAAGTTCTTTTTTAACATAATGTTGGCTAGATTTCCTCAGTGTGATTATAATATTTACTGGTTCACTGGAGCTGTATTTCTTTTTTGTTATTGATTAGAGCAAATAACAACAAAGAAGTTATGATTGTATTTTTTACCTTTAAGGGTGGATGTCAGCTACATGGACGCTTGCGGATTTATTAAGGGTTGAATAGTAAATAAGAATTCGAATTTCCGATTTTGGTGTCAAAATTCACATATTCAAAATTGCTCTCTCGGCGCTAGAAAAGCCGAATTTCCAATTTAATAACTGGAAATTTGGCTCTTAAAATTACCAGGAGTGTTTGCCACCCCTGGTAACTTCTGGAGAGCTGCCACATAAAGCAAAGTGCTTACCTTGCCTCATGGAAGAAACGCCTGTATCCTTAATTAATTAATTAATTAATTAATTAATTAATGAAATCCTTACACCTTGCATATTGTCTGCGAGTTACTGGCCCCGGACTGCACCCGGACTTTAAGGGGCAGATTTACTAAAATTCGAATTTGAGGGTTAATAAACCCATCGGGAAGTGGTAGAATTTCAAAAACATTAAAGCAATTCCACCAATGGAACGATCGAATGTAAAAAATGTAAAAAATTTTATCGATCAATTAAATAATTTGATCGATCGATTAAATCGTTCGAATCAAACGAATAGAATGATTTTAACCATTCGATCACATTTTTTATATTCGATCACAAAAAACTTTAAAACACCTATGGGAGCTTCGCATAGGGTTTGAAAGCAATTCGGTCCAAGTTGGCGAACTGGCCTATCCATTTTTTTTAAAGGGGAAGTACTTCGACCATAGTATATTCGAATACAATTAAATTCAAATTATTTGAATTTTTTAAATTCGATGGTTGAAGTTACCTCATTTGCATATTCAAAATTCAAATTCAAATTTTTTTAAAAAATTGATCAAATTTCAAATTCTTCACACGAATTTAGTAAATGGGCCCCTAATTGTAGACTTCTTTTGCATATATATGTATATATATATATATATATTTTTTTTTTTTTTTCCTGCTAGGACAGCACCACTTCCCAATCAGCTACTTCATAGCTGCCCATGTGCACGTAATAGGTGATATGCATCAGGAAATAAAAAATACAGCACCATGGGTCTTACTGTGAAAAATTTCTTGTATTGTTTCAAAGCATAGTATATCCAACCGACGTTTCGGTCCCCATTGGGACCTTTTTCAAGGTAAGGTCCCAATGGGGACCGAAACGTTGGTTGGATATACTATGCTTTGAAACAACTTTGGGCAGGCGGCATAGGTGGACGGTGGGGGAGAAGCTCCCACTCGTTCCCCACGTAGCTTAGGCAGGATTGCTTTGGGGGAATGACTTGGAAGGGAGGTGAAATGGGCATCAGAACCTGTAGCAACTGAGTTGCTAAACTACAGTGAGGCGGCTTTTTTCTTTACCCATTAAGTACCGCTGGTGTCGGGGGTAAAGCTGCCTACATCCACGTTGTTTCAGTCTGATTAAGTGATTGGGTTGACTGACTTAACGGAAAGGAGGGTGGGGGCAGTAAGATAACTTTGTATCATTATCAAGCTGCAAACTTTGACTAACCAGCTCCCAGGATTACCACCGTCCCACCTGTGCTTGCAGGTTTTTAGTAAATGTTTTTTTAGGGACAAGGGTCCCGCACTGCTCCTGTTTACCATTGGGATCAGTGAGTCAGTTATATGGCACGTGTTGCAGTGGATATTAAAAAATCTTTTTACTGATATAACATTAAACGTTAAGTTTTATCTCATACACTGTTGATATCCGAACTGGTTAGCTGGAGGCTCCCTGGTTGCTAGTGGATATCACCATAGCAACCATAGGAACCTCGGACATTTGGGTGTTGTTTATGAATTAATTACTAACCTGCGGATACTTTACTCTAATCTTTGAGTTTTGACTCGCTCTTGTATATATGCTTTGAAACAATACAAGAAATTTTTCACAGTAAGACCCATGGTGCTGTATTTTTTATTTCCTGATATATATATATGAAAAAATTCAATTGTCTAAAATTCGATCAAATGGGAACAATATATAAATATATAAATATATATAAATATATAAATATTTCCGTAGGTACTTGCACTCCATCCATATCCACCACTTAGTGGGTGCTTGGTCATTGAGTATATGTATAATTGTTTTAGGATGGACAGTGCTGGTAAGGCATCTGTCATTTGGAAATCCATTATACAGATTACATATATATATCCTGATATCCATATATATATCCTATATACACGTGGATATATCATGCACCAATAAATGACTTATTGATACACGCTGGATGGTGAGTGCTGTGAGTGCTTTCATGGACTACTATATATATATATATATATATATATATATATATATGTGAAAAAATTCAATTGTCTAAAATTCGATGAAATGGGAACGACCCAAAAATGTTATTTGATTAATATTCAAATTGAATATAAATGAAATTTTTATCAAATATTCCTCTGAAAGGAACTCAAATATGAGGAATAGTTATGGGCGAATCTACCCAGTTTCGCTTCGCTGGATATTCGCGAATTGGCGAAAAAATTAGCGAAACGAGCGAATTTTCGCCAGGACAATTTTCACTGGCGTTTTGTGAATTTATTCGCCAGCGGCGAATCGCGGGAATTCGCCGCAAATTCGCCCATCACTAGTCAGGAAGCCTATTAACATCTTCAAATGGTTCAACGGACCTCTGCTATTGACTTGTAAATTGTAAATTGTTTCCATGGTTGAAGTTTGATATATCTCACATTTCATTTTACATTCGAATTGGGGGGGGAATCAAAATGTAAATATGTTGATTTTGACACAAAAAAATTGAATTTGAATTTACTATTCGACCCTTAATTGATCTGCCATTAAATGTTTACATAATTTTCTTGTAGACTTAAGGCAGGACTTTTCCATGAGCCACATTCAGATGTAACAAGAGCTTGGGAGCAACACAAGCATGACATATGTTGGGTGGTGCAATCTAAGTGCTGTTATTAGCTATTGGTAGCCCCAATGTGGATTGACAGCCTATAGGAGGCTCTGAATTGCAAAACACCTGGTTTTTATTTCAATCAATATTACATTTTTTGGCATGATTCAAGTCCCCTTTGTCGCTTTTCCTGAACATACATCCTACAAGTTCACTGGAACCCAGGCAGTAACTCAGGAAATGGAGTGCACCTTTTGGACTATTATGTATATACAGTATATATATATATATATATATATATATATATATATATATATATATATATATATATAACTGATGATATGTTAGAGGAAAAATGGCCACCAGGTAAAAGCTGCTATTTATATTCCTGTCCTTTAACTTGCATTGTGCACATTCTTGGGGATTAATCATTCAATGCAGTGTTCAAGGTTAGTGATGCTGCTAAAATCTATCCCCATAGCAAAGAACTGTGATCAAGTGCTCAAAGCACTTTTTAATGTATGGACTGACATACATACCATTTTTTAATATGCATATTGCATTTACACATTTGCTTGTGGCAACTACCATTAATTAAATAGCTACTAATGGCAGACTTTTTTGTGGGTTACTTCCCCTTCTCTTCTGTGGTGGTGTTCCTCTTTGCTCTTATTATGTGAAAGCCTTTCAAAATGGAATGGCATGACATAAAAATGCTACAGAATGAAATGCCATGCAGTATTTTGGCAAACCTATTTTAATACACATGTTTGAATTTTTGGAAATTCTCAACAGTTGCAGTAACAGTTAAGATAAAGATAAACCAAATACACTGGGGATTATGGCAATAGATTAATCTTAGATGGCAAAATCAGCATTGTGAGTGTCACTGAAATATTATTATGTAATTTACTGAGTGACCTGTACCAGTATATTTGCATCAACACATTTGGTAGAGGAAGTCAATTCCCAGTATAATCAATAAGAGATACAAAATGGCTGCCATGGGTATGTATATTGCAATAATCTCCAAAGTACAGTATTTCTGTTTTTGAAGCACTTTGTTAAAATCAATAGCATATTTTTCACTGCAGCTGTACTCTCACACACACTAATAATATTTACTTTGTACAGTATAAATAATGATGAGCGGAGTAAATCCTTTCAAAAGTGAATCATTGCGATTCATTACAATATAACACATTTGATGAAGAGCCATCAAGATTTCCTCCCCATTCATTGGTTACTTTTGCATTATGATAGTGGTTACTTTTAAAACAATTAGTTATAGTCAATGCATTACCCAATTGTGGATGAAGAGCTGTGCTAATACTTAATCAGCATTCTCCTAGTCAAGGATACTTAATTTTTAATCTGGTTTAGCTGATAATATCCTGATTAAAATGTAATTGCAATTTGTGATACACTGCTTGAAAATGAAAGATGGAGTTTTATCTGGTTTCATTAGTATTTTTGTTCATTTCTGACCAGGGCACTTTCTAAAATTCTGTAAAGGGATAAGCAAATTTTTTCACTGAGTTTCACCATGGAAATGATACCCATAGACTCTATGGGGTAAATTTATCAAACAGTGAAGTTCCGCCACTAGAGGGAAATTCCGCCGCTCTCCATTCATTTCAATGGGATTTTGAAAGGCCTATTTATCAATGGGTGAAGTGAAAGTTCACCCTTTGATAAATACGCCTTTAAACATCCCATAGAAATTAATTGAGAGCGGCGGAATTTCCCTCTAGTGGCGGAACTTCACTCTTAACTTCACTCTTTAATAAATATACCCCCAAGGGAGAAAAAAATGTTGTGCAACAAAAAAATTAAGTGCAACAAAAAAATCATGTGCAAAAAAATTTGCGTGGTTAAAAAAAAATGCAAAGCAAAAGGGGTCAAATTTGCCCATCCCTGGTTCTGTATCTTCTTTGTGTGGGTTTCCTATGAGTCTTTTGGTTTTCTCTTTATAAACAATATATGATATATATAAGGGGAAATGTAAATTAAAATCACAAATTATGTTAAAAATGAAATTTTTGTGAATGTTTAGCCTGCTCGCAATGTAAAATCATTTGCTGATAAATATTACATTGCTAAGCAAAGGTTAGCATTAACACTTGCTATGTTATGTTAAATATTTCTGCTTAGCATACACTTTATGATTGCAAAATTTTATTACATACACTTCAAATGTTTGCAAAAGCCATTTGGTCAGAAACTTTTCAAGGAAGGTCTCTAATCAGTCAAAAAAGAATGCAAACATGGTCGCTAACATTCGCAATGGTCTTTTCGATTTTTTTTTGCACTTATGAAACATATTACATTCCCCCAATAGAATGTAAAATCTAAACATGATAGTAAAACAGTAATTACACATTTTTACCAGTGGACAAGTGGATCCACACATATTTTGGTGCAGCTGCTCCCTTTACTATACCCTTTTGCTATATCTATTAGCTAGCGCGGATTCTGCAACACTTGAACTCGAGTAATTACACATGACTGTTCATGACAATGAAAAGAAAACTTTCTCCCTAGAGAGAAACAATGTTGGACTTTCAAAGAGGCTGCGCTTTGAAACAGTTTGCCCGGTGCTAGAAACATACCCCAATTAGCATTATTTTTGATAATACGAAACCTGCTGCATTATACTGGTTAGTTCCAATATGAGTGAAAGTGGTCTATATCTGGGATTTGATCAGCATTTTTCCTAGCTTTCCTCCAAATTAGAAAGAGGCTAACTAGGCAGGCCACTATAAGCCCTAGATAGCAATGCAAGTTGTGAAATGTATATGAAGAGGGAAATGTGTTGAGAAGTGATAAGTCAACCTAAATTAGAAATTAATATTAGGAATATAATTTGGATCAAACTGAAAAAAAAATGCTCTGTTTTCGTACAGTTAATCACCATTTGGAGAATAAAATCTTTATCTTTGAACTGTTTCATATTAAAAATTAAAGAAACCAAAAAACGGTTACTCCTGAAAGCATGTGGTAGATGTAATAGTAGCAATAGTATATTTTACTAGAAATAAAGGCTATTAGACAAAAATAAACTTAAGCAAATCTAACCATGATTTGTGCATGTCCATTTGGAAAAGAACTGGAGGAATCTGCATTTATTGGATCTTGGCAATTTCTCAGTCGACATCTAAAAGCATCCTGGACCTGTAATAATAAATCAATACAAATATTATGATTATTATTATTATTATTGTTTGAATGCATTATCAATTCTTACATTGATTATTGTGAGCTACTCAATAGTAACTTACATGTATAGGAAAACATTGTAATTCATGACTTGCTTGAGGATAAATAAAATGTAAGTTCTTAATACTTATCACACATGGGCTGATTTACTAAGGATCGAAGTGAATTTTCAAATACAAAAAATTTGATATTCGAAGTAAATTTTTGAAAACTTCGACCATCAAATAGACTACTTCGACCATTCGATTTGAATGGTTGAATTGTAAAATCCTTCAACTTCAGAATTCGAGGTACTGTCTCTTTAAAAATACTTAGATTTTTTAACTTCGCCAAATAAGAGCTGCCGAAGTGCTATGTTAGCCTATGGGTAACTTCTAGACCATTTTTCGAAGTTTTATTTTATTGAAGAACAATCCTTCCATCGTACGCTAAAATCCTTTGAATCGTTTGATTGAATGGCAGGAATGCCAAATTTGTTGAAAAATCCTTCGAATTCTATATTCGAAGTCGAAGGATTTTAATTTGATGGTCAAATTTCAAGGTATTTTCTACTTCGAAATTTGAACTTTATTAAATCAGCCCCATACTGTATGCACAGACTCATAAATAGAGATGGAGTCAGGCTGAGATAGAAAGTCAAAAGAATGCTAAGGTAATACATAATCTTTTATGAAATGTTTTGCAGCAGTGGGGGAGATATACTGTATAGGTAAAATTCTTCATATCATAAAATAACTCATAAAATGCAAATTGAGAGTGAGTTATTGCAAATAATCTAATGCTGCCTTGCCAAGAGGCAAGATCATAGTTCTAAATGCATAAGTGGACCATTCAGTGAATGAATGCACAGTGTGTCTTAAGCAGGATTAAAATGAAGATGATATTCCATTTCTTGATTTCAGTAATATTGTATGTGATGCATTTCTCCAAGATGCTAGAGTCTATAAACCAAGTGCTGGGCTTTTTAACTGCTGAAGCTACAAATTCCAGCATTACCCAAGGACTGTTGTTTACAGGATATATTTGTTAGAAATCATGTTTCTAGTGGAATAAAGTAATACAAACACACCTTGATAAATCATGGCTTTATTCATATTTCCATTACCTTGTGCAACACTGTTACTATACCCACACACCCAAACTACCAAATTGAAAGTTCATTTGAAGTTAAACTCTTCTTCTTCTTGTGCAAATGTTAATATTGTTTATCTACTAAAAGTGTCTAAAGTGCAACAACCTTGTGAAATATCTTCACTTTATGACAGCACCAAACACAATAATACAATAACAACAACAATGCATTTGTTAGGAATCTGCTGTGACTGAAGTTAAATAATCCATAAACTGGTGATATATTCACTGATGTGGCAAGATTTCTCTGGATGGATAGAAAACCTTCCTGATTTTTATGGTTTCATTGATTGCTAATATTGTTTAAGTGGTTGGCTACAGGATATTAAACAAAGAGCAATTTATGGAAGAGAAAAAAAATCACGTTTGTTATTAAGAACAATGAAGAGAAAATGGGGATTTCATGTAAATTGTGATGTTTTGTCCCAATTACTTATACTATTCATCAAAGAAAGAGGGACTGGGAGATCAAGACATTGTCAAGAATGTAATCTGTTTCTAAGGGAATATTCAAGCTATGCGAGTTTTAGATTGTGCAGTCTTAGTATTTGATGTAATGCAGGGCAGGTGCCACTACTATTGTGAATGCCCATCATTTTAAAATTCTCAACTTTTAATAAACATGCCTGCAAAGTATATAAAATATATTGGAATTTCAACCCATTTAAAGTGCCTGCTAAACTGTAATAGAGAGCTTGCCTTACATGTTTAGCACCACCTACAAATAATTTTGCAAGTACTGTCTGTCCTCTAAGTAAAACACAAATAATTGTGATTATTAATGTTTATGCATAATATTCTTCCCATTATTACACAATGGAGTACAATCAGTCATCTGCCAGTTTGCCCATGAGATAGTATAACAGTTGCAGATAGTCAAATGGTCACAGTCACAAAGCAGTTATGTTGAGATTCTCATTGGGTTTCCTCAAACAAAATGACTGACTCTTGGCTTAACAAGGGATTGCATAATTTCATAGAGAGAAAAAGAGAGAGTAAAAATTTGTGCTTAGCCATCAACTATCTTGACAGGATTATTACTTAAAGGACATGTAAAGCCAACATTTTCCTACCCTGTATATAAGTTGGGCATATCTTCCGCACCCAAACTGCATCATTTGTACTGCATATACCCCCTCTGTTTGCCAACGCCATCACATTTTCCTAAAACAAATAGAAGCTTTCACCTGGCGGCCATTTCCCCCCTGATACATTATCATCTGAAATAAGACATGTATGCGGTAAAGTCCATGTAATGCAGAATGCAGGTTTACATAGGCACAACATACTTTGACAAAAAAAGTTCTGCTGGATTTGAGCACTGTAATTATTACGCTGAGCTCAGGAGAGGTGGTTAGGAGAAAAAAATAGCATCAGACAGTTTCTATGGGAACCAGCGATGCTCTCTCTTTATTGGCTGCTAGTCTGGAGGGTGTGTTATGTAATCTGAGCTGAGAGGAACTGAGCATGCTCACTGAGCCAAGAGCCAAAAGAAATTCCTGAGGGAGGGGGCAGAGTGGTTTAGTGTAGTAGAAGGATTTGTAGCTGATTAAGGGCATACTGCAGCCTTAGTGTTAACCTTTTAACAACCAGAGTGGCAGTTATCTAAAGATTTCAGAGATGCTCTTCATTGATTACATTTTTGTGAAAAGGGTTGACATGTCCTTTAATATTTTCCTTTTAATGGTAAAATGAAATAACCTTTAGAAAAGTACAGATAGAAAAACAACCAAACTCAGTATATAGATAAAAAGCAAACCATCAGTTGCTATAGCAGCATCAGCCACAAAAAATATATATTTATCCCTATATGAAGGGCGAATAACAAATACAAAAAACAAAGTGCAGCAAATGCCATTCTTGCAGATGTATGATACAGCAAGTGTCTGATCACAGCAATACACAAAACAATTATTAATTTTTATGCTCTATTAAATTTACATGACTAACAAAACATAACATATTGCCTAAAAAAAGCAACAGTAGAATGGAGGCATAAAATCCAGCAGATTTTCATGTCAACACAGCAACAGCAAGACTAATTTAAGACCTGGCCACCATACAGCTACTGATTAATAACACATTATTCACCTTGTCATTTACCAAGTGAGAACATTCATTTTACATTTGTAAATTGCAGTCTCCTGCAAGCATAGATTCTGGCCAGGTCCTGCATTCCCGACCCAATAATCATTAGGGTCATGTAGCTCTGCTTCACATATAGTTGCTCATAACCATCCCCCATTTGTTTAGATTTTTCTGAATTTTACATAGCTTGGCCAATGTCTAAAATGCATTACTGCCTTTAAACACTAATAACTACTCAGTGTGGCACTTTAGCCAAAGATACACAAGTGGTGCAAGTGCTGAAATGTCTTGATAGATGTCGCTTTACGATCTTGGTGATAGCTCTTAACACTTCTGCTGATGATGTTTGGTCTGGTTTTCATTACTACAAATTATAATCTAAGTTTTAGGGCACATGGACATTACAATAGCCTGCCCATCTCCACTGTTCTTACTTTGGCTCTGTAACATCCAGGTAGCATTATTAGTGCAATAGATACGTGGGTTGCATTGAGTAACATCAATGCCATATTGACCCAATTGAGTTATTTTTGGCAACCATTAAACAATTACATTTGATCATGTTTAATGCATGTTAGGCAATGAAAGCAAACTAATTCCTATTGTAACTCTATCAATATCACTATATGTCTTAAATGATATGAAATAAACATACAGATGAACAACTGGTGATCCATGGATCCCAATGCAAGGTTGGTATTAGTCCCCCTACATATTTGTCACAAACATCAAACACAAATTATTATGTTTACCCTACTATACAGACAAACTAAAACTCCTTGGAATATGTTCCTTCACCTGAATCATATTACATATTTTTTGATCCATGATGATTGCTTTAGGGGTTGCCAAGACATAAGTTGCCGTGTCTTTAGAGTCCAGTATTTATATTTTTAAAGATGTCACTTCTAATAAGAAATCAGCTTTCTGCATGGCAGAAACAAGATGCCAGGTTGGGGATTACAATTGAATACAAGCAGATCAGAGGTTTTCTTCTATTGCAGAGACAAGACTCCCTATAAAATGACTTGCTAAGGCAGACTACAGGAATCTTTGATCATTGTTAGATTGAAAGTAGAGTTTCATTGGGTTTTATTTAGTGATCAATAGCTGTACTCTTTTCACTTCCTGCTAATTGGTTATTTGTAAGTGACTGCTGTTGTATATTATGATCCCAGAAGGTGGGCTAAAATGAACCCAGCATGCCTAGTATACAAATAATTATGTGTGTGTAATGTATGCAGCTTATTTGTATTGAAATTATCCGTTGTACAAGCATGGTGAGTTTTAATGAATGAGAGCAGATATATTTAATGCATTTTACAGATTTATTGATATTCATGTAATCTATGCTGTAACAAATGCAGGAACACTTGTGTACATTATACTATACTCCTTTTTCCCATTCAAACATTATATTGCAGATAGAAAGTTTATAATGATGGAGCTTATTTGTAAACATAAAACATAATTACAAATAACTCTAAAAGCCAGTTTATTTCCACGCATACTGGGAGCTTTACGACGTTTACGATGCGCGTCGCGTCTTTTTCGTCGTGTCGCGTCAAAAACGACGCGCAACTCGTCTTTTTCCGCAAATTTTTTTTGCCGAATTTATTCGCCAGCGGCGAATCGCTGGAATTCGCCCCTGGCGAATAAATTCGCCCATCACTATTTATCATTGCCTACAAACATGCTGAACAGTTAGGGGAAGATTCCCTAACCAGTGAAAAATTCACCAGCAACGGCTTTGCAGCAATCACAACACTTCGCCAGGTGTACATTTTCTGGACACTCTAATTCACATTACATTACACAAGTCCAGGGAACCTTAATAAAGAAAATATAGTTGTTATAATGCCCTACACACGAGGCCACTGTATAGTTTATGTTCCATATGTTAGAAAATGTATGGGGGAACCCGGTTACCCAGTCACTCTGAAAAAAGGAAAAGACGCCAGCGTTTTTTAGGACTTTGCCTGGTCTAAGCTAGCAAAATTGTGGAAAAAAACTTTAATATCTTGTATTTGTTCAGTTCAGTAAAATCCGCACTTATTGAATTTGTGGAGTATCGACCTTTTGCCAGAGAGAAAAAATTTATACATCAGGCAACAGTCACATGGTTCTGTGTGCCCTTTTCCTATTGAATTGAAATTTTTTCCAAATTGACAACAACCTTATACTCCCAGTACCAATAACAGAGTTTTTCCTTTTTAATCCAGTGGGTTTCTCAAATGCAAATGAAAACAGACTGGGAATAAAAGGTAAAATCTCTGTCAGTGTCTTTAATCTCACCGTTTAACACAAGTGGGCCAGGTGCTCTCAACCCCGGGCCCTGCACTGAAACCTTTAACTCAATTCAGACACCTTTCGGTTTTCCACATTAAACATCACAGCTTTCGATATTTAGCTTACCAGCTTGGTGAAGTGACTCGGCTTCAGCCGCCCGAGTCTTTCGCTAAAGGAGACAGTGAAGTCAGTGTGAAGTCTAAAACGTTTCGTAACCACGTACTTCCTCAGAGACCCCCATCTCTAAGGAAGTACGTGGTTACGAAACGGGTTAGACCTTGGATGCTGTATGCATTTTAATCAAATGTTAGAATAAAGAATTTTTAACCGGATGAAGAGCAATCTGTGACTTTTTTGGTGTGCGCTGCAACAATCAGGAATGTGTGCAATACATGTCTTATAATTTGTGGTATCAATCAGTATCAATCAGTTTGCCAAGTTATGGCTACTTTCAGTACTACTCATAGCTCTGTAGATGGTACCAGTTACTCATTGTACATTTTACAGCTGAGGTGCAGAAGATTCAGGACACGTCACACGACTAAAGTAGTAACAGACCTTATGATGCAGTTGTAAAAAAATATAAGTTAAGTTGACTATTTTTTCTAAGTACGTATAACCGAGTTATGCAGAGTTCAGCTTATTCTAGTGGTTCACCTATCCAAGTCATACACAGGTAGATCTGGTGGAAGTACAATCAGTAAGGGCCCAAAAGCTATGATCTAGTGTCATGTTTCTAATTGTTGGAGACTGGAACTAGTTTCTGATGGCCGAAAATGAAAAAGAAAATTATTTGGTTAGAAAAGTGCAGGGTGGGATGGCATCCTGCTACTTCTTTTTATTTCTGATTATTGGAATTTCTGGGGTTAATGACATACATTTTCTATTGAGGTAGCATTTCTGGGGTTAATTCTGATTATTTATTTTCTACAGTGACTACTAGCTGATGACTCTCATAATGTAGTTGAGATGCAAATAACCCTGACATTGCTGCACTAGCAAATCAAACACACTCCTATGCTTATATATTGATCTGCTGTTGGACAGAGTTGGTGTGTTGTTAATGAACATGGAAATAGCAAAATGGCTTTCTTTTAAAGTGTGCAAAACTAGAAAGTGTTGGTGGGTGAGAGAGAATCCCTCCACTATGGAGCCCAGTGCAAGCACTGGGGTAAACCTTATCAAAGAAAGAAGTTGAACTATGGTGGTATTTATAAGCAGCAAGGTAATGCAGCACAGTTTAAAAAAAAAAACACACAAAGCTTTATAATTTACCTAGGTTAAAATCCTACAGAGCATATGTGTTTTAGTGGCATTTCACCATTAATCAAATCACATTTAAAAATTTTAATTAAGGATATGTTATCTAAACATTTGGCTCGGTTGGCTTACAATGTCCCACCATAATATTTTATTTAAATAGAACATAATCATACTCTGTATCCACTGAAATTAACAATATGTCATATTGTGTGTTTTGTGAAATGTGTGCCATGTGAGCCATGTGTGTAAAAACATAGCGTGTTAGCTGGTATGTAGAAAGTGGAAAGGGGTTTTTACTCATAAAACAATTACAGAATATTTCAGAGGAGACTGTGCATGTGGGATATTGATGTCAGTTAGCTGCAGGGCACTCTTTATGTAGGTGAACCATATCATCAGTGGATTAATATTCTTTCTAATAGTGATGCTGCCTTTAAAGTATATTACAATTATGTATTGATTAATATATCTTGACCTTGTTTTTAGTGTCCCTGTTGTGTGGAGGCTAAAGTGTCAGCCTGCATACAGAAGTGCATGTCCACATTTTGGGGCGAAGCAACTAAAGGGCAAAATACGTAGTTGTCAGCAACTGTGCAAATTCATTACCACTATGCTAATTCACTAAAATGCAAAGTTGTGTCTCAGCTGCCAAGCTCTGGTGACTTTTAGCTTGGGTTAATTCTGCTGCGCGAGCATTTCCTAGCGAATTTTCACTAGTGTTCATTTCTGCATAGCAAAACTTTGAAAACACTATTGTGCTTTGAATAGGGCAGGTACTGTACATTAAGTCATATGGACGTCTTTATTAGAGATGTCTTGGTACACATGCTTGAAGTGGGCACTTTTATTGCAAATGTCCAAGAAACCTAAATAAAGACAAACGGGATTCTCTAATGCCCTACACATGAGCCCACCCTAAAATGAATGTTCCATGCCCCTCAAATGTCTGGAGAAATATGTTAACTCAAACAAGTTCAATAGTTAGGACTTTTGCAGGCAACCCCACTAAAAAGAAAAGAACAAGTAGCCAGTGTTTGTACAACTTAAATGCATTTCCAGCAATCAGGATATGATGTAACTGACATACCGTAAGTCTGGTCTAAGGTGGAGAAGGAAACTCTGGGGAAAGAGGTAACATTCAATCCGCACTTTAGTGAATTTGAGGAGTAACAACCATTTGCCACAGTGATAAGTCACCTGGCAATAAAGTGCAAACCCTAGCCATGGTCTCTTTCGCTAGCAAATTGTCGTCTGGGCCTATTAGTGAATTGGCGATGTCCCTGCAGATGTGATTTCTAGTGAATCTGCTCCTTTGGATCCAGTTTCTTTTTATCTGTTTTGTCTTCTTCAGAAAGGTATGCTTTATTTGTATGGTTTGGTTGCCTTTATTCCATTAGCACCATACCCATCTTCAATTCTTCAATTTGCTATGTTAACAAGGTATTTATTTTTTTCATTAGCACATTATTCCATTATTAATAAACATAATGATAGACATTCAAGGTCAGGAATCCACTACTTGTGAAAAAGTATGAGCAGGCACTCCAAACATTCCAACATATGGGCCATAAAAGTGTAAGGTAAATGATCTTATACTTTTTCATAATTAGTTTAATTCTCTCACACAGGGGAGATTCATAGTTTTCACTAGAATCAAATACCTGTTAAATACTCTAATATAGCACATGTCTCCTCTTAGTTACTATAGTAAAATACTGTCAAAAAGCAACCCGACTAACTGACTTTTGTGCACCAAAGTTCCACATTCTATTCAAAAATGATATAAAGTGAAATTTAAAAAATGAGCAAATATTGTCTATTTGATTTGAAGCATACCAAACATTCTCCTCACCTCTTTTCGAAGAATGCAGTGGACCATTACAATGACAAAACCTTGCAAGGAATCAAATACTGCAAACAGTATCTGAAACAGTATTGATCTTTTATCTGTCATTGCAAGAACAGCAGACATCCATGTCAGTGCCAGGAGTGGTAAGACAACACAAGAACTCCAGAGAGATGCCCTAATCAGGAAGAAAAAAAAAATGCTGAACCATATTGTACGTTGTAGTTAAATATCACATTCATTTGAGCTAAAGTTTTTTGTGCTGATGTGGCCAGCAAAATATTTTTAGGGAAATGGACAGCTTTCAAGTCCACTGTTGTTTCAAAAACACAACTCCTAGCATATTCCATCAGCCAAAAGCCACAGAGAATGCTGGAGTTGTAGGCTAAGTCATATCCTATCTATCACAAGTTACAGTACATTTTAGGATATTACAGAACTGGATGTTAAACAGAGACTATTATTTTATTCAGGATCAAGTCTTTAAAAGAAGTATGTAGACCCTGTGGACCTCAAATTATTATTTAATGGGAACAAAAGCACCCTAACATGAGTCAATAAGTTGCAGGGCTAAAGGTAGGACATCCCTTATTTAACTCAACATTCCTTTGAAAATTAGAAGTGCATTTGTTCCTAATTTTAGACTAAAAAATAAAGAAAAATAACAATATTATCATTAGAAACATAAGAAACACAAATTTTCTATTTCAAGACATGCACGGTAAAAGTTTTGTAACAAGAAGATGTAAATGATTTAGACTAACATGGCATTACTGGCGGTGGTGGCTGACAAAGCTGTTGTTGAAACTACTCCACACTTGGCACATTTGAGCGTCAAACCGCTATGAGGCTCACTCATCTGACTGCAAACAAACAGAACACCCACAAAAAAGAACAAAATATTCAATTTTCACCAAAGAATTAATTCTTTTTGTTTGTTGTTTTTGTTTAATAAAATCTCATGCATACTTAAAATGATGAATGCATTGATTTGTTTAATAATGGAAACACTGTTACATAATTATTCTGGCTTTTATTTTTCTTTTAGAAATTAGCTATTAAAAGAAGGATCATTTCATTCATGCATGGCTTTTGTCTGTTTACAAAGTGGAATTTCCCATTTTGCAAATTGAAAGTGAGCAGTTGCAAATACATTGAGCTTAACATATGCAGGAGCTAAGAAGGACATATGATGAACAACCTCTATTCAGGCCTACATTTTCAAACATCAGTCGTTACAAATTTAGTAATTATAATCACAATTTAGGTTTTATAAGTAGACATCATACACCATACTTGTTTTAGAACCATTTGACAGTATTACAAATTGTTCAATAGTGGCCTGAACATAGGTTAAAATGAATGGGTTTTGATGAACTATTTTTTGATGGGAAAAAGATGATTTTTTTCAGTGTGATTCTACAAAACAGTGCAGAAGCATCAATCCACATTAAATAGAGAACAATGACCTAGAACATTAAGCACGGTAGAAGCTTTAAAATATACTGTAGAGTTAGTGAGCAGTTCTGCTCCATTTTGAAGAAGTAATGGGTTTGTATTCCCAATGTGGTACTGTACTAGCCTAGTGTAGGGGCAACAGGAGAAAGGGAACCAGGCTCACCCTCCCTTCTCCTGAATAGCATTCACTGTAGCTACCCCAGAATCAGATGGGGTTCAACCTGTAGGTGAGAACTACCATTTATTGATGTTCTACCTCAGTGAGCACCATTGGAGTAAGTATATTTCTTTCACATTGTAAACTGAATTGTTATATGATCAGCTTCAATAGGTGTCACTGTTCTAATTTTAGTTATTCAACACATTTCTAATTGCTGTTTGAGAACCACAGGCACCCAAACTTTTCTTTATTTCTATTGTTACTGCCATAATGGACACAGTTCACCTCTCACCCCCATATTCTACCATCTAAAGAGGGCCGATCTAAGTAAAAGAGTTGCATGTGATGTCAAAAAAAATTGGCTTATTATAATGCATTAACTTCCAAAAATTAATATGTTTCACATTTGCAGCTGCAACTAATTTACATGATATTTACTGTGAAGCGGAATGTTTGCTTAATACGAAACAGCTATTTAAATAGAACCAATGGTTTCTTGTGGGTTTCTTTGTAAATTATAAGCATTGCAAATTATAAGTATTCTTAGTATTCTTAACTCTTCTTTATGAAATTACTCAACTAATTCAAGAAGACCATATCTTTAAAGCTATAGTGAACTGAAAAATGAATCTTATGAAAAAATATGAAGAAAAAAATTATTTAGGCAACGTCCCGGTATACAGTCATTACATATTTTCTATACTATAAAGTTATTGATACAAGAAGCAGTATAAGTCTGCCCTTTGCTATTCTCTACACTGCTGTTCCTGATTATTGGACCATGGCAGTAAGTAGTTGATTAAATGACATTTGTTGATGCAAAGCATTGTAGTAAATGCATAGATACTGCAACTTCTGTGCCACTTAAAAACCATTTTCCCCCTTTCTTTTGTTGTAAGGCACTGGGAAGTAGTGATGGGCGAATTTATTCGCCAGAGGCGAATTCGCGGCAAATTCCCGCGATTCGCAGCTGGCGAATAAATTTGCGAAAATTCGCCAAAAAAAAATTTGTCGAAAAAAAACGAGTCGCGTGTCGTTGTTAGTCATGGAAATTTTTTTTCGCCAATTCGCGAATTTTGCTGGTAATTCGCTAATTTTTCAGCGAAGCGAAACAGGGGAGATTCGCCCATCACTACTGGGAAGTACAATATAACAAAAAGCAAACATTTAATCCCTCCTAATCCACCGTAAACATAAAGGACACATGCTTACACATTGAAGATTAAGGATTGTCCTTCAGTTTTAGAATAAACCCTGTAACAATTCTACTAAATACAATTTTATAATTCAAAATGGAACCAGTCAGGAATAACAACATTACAGAATATAGGGGCAAATCAAATATCTTTTCCCCGATAAAGCATAAAAAGTGTTCTCTGTACCCTCTATTACATTTTCATGTTACTCCATTAAAGCGCATCATGGTTACTATTTTATTTAATAGTATCATAATGGCCTGCTTTTTGCTTGCAAGAATACTTCTTGTTTTTAACAGTACTCCTCTCTTGAAATCTAATGCATTGATTGCTAATTGAAGTAAATTATAATGATTCTTTAGCGTAGTCATGAAGCATATAGTACCATTTTTATTTATGAATCTGTAACAAAATTCAGATGTAGAAGAACATTGCTTCCCCTGGGGTTACTGTCATCCTCAGTAGGGCACATGTGCTGTATAACACAAGTGAGTTTCTATTTTGGGATATGCTACTGTGCTTACCTATGGATTGCACTGATGTTTTTTTTTTACTTAACTCAAGTGATGATTCATTTGAGAAATACATGAATAATCATGTCAGTTAAACAGGAAACAGGAAAATTGCAATAACCATATCATACAAACATGGTTATAATTACATTCCATTTTTAAGTACCTTATTTCCGTGTTCAAGGTTGTCCAGTTCTTATTTAGCAATGACTGTGACAAAGTATGTTTGGATTTTGATTGTGTGGAAAAAAAATGACAGATTATAGTACAATGGTGTTGCATTTTTCAATGAAGCCCCTCTAGCTAGCAAAGCTCTTTCAAGGGTAAAATTAATCAAAATTTGGCCACACAGGGAGTTATATAGTTTGCTGACTGATGCCTCCAGACCAAGCTGCCAGTCCATTGGCCAATATATATAATGCCAGAGATTTGTGTGAGATATTCTTTTAATGAAGTACTTATGGTATATTGGAGTCTTAGGTACACTTTCCTGAGTCTTCAGCACAAGGGGGTGGATATTACAATATTAGATTATCAAACATTATTTGGGCAGGCTCCAAACATTGAAATTTATAATGCAGGCAACCCCTGGCCCCTTAACATTTAAAACATTAAGGTGCTGATTTTTCAAAGGTTGAATGTTAGTGTTTTTTTTTACCTCGAATGAACTCGGAAGACCTTGAAACTTGGATAAGAAAAACTCAAATGGCAAAAACCAGGTTCTTCGAGTTCAGGTCCTGCAACCCGAAAACTCAAATTGATCAAGTTTTCCACAGAAAAAAACTGGAATCAATCAAATCGAGTACTTGATTTGCATATTTGGCCAAAAACTTGAACATCAAGCAGGCTGTTAACCTCTTCAAACAGTGTCAGACTGGTGCAGTTGGGGCCCATCGGGGCCCCGCGTGCATGCACAAAAGGTGAGCCCACTGCTGCACAGATTTTTTTTTTGTTTGGGGACAATCTAGGAGTGGTCCAGTCCGATCCTGTCTTCATATGGCTCCAGGGACCACTGCCATTTACTTTTACAGAACATCAACAGGTTTTTAGGTAGTGTATTTTTGGATTTCCAGGGTTGAGGTATAATTAATCTTAAATATTCAATTTGAAAAAAAAAAAACTTGATCGATTCAAGTTTTTTTTAAACCACAAATGTGAGTTTGGACCAAAAATACAAATCAAATACTTGAATTGTCATGGAAAAAACAACTCAAACCTTAATAAATAAATCTGTCCCTGAAATGTGGCTCTTAAAAGTACCAGGGGGCAGCTTTTTGTAACCCAAGTTTTTCACCTTGCCTCATAGCAAGGGTGGCACTGACATTATGCTTACTTGTTTGAGCTGCCAGTGTTTTGATCTTTTATATTGCAGCTGAAATATTTTCTTTGAAACTTTTTCTTCAAAACATTCAGTGATTAACACAGTATATAACTAACAGCTCAAAGAAATATGTTGTTATGGCAACAAATAAATATTTTGACATCTAATACTAATATAATACATCAACATTCCTACATTACACATGACACCTATAACAATTGATTTGCAGGTAACAGCCTTAAGGCTTAGTCCAGACGGGGAGATTCGTGGGCGATCCGTCGCCTGGCGACTTCTCGCCGCGACGGATCGCCCCTGAATAGCTAGGCACCAGCGAGGCTTAAAAGCGCCGGCGCGTGTCCACACGGAGCGGCGCGATTTTTTTTGCCTGGCGAGGCAATTTGGAGCGATTTTAAAAATCGCGCCGCTTTTAAGCCTCGCCGGTGCCTAGCTATTCGGGGAGATTCGGGGGCGATCCGTCGCGGCGAGAAGCCGCCAGGCGACGGATCGCCCCCGAATCTCCCTGTCTGGACTAGCCCTTATCCTTGACATACTCTGTAAAGTATTTCAAACAGTTTTATTCAGATAATCCATTTTACCATGCAAAGGAATGTTATAAGCTAAGACATTGCAGAGAGTAGACCCACCAAATTTGTATCTCAGAAAATGAAAAACATTTTAAGTTTTGCAAACTGAAACATCTACCCTGTTATTGATTCTGTGAAAATGCAGTTTTTTAATCATGGGCTGATTTATTCATTGCTGTTATTTATTTCTTTTTTTTTACAGAACTTGTTAAAAGATATAAAGTTTTTTCACATTGTTAAGCTCTCATTGACTTGCATTGTGTTAATATTAACACAACAGTAATTAATGTTTCAGTGAGTATTTAAAGTGCAGTACTGCTGCTGGCTTCTAAAATCCAAAGACTAGGGTTAGACTGTTCAACTTTGAACACATTTTGATGAACTGACATATTTATCCCAGCAGTAAATGCTTTGATAAATGGCTGACTTGTTAAAAGTGAAGACTACTGTTAGTGTGACATACCAGCAGCTGGACTTTAAAGGAACAGTAGCTTCAAAAAATAAACGTGTTTTAAAGTAATGCAAATTTAATGACTTGTTTAACTGCTGTGTGCTACAGAAACAATGCTTTTGTTAATATAAATAAGCTGCTGTGTAGCAATGGGGGCAGCCATTCAAAGAAGAAAAGGCTCGGATTACACAGCAGATAGATTAGCTCTGTAGAAAATAATGTGTTCTCATAATATAATCTGTTATCCACTGTTTAACCCTTGCCATTTAGCCTTTTTTTTTATTTCCGCAATCGCTACTCAAGCAACTTGTTTATATGATCTATAGTAGTGTTTCTGAAGTAAACAGACCAGTTTTACCAGTGCAGGGCAACAGTACATGATATTTTCATTACTTTAAAACACTTACATTTTGGGTGTTTCTGTTCCTTTAAGTACTAGTTACACCACAGTCAATTGTTATCACCACTGAAGTTGTATAACTGCCTAATGATGTAATCAATCTCTAGCTGGCTAGCATGGATCTGCCACTGTTCAGCTGGGTACATCAGAGCACTACACAGGATAGTTTTTATTATGCCATGCTGTATTGTATAATGACTTAGCGTAGCAATTCAAATAAAAATTAGAATATAAAGTCTTAAAGTAAAGGGCTTTAAAGGTGTTGTTCACCTTTAAATTAAATTTTAGTATGACATAGAGAGTGATATTCTGATTTGTATAATTTTTAAATGTTTTATTTTATTTTATTATTTGTATTTTTTATAGTTATTTAGCTTTTTATTCACAAACTCTCCAAAGTGCTATGGTCCAACTTAACCTAGCAACCATGCATTTATTTGAAAAAGAGACTTCTATCAGAAAGATAAAAACCCTTGGTAAACAATTCTGTCAGCAGCAACTCTTTCTTAAAGGGGTTGTTCATCTTTAAATTAACTTTAATTATGATGTAGGGAGTAATATTCTGAGACAATTTTTTATTGGATATCATTTATCATAAGCTGTGTTTTTGATATATTTAGCTTTTTATTCAGCAACTCTCTAGTTTGTAGTTTCAGCAATCTGGTTGCTAGGGTCCAAATTACCTAGCAACCATGCACTGAGACTGGATATAAATAGAAGAGGCCTGAATAGAAAGATGAGTAATATACATTAGCAATAACAATATGTTTGTAACCTTATAGAGCATTTGCTTTGTAGATGTAATCAGTGATGCCCATTTGAAAACTGGAAAGAGTCAGAAGAAGAATAAGGTAAATAATTAAAAAATTATGTCATTCTATAACATACTAAATGTTAACTTAAAGGTGAACTGTCCCTTTAAACCTGAAGACTATTTAAAGGTAATTCCTTAATGGTTGCTGTGGGTTACTGCACCTGTGCAATTAAACACTGTACCTCTGTTAGAGAATTAATATTAAGGCATACTAAAAGTGATACATTTAAATATTACAAATGATATGCTAACTTGAACATTTTTTAAATATGGATAAGTTGCATGCTCTAAATGCCTTTGGGATAGAGTCATTTTTAGATCACAGATAGGGCTGCTTGCCTAGGGCTTCCAGGGCTGTTTCACTACTGATATCTGGTGTTCCAATCACACAGCTCACCATGGAATAGTCTGAAAATGGGTATTAAATATGTGCATCACCATTAAGTCAGTGGTTTGCTTTTGGTAAGCTTGAAAGTATGTGAAACTTACAAGTGTTTAAATCAGATGGTAATTAGGCTAATCAACTCAGAACCACCCATGCTCAAAAAGAAAATAACTTTTTTTCTGTTTTATTTTACAGAAGCTCACTTCAGTAGGTACAACCCACATTAAAGGGGAACTATCACAAAATTTAACATTTAATATAAGCTTCCTCGTACTGAAGTACTGAAACAATCAGGTTTATATTCACTATTCCTCTTTCAGCATCTTTTTCTCTTCATTCTGTCTTCATGCAGCAGTTCATCATACTGAAATACGACACTTTCTAAATATAATCAATTAAAAATTGTGTACCATTTCTGAAACAATCAAGTTTATCTTTACTATCCCTCATCTGTTTCTCCTCATTCTGTTTTCATTCAGGATCTGGGTGTCAGATGAATGATCCAATATATCTTATAGGAGGGCTTCCTTTCCTAGCAGATGTATTAGAGCACACTCAGATAACTGATTCCAGTAAAAACAAAATCTATCAAAATAACTGCCTTTTGCACAAAGATTCATGTAGAGAGACAGAATTTCTGGTAATTAGTGAGCTCTAATACATCTTCTAGGCAAAAGGAGCCCCCCTATAAGATATATTGGATCATTCATCTGACACCCAACTCCTGAATGAAGACCCCTTAATGTAGAATTTTGTAAACAATGTAATAGAGTCACTGTATGTTACACACATTGTACATGAGTCAGTTTAATCCACACTACACAATCAGGCCAGTATCATTGCAGGGTGAGAAGGATGGATGTTGAAAGAATGTAGTATCCATAGCAACAGACTTTAAATTCAAAGAGAAAAAAATAAATATAATTGTACTGCAGTCACTGTTTTACAATACATCAGTGTTTCTCAAATGCTGTGAATTCAGACGCCCCTCTATTACCTCCCTTAATCTATATCGGTATGCATTTTTGTATTTGTCCTCCTACTATAGTTTCAGGAATACCTCATTGATGGAGACTAAATAAGTACTGGAAAAGTAGAAAAAGCACATAGTGGCACACAAATACTCATACTATTCTATTTCCCATATAAATCAGCTAAAGGAAAAACTGAATAGACACCCAAAAATATATTAAGATTGTTAATAATGTAGGTATTAACAAACTACCTGTGATGTATTGTTTGTAAATATAGACACTATTTACATATATGACCATACAAAGGCCAACAAAATTTGCCCACCTGTCTGGTATCTGAAAATTGACAGATACCTATTGAGAAGTCATTGGTGCATTGATCCAGCCCTCTTTGGATGGGTTTCTCTAGGCCCCATTAGGAAAAGATTGTATTCCCACAGGCCAAAAAATTAGAGCATCCTGATTTGGCCCAGAGCATTGGTGTCCAAATTGGGTAAACTTGTTTGGCAGGCTAGTGATTAGCCTTACATTACTCATCTTCCCTAGTGTAGAAGCCAATTTAAATATCTTTAATGATGTTCTTTTGAAGTTCTATTAGAATATAAAGAGAATGCCTTTGAGGAAAACCAGAAGCCTCTATCCATATATATGACTATAAGTAAGGTATGCTCTATGTATCCAAAAAGGCCTCTTCTTATTTTAGGCTGTGTTTATAACCTTACTTTTAAATGAGCTATGTAATTACTCAATTGAACAAATATACAATATGTTTATTTAAATATTTTATTCTTATTATGAGAACAATTTCTTTTTAAGTCCTAATACTGAATGATCCACTGCACTAATTACCAGACACATCTAATAAACATTTGATTTTTCCAAGAAATTTCTTCCATACTATTGACCCCATCTAAAAGCTATAGGTTAGCAAGAGCAATACAGCTGACTTTGCTAAAAAAAATTGCATTCAGAGTACAGAGAAAATAATGTTTACTGTAATATTCATTAGAGAGATTATTCAATAAAATCTACCACGTGTACAATTAAAATGAACTTAACAAGAAGATCAGCAGCAAAGTTAAACATTATAGAAACCCCCTGAATAATATTATGATTGACTGAAATCATAAAGGATGATTAGTGAAGTGCAGACCATAAAATTACCACAAAAATAACAACAGAAGAATCCTTTGATAATGATTTTCTAATACTGCAATTATATTGTGACCCCATAAAAGAACACCTGACTTCAGTCTACAAAACTCACTGATTCCACCAAACAATTAAGATTAATAGCTTCTCAACCACTGTCAAGGCTAATTAAAAAAGAAAGGGAGCTTAACAACTTGTTTTACTGACAGCTGTGGTGGAGGAATTTAATATGAATCTTTCATACAATCATGAACTATGAACTTTGTAAAACATTCTTAAATAGGAGATATTGAAAATTACTTACACTAACATTGCTTCAGCAAACTGTAATCTAATTTTAAAAGTTAGAAATGATGTGTTCTGCAGAGAAGTTTTGGTCTTGGTTTCTTCTTCTGATGCACCAACTCTGCTGATGGAGTACAGCCGTAAATCGGTATATAGGTATGTAGTTACACCATTTCGGTGCTCGAGATTCTTGCACACAATTGCAGTCCATCTTATTTTAGTTACCCTTTATGTAACCCTTTACGTTATTGCTAGATACCTCAAGGCTAATTCAACTTGGCATTTTAGATGACTGAAAGTATCTTATCCACTCATCTTTAAGATTACTCCAATTGTTTTAGACATATCACAAAAATATACTGTATATTATGACCTGAATAAATGAAAACCTCGATGATATACTCTGATGATTCTGCACTTTTGTTTCAAGATATTATTTCTGATGAATTACCAAAAAAAGGTTTGACATGAATGAAATATCAACTTCTCAGTGATTCATGCAACTATTCCTAGGTTATACAAAATATGGGTGGATGAGTAATTATAGGTTTTTTTTATGTATGAAGTAGTGCGAACAATGTGAAATGGCTTACCCTGCTCTGTGTTTGAGTTTTTTATCTAGGATACCATCTCTCGAAACAAGTTTATTAAAGACTAAAATTCCAATTACCATGTTGACCTGTGTAAAAAACAAGATCTATTTCAATGAAACAAAACAATGAACACATCACATACAGAAAGTGTCTTTGTTAGCATGCTAAACTGCAAATAAGGATTTTAAAATAGTTTGCATTTTGATAAATATGCAATGTTTGAGAATCAGATATTAAATGCATTTCCGTTGCTTTTTTTAGGTGTGCCTTAATGAAGAAACAAACTATTTTCCAGGAAAACCAATTTTGCTTGCTTCAGTGACTTACAAAGTGGAAATGAATTTGTTCAATTTCTATGACTTTCAGTATACAGTATATTAGCATTGTGAAATGGCGTGAAAAATGCCATTTTGTAATGACTTTCACAAGGTCATTATATTATATCAGTTCAAGACATATTACAACAATAATGTGATTTGGGGGATGTTTATGGTCATTAAGTTATTTAGAGAAATGACCATTTAAGTCATCTTTAAATTCGCGGGGATGTCAAATAAAATAACTGAAAGAAGTGGAATAATACTGAATATTTTAAAGTAAAGCTTAGAAGATATCAGTTCTAATTATTAGATCCCAATAACTATTTTATTTTTATTCTAACAGTTTGCTTGATGGAGGGGTCCCCCCTGTCTCAAGAAGATTGACAAATTAAATCAGCTTCTTTTTGAATAAAAAAGATGATTACAGCTTCTTCAAGAATCACCATTCTCATTATCTTCATTAAAATCCCCACAGTGTATAGGTTTTTAATAATGTTGAATAAAGAGTAAAGTATTGAGCTTAGTACTGATGAGTATTATGCTTTACCAAAAGGCTTGTACTGTATAATCTGTTTATATCTACCCTGGAACTTCAGAGACTATGGAGTGCTGTGGTACCCCCGTCCTTTAGGCATGGTTAAAAAAACAATTTTTTTGGAAATTTGGATTTTGGAAATTCTGCAGCAAATAAACATTTCTTGTGTAAGACTTGCCTACTACTTGTATTGCTATACAATTCATTTTTAAATGTTCTGCGTTTAGACACATTCATTTAAACACAAGTGCTTTGTTGATCTATATATTTAATTTACTGGTTTGAAGAATGTCTGAACTCTTTTGCCCAGTGATGCTTTCATATTATAGGGCTAAATTCCAGTTACCCATAGCAAGCAATCAACAATTTGGATCACCCTACTACAGTTTAGAAGAGGAAAGCATAAATGATGATTGATTCCTACGGCTATCTGTGCTGATGCTATTAATATAACTGATGCCACATCTACATTTTGGAATAATTTTGTCTCATATGTTTATTCTTCCTTCTTCATTGTAGGTATGCTTCTAAGTATCCAACATAAGCATGCCCCCACCCACAATGTGCAGACCCGCAGCTGTGCTACTTCACTATACAGAGGTGGTTGTAGGATGCCTTTGGAATTTAAAAGCACACCAGCAATGAAGTATAAAGTCAAGGGGAAGAGTTTTCCACAATTTTGCTCTGACATTCTGTGATGATGTAGCTACAAGCCAGTTGCCCAGAATGAGAAAAGAGCTGCAATTTTCAATAAAACTCCTATGTTAGCTAATCTATAAGTGTATACTACCTAATAAACACATAAATACATTTTATTAAAATACATTTAAAGCATCTGTGTTTTGAGATTAACTAAATTATTCATTTTACCAAAACAACAGCAGCTGCAGGTCCAACAAAAGCATACAGTAGCCCTCCTTCAAGTGACAGCCAGCAACTAGAAAAAGAATTCATAAAGACACTGTCAGGAAGAATTACATTCCTTTTAACTTATGGGACACAACATATGCCTTGAAAAATTCTTTCAATTCATGCAGCAGTAATGCATTTATACTGTATAATAGATTCAGTCAATTACACATAGATGGCAAATCATAGCCAATAGAACACTTTTTGAAACAAGCCATATTAGATACTGAAATTGTAAATTAAGATGATAGGAATTATGGTTCTTATTATGTAAAACAATTCAAGACAGGTTCATAATAAGTTCTACAGATAGGGAAATGTGACACAGTTTTACAGCTTTCTACAAAGCATAGTTCCCCCAAACATAATAAAAAATATCCTGCTCCATTTTAATATATTTACATTGTCAATTTAATGCAGAGATGCCGAAATTGTAGGATTCAACAATAACTGAAGTCCATCTGCTGGAATCCCTGTTTATTATTTGTAGATAGCAATGCACAAATTAGAAACCCCTCATATGCAGTGATACTACTTAATAATATGTATGTGGGATAAAAGTAAATAGGTCAACTCAAACAAGTGCATGTGTATACACCGGGGAACTACAATATGTGTGGCTATTAATTGTATCCTTTAACAATGATACTGTTATAAAATAAAGCAAGCATGTATACAGTTTTCATATATGGTCACTTACTAGTGAGGTGTCCCATATCCTTTTGCTTTGGTAAAACCCATCGATATAGCCACTACTAATGCTGGTAGACCTGATAAGAATATAAAAACAAACTGATATCATCCCACATACAGAATACTATGTGATTACAATTTTTAGAACAAGATAAAATAAAGTGTTTAATTAAACAAAATAGAAGATATGTGTGTGTAAACAATAATTTCAGCTTTCTAGAATTCCCAGTATTATCCATTTTCTGTCACTTGAACTGTAATTTATCGTAGCAATAATATAAAACAAGAGAAAGGGCAAAAATGTCCTCTAGACATATGGCCATACTGTAATGAAATATAAAAGCAAGGATGAAGTAAAATGCTTATACCAGGCTGCTGACCAGTAGTATATACAGAGGTTATTATTTGAACATAAAGAGATGCACTCTAAATGCACAGATGGAGCCTTTGGTATTGCAACCAATTGCACCTTAAAGGAGTCATTCACATTTAATTTTGGTATGTTACACAATGGATCATTCTAAGCAACTTTAAAAGTGGTTTTTATAATTTATTTTTTTATAATTGTTTGCCTTCTTCTTTTTCCAGATTTCAAATGGGTGTCACCGACCCCATCTAAAACAAATGCCCTGTAAGGCTATACATTTATGGTTATTGTTACTTTTTTATTACTCATCTTTCTATTCATGGCCCACTCCTATTCATATGCCAGTGTCTTATTTAAATCAAAGCATGGTTGCTAGGGTAATTTAGACCATAGTAACCATATTGTTGACATTACAAACTGGAGAGCTGCTGCATAAAAATCTAAATATCTAAAAAAAACAATCACAAACTGTCTTAGAATATTACCCCCTACATCATATTTAAAGATTATTCAAAGTGCTGCTGCTGACAATATTGTTTATTAATGTTTTATGTCTTTGTAATCAAGACTACTTTGGATAATTATGGTGTGATTAATTACTCATTAACTTTTTAAATTGCAGAATCCTAAGAAATGCACAAAATGGAGGTTATAGTTTTTCTAGCTGGTATGTGCACTGCCTACAAATGAATTTCTTGTAGTAATCCTGATGCACAATATATGCTGGACGGTGATGTATTATCAGCACAGATGTGGTCATCTATTTGCCAGAAATGAATCATTTATGGTGCAGTATTTTTCCCCTCAAATGCTGCTATTCTTTAGCAGTGGATAAATTACTTAGATGTTGCTAGGTTACCAGTGCATTTTTTTTCCAAAGCTAAAACGTAAACTAAGCATGCAGTTATTTTTTCCTCGCATTCCAGTGGCAAAGATTTATTATCATAAAATAATACAAGTACGCTGTATCCATTTTAAGTACAAATGACTGCAAAGGTACATACAGTATTGTATCAAAGGTTTTTATTCTTTATTGCTTAAAAAATTTCCAGTATCTCTAAATGAACCTGTGTATTAGATCTTTTATCGCAATACATTTATTGGCAGCTCGAATATCTCACCCATATTGATCTGTAGTCAATACAGCCATTTCGAACACCTTCATTTTTTATGACGTGAAACAGAATACATTGTAATTTGGCAGGAAATTTTGAGGGCTCTTATGTTTAATCAGAGAAATGGGCTTGATTTACAATCATTTCATTTTGTGTTGCTCAGGCAGCAATGCTGATTCAAATACTTATTTAGCCTTGTATTTTAAAATAGATTCAGGTGTGTGTGGCTGTGCAATATGCATTTGCCTGACTCGCAGCATTTGATTTTTCTATTATCGCTGGCTACTAATACGACTGGAAGTAAGCACTGGAATGCATTTTGTGGCTTCGGACAATTATGGAGTAATACTTTGTGTTATAGTAATATAAACAATGCAACATAAGCGTCACTGCAGCAATACAAGTGCACTACTGATAAACTTTAAAGACGAATACTATGATGGAACATATTGTACATAGTGGCATATCTCATAGTGACATCAAAGAAAATCCTCCTTACTGTCTCATGGAAAACAGTAAAAATTTTGGAGAACTCTGCTGGTGCACATAAGATCATGCTTGTTTTCATATCTCTACTTCTCTTTATACATAAACTGTAGATAAATGTTACTCATATTCCTCTTTATTTTGTCACCCAGGGGGGTAATTTTAGACTTTTTGAGTGCAATTACCATGTTTTTCCCCTCACAATGCAGTTGTTTCCCCAAAATAGCAGCCTTGTTGTGGTCACCAAGGTTCTGACTGGCGCAATTGTGGCTGTTGCCTCAAAATGAACACAATTGTGCTTACACATAGCTGTGCTCGAAAATGGAGACAGGAGAAAGACATTGGGTTTTTATGTGCAACTGACTGTGGGAAATTTGGCCCACAACTGCTCTTGTGGTTGTAATGACCTCCAAAGGTTTTTTAAGCAACACAGATGTGTTAGAAGTTCCCACTGATCATGGTGCTACGTTCTATCATTTGGTTCTCTGAGCTTCTTTGAGTAATCCTGTACATAACATCAACTGATTTACTTTGCTCACTGACAGGCTTGCAAGCAAATTGTTAGCTGTACCTACTGCTCAGGCACTGATCTTGATCACAGCCTGTCAGCGTGCATTAAAGAATTCATGGCAAGGTTTTCAAAGACATATTTAAGATTTCTCTTTGTAAAACATTGTCTAAAAAAAGATTTTGCTTTCTGATTTATAAACAGTCATACTGTATATTATGTACATTATAGTACTATAAATGATTAGAAATCTACTGTGCTCTCACTAGGTAAAACATGTTCAGCCAATGCAATTGTGATCAGTTTTATCAATGGGTGAAGTATACAGCAAAGTGTATGATAATTAGTAAGCCAACCAACCTACCCAGCTACTTTTTTTGAAGTTTGCTTTTGTCTGTGTTTTTTTTAATAGATTAGTGGTCAGTCTGACTAGTAAGACCTAATATGACTACCTCATTTGTCCTGCCCATTTTGTATTACTTATGAGCACTGCAAAATAAAGTAACACATTATTTTACAGCAACAGTTATATTATCCAACGTGACCAAATTTACAGCAATAATATGCAATGTGAGTACAGTATAAACTTATCACAAACCAAGCATTGGATAAGACTAGCTGAATCCTATTAACAATGTTTTAGAGGAAACTTTTGGGATGGTCCCTCATTGGGCTTGTATTAGACTAATGTACTGTATTGACAGACTCTGGGGTGGGTGGATTAGCCTAAATTACAGTTATGGTGATTTTTGAGGATTACTCCTATTTGCTCTTGCAGTTACACTTGAGCAGATACTTAAAATCTTATCATTAAGGAGGGTTTGGGAGTGAGCATGTATTAGCTGTTCTTTATATTGTTGGAGCTAATACTCAATGCCAGTTATAATAAGGTTTTTATATACCTTTATATGCACTAAGGGGACCCTCCACAACAGGTTAAGCCTCTATGGAGGGCTTAAATGAAAAAATTTGACCACTTTTCTAGATGAAATGATTGCAAAGGTATTTGTAGCAGTGGAATGCAAGTGCCTAAAGTGTATAAGTAACTTGCTAGCCAAATTTATTGTGGGTTTTCATCAGAAGTAGAGTTAGTTGTATTATATAGTGCTGTACTTATGAAATGAAATATGCTTTTTCATTATAGTGCACTGCTAAAATACTTTTGCTGTTGATGTCTTGTTTTGTTCTCCATTAATTATTCAGGAATATGAAGCTTTTTATGGTTACTGATTTTATTGTTTAATTAATTTAATTAATATATTGATTTCATAAAATGTTGCTGCAATGCATAAACATATATAAACTTGCAGTTATTTTTATTAACATACATAAATTTATGTCTTTAAACAATTGAGTCCCCATGATGTTGTCTGCATTATGTATGTGCTACACCACATTGTTTTTCATTAACATGCTGTTTTGGTACTCTTGACTATGGTTTAATAATGAAACATACCCCAACCAAGGCAAAGGAAGCGTTTTCTTATGACTCTTGTTCTGATTTTCCCCGTAACTGCCATATATGACTGCCAGGCTTCTGTCAATACCCAGCAGAAGGAAGCCAGGAAGAAAAAGTGCAGAAAAGCTGTTGTCATGGTGCAAATACCCTGAAGAAAATAAAATAAATACTGGGGTCATTAATGATCATGTTCTATTTAAATCCAATGTTTGCTTAAACATGATATACTTTAAACAAAAGCTATATACACTGTTTTTAATAGTTATGCAATAGTTTCTCTAGTTCAGTTACTCTTATTACAAAGTTCTATTTTTAAAAGTCAAGTGTTTCTTTGAACTCTTTCTTATCCATGTATATTTTAAAGGCCCACATTAATGATACACAAACAAAGAATGATATGCAGAGAAGTAGTGTTAAAAATCAAAACAACAGTTCCCACTTATAATGTATTATTTTACAATTATATCTTGCTACAAAGACTCATCAACATTGATTTTAATTTGAAGAGAAATAAACACGGTTTAGATTCAACAGTAATGATAGTTTGCTGAAATGCATGTCAGATAAGTCAGCATATTGGCAAAAAAGCTTGTACTTGTTGTGTTTGTTGCTTTGAGTACTATCTGTCTTTGTAGGGTGTAACTGACATTGGTTCTTGGGTTTGTGCAGGCATATATAGTTTAGAGTTTAAAGCCCCCCCCCCTTCTTGAAGAGACAATTAATATTGTAGGTTAGGAACAGTTAGACACCCAAAGGTTTGGTATTTAGGGTACAAGAATCAAACAATTCCTTAACAGCTATGTGCTGAATAACAGATAAGCAGTCCATTTATTCACTGAGCTGCCACTTCCCACTGTTCTTAATCTCCTTTCACAGTCTGATTGAGGCACTGAACTGTTCTGCAATGCTACCGATGGATCTTTAAGTAGTTTTAAATCTCCCTTCAATTCCCTGTCAAGAAGTCATGACAGATATCAGATGGCACCACACTGTCTGTTTAGTGCATACTACTATACACTGCAGACGGTATTTCATGCTTCAGTCCTTTCATTACAACTACTTCAATGTTAGAATGAAAGAAAGTTTACTATTGCCTGAAATGGGTTTCTCTCTCCCAATGCAGGGTGATAATTTTTGTTTCAAAGTGGATCAGATATTGCCAGGAGCCAATGTCTCACACTCAGAGTTATTATGTATAATTACAGTACAACAAACTTTTGGTGTGGTGAGTGGGCAGAGTGGCCATGTGCTGTGAAAGTTCAAACCCCAGTCTTCCTAAAATGTATTTCAAAACACCATCTTCATTATCACCCTTATCCAAGTGATGTATATTTATGCCCTTACTTGTAAAAGTATTGCAACAAATACTATGTTCCAGGCCAACATTCCTTAAATTAACCAATAATCTTCTATGTGAAAGTGTATCATATAAATTACACATAATATGTTTACAGTTTTCACACTTCCATTGATCCAATACATTCATCCAACCTTTGTTATGATTTTTATGTTCAGGCAGGCCCAAGTGGATGAAATAACACTCCCCTTTGGTTTTTAGTCTGGGATACTAAGGCTGAAACTAGCACACTGATGTGTATGCCCCATTCAAGTGCAACAAGGACAGCAGGTGCAAAAACATTGCTGTATATAATCATATAAACAAAATTGGATATGATTACTGTATGTTTTTGGTGGCTTGCAAATCCTTGCTGATATCCATGTTATTGGCCAGTTTACACATGGTTGTCTTTGAGGGTAAAAGTAAGTTTAGAGAGCTAATGGATTATGCAGTTTTACACCTAATGGAAAATGCAGCTTCCAATTAGCTCACATTATGCAAACGGTCTAAAGTGAGACATAGTATAAATATTGGAAAAAAAATAAGATTAAATAATCTAACAAGATTATTTAATAATCAACCATCACTGTCTTGTGTTTTGTCATAAACAGTACACCAAATCAGCAGATCACAATAAATAACTAATCTTTACCATATTGTACTTAATACATTACACATTTGCCTTTCACTTCAATATTTTATGCCATTTCTATGTTAAACAGCAATGAAGTATACTACCGAGAATCATTTGACTTTGTAATATATTCATGCAAACTATGATGTGTTACATTTTGCTTCCTTTAGTGCAGCACTTCAGTAAATACCATAAACAAACTGCATGAAACCAATGCCAGGAATTTCATTGCTTTGAACGAAACATGTTACTGCATTAAGCAAATGTTATATTAGCATTTAAACAGATATCACTGTGCCTTACTCAGATATATACATATATTTCAGTTTCAATTAAGTTCTATGTAAATGAAAACATTGTGTTACATTTTTCCAAAGTGTTTTTGGGCCCTTAACAAAAACTAATATATAAAACATATAGAGGCACATTCATCAAGGGTCGAATTTGAGTTTTTTTTTTAACTCTAATAAATTTTAATTAATTATATTGGGGGTTTATGTATTAAAAAAAATTAATATCTTAAACTTGCACAAAATTTTCCGTCCTGAAAACTCAAATCAAATTTGAATCAAACGCCAATCGTCATAATGTCAGAAAGGCTATCTTCAAGTTGGTCACTGAACCTCTCCCATTGACATCAACATGAATTTCGCAGGTTTTAGGTGGTGAATAGTCAAATTTGAATTCTTAAAGGGGCAGAGTTTGATAAATCTTCATTTTGACCCTTAATAAATCTGCCATTATATTTAACCTTGTACCAGGCCTATATGTAAGTTCAAAAGCCAGAGACATATTTTATTTTATTACCCACACTACTTACAGACCTTTGGCCTCTCTTGCAGAATCAACACCTTACATTTCTCTGAAAAGATCCTCATAAGGTATGCACCAGCAATGAATTATTTACTAATTTGACACAACTAGCATAAACAAGTATGCATTATTGTCTACTCAAAGTAAGCAAGAAAGAAAATAAATTTTCTTGTAAAAATCATCAGCAAAAACAGGATTAAATGTGGAAAAAACTACTTGTCATATATAGTAAAATCTATAGCACTGGTAGTCAACTACCTTTTTTAATACCATGGTACTCTAGCAATAATAATCAATTGTCATTTTACACATTGTTTACACATACAGTAGGCTTCTGTATCAGAATTCCTGCCTTCAACTTAAACCTGCTTGCCCCGAGCATGAGCATGCTCAGTTTGATCCTCTCTCCCAACTGTAATCTGTGCTATTAGTAAGCAGGGAGAGGCAGGAAGTTATGTCATACCAAGCTAATATGTCAGCTGTATCCTAAACACACAGAGTGCTTCTAGAACTGTTTACTCAGGTATGGTAACACATTCTACAGAGTAAATATAAAGTTCTAGCTTGTACTATTATGGATAATCTATTGGTAATAAACTGCTTCAGTAGCTTTCCTTCTTTAAAGAGAGGTTCAAACTTGAATGTGGTTTCCCTATGTAAAGTAAATACAGAGCATGTGTTTAGCAAAACATTTCCCAAAATTCGATTTGTTTTGACAAAACAATGTCTGAGGTTTACAACTTTTGTAATCTTGTCAAATGATTTCCCACATTTCTAATTGTTAGATTGTTATAGAACTAAAGAAATTTAAAGAAAACAACTGTTATATGATATACTGACATACATAAACCAATGGAAATAATGTGCAATAATAATCTCATGGCATGGAAGGGAGTAAAGGCTAATATTCTTTAAAGGAGAAGGAAAGTCTTTTTTGCTTAGGAATGCCAAAAGTTAGGCACCCCAAGTGATTCTTTTTACTTACCTGACACCCCAAGTGCTCCTATCAGCAGAAAACTGCACTGGCCTGGTGTTCTTCCAACGAGCACCATGGAGTGGCGGTACTTCGTCTTTCTTCTTGCTGCTGCACGTGTGCAGTAGAGTGAAAAGCTGAATTCTAATGAAACTTTGAAGAATGAAGAAGAAAAGATGTTCACTCCTTGGTGCTCGCTGGCAGAACCCTGGGTCAGTGCTGTTTTCTGCTGATAGGATCACCGGCTCAGGAAAGTTAAGATAACCACTTGAGGGTGCCAGCAAGTAAAACATTGCTTAGGGATATCGGCAATAGTGATATCACTTCAGACTTATTTGACTTATTGAACATGTATTGTAAGTAATATTGTACTCCCAATTGTAAAATGTTATAATATTCTTAATCAGCTCATTGGGGCATGTTTACTAAGATTGGAGATAAATATGGGGAGACATTTCTGGAGATGTTTCCCATAGCAACCAATCAGATCTTTGCTAACTTATAGGTGGATGTTTAAATCGAATTGCTGATTGGTTGCTATGGGCAACATCTCCAGAAATCCCTCCAAATATTTAACTCCAATCTTAGTAAACATGCCCCATTGTTCTGTAGCCTGTATAAGAGTTTAGAAAGCTTGTATGGCCCCCTTATATATTGTTTTTCTCTAGTGTGAATTATTGTATGTCAACTTGGCCAGCTGTTCTTCATTACTGAGACTTTATAAAACCTTTATCAGCTTAGTAACTCATCTCTGCACTTTATCTGTTTCAGTAACCTCCCCCGTTGAGTATTAGATAGCAATTATTTAATCAATTATGTGCCTAACTTGTTGCCATTAAGGGTATAGGTAGCTGCCATTTCTTATATTTATCAACACTGAATCTTATTTACCACTTAGTTGCCTAAACTACCAGTTTGTCTAGCAAGGAAGACACAACATAGATGTATTCAATTGTTCTGCATAGTTTATTGTCTTCAGTAAACAGAAAAGATATATTATGCTTTCTTATAACTTTGTTTGAATATTTAAGTACTATATCCAGGGTCAGATCATTTCATATAGGTGAGATTTTGGCTAAACATTTAACTGCTTAGACTGTGCAGATATCTGACAGACTGACCCATGGGCTACATCTGGTAGCTGTTTGAATATCCTCAAAAAATGGTCAATTTATTTAGTGGAAGTTAAAACACTTTAGGAAACGTTATGTAATTTACCATGCTATAAAAAATAATTCCATGAACAGATTATCAGATAACCCCATTGCTCTAAAATAAATATCCTGCCTCTCCAGCCACTTTGCTGTCATATTTTAAAACAGTTCTTAAGGAGTTAATACAGTAGAAATATAAATTGGATGCAAACCCTCCTTAAAACTCTTTCATTGAAGTCCCCAGCTCTAAACATGTGGGGCAAACAGATGGGGTTTCCTGTGAGGGCCATAGCTACCAGCTGCATAATCATTGACAGTTAGATCCAATATATCTTATAGCTCCTTCTGCAGAGTAGATAAAATAGAGCTCACTCTATTAAAATCACCAGAAATCCTGCCTCTCTACAGGCAAGATTTGTGCAAAAGGCAGTTATTTTGTGTGTAATGGAATCAGTTATTTGAGTGAGCACTAATACATTTGCTAGGAAAGGAAGTCCCCTTTAAGATATATTGGATTTAACTGTCAATGTATATCTGACTCCCAATTGCTGCCTGAAGAGACATTGTAGAGAAACAGATGCTGACAGAGGGATAGTGAAGATTACTTAATTACTTCAGAAACAATGCAGACTATTTAATCAACTGTACTGTATTTAGAGAGTTTCTTATTTCAGTATTATGAAGCTTATATAAAATTTACATTTTTGGGATAGTTTCCCTTTAAATCATTTTTACAATTAGAGGGCCAGTGAAATGGCAAATTAGCTTTAATAAAATGAATTGAATGTTTCTGTTCAGTACAATGCAGTATAATCTATTAAAAGTAAACATGTAAACAAAGGCAATACATTATCAATATCCATTTTGTTGCGTCTTGCAGAACTAAGAACCTTGAACAGATCATGGCAAGTATATCCATATGCACAGCAATATCTCTCTGTATATAATTTCCACAGCTACTGCCTCAAGGCAAATAATTATGCACCTAATAATTGCTTTGTGATGATATTTCAATCACTACAACCAGTATAGTATGGTTATTCCGTGAGACTTCTCAGAAGAACTAGCTGACTAATGCATTTGATATACATTATTTTGTATTCATCAAAATGTGCTTGGGACATTTTCATTATTTCCTTGTTTCTGAAAATAAGTGTGAGGGCACTGCAAATAAATATATATCTATATTGTTTTTGTAACTGTGTGTTATATATATTTGCATGTATCTGGTGTCAATGCAGATATTGATTTGGAATAGAGTGGAATTATGACAATACACCTTCTCATTTGCAATATGAGAAGGTTTTACGTCCAAAATAGGAGGCTGGGTATGAAGTTATTTTGGATTGTTAAATACCCTCTACTGTATATCCTTGAATGTTACTTCAAAATTGTTTAAAACACAGTTGGAATAATTTAATGGCACTGTATATTTTAAAGAAGGCTATAAGAAACCCTAAATAGTTGTTCCTGTTCTGGAGAGTGCCATTTTTAACCTCATTCAGTGTGCACTCCTCCAGCTCTTTCAAGGCTCCTCTTTGAATCGCAATGTCACTTCCTTCTTCTCTATCCTTGTTTTTGAAATGAATGACAAAGGAGGCCTACAGCAGGTCATATGAAGGGGGTTATTAACTCCAGTCAGGATTTTTGGGGCTTTTTTTTTTTAAACTCAAATTTTTCGAAATTTATTAAAGTCTGATGCATCAAAAGTCCCGAACCCAAAAATCCCAAAAAATCATTTGATTTGAGTTTTTGCTCTATCTAGTCAGATTTTTACCCATTAAATTGAGTTTTTTAAATAATAAATAAGGTCAAATCATGGATTCTAGTTTGGTCAGGCATCTGCCAGTCTGAGAATAAAAAAGTCATTTTAAGTTTTTGTTGTCTGTTAAACAACAATAGGGCAGCAGCAAAGATTCATCTGGATAAACAGGACTTATGAAGAAGGAAAACTGTTTTGTTAAACATTTTGTTAACTTACTGTTAAAAAGGCAACTGGACAAAATAATCATGTACAGTACCCAAACAGCATCTGGGGTGTTAAATATTTGTTCCAGTATCTAATGGCTCAGGGCTAGGAATTGCTTGCCATGAGATTCTATTTTATAATGTGAGATCAAACGTTCTATTGTTGTTTGAGCAATTTATGTTCTTCTTCAATAAATTATTAAAAAGGAACCATAAAGTGTGATTATCAGATGTATTAAGCAGCAACTACGAAGGTAGTAATATAAATTTCATCTACCAAGGTGAGGTCTTCTTCAATACTTATCTTTCATAAGTCATACTCATTCTTGATGCCCAATGATTTGTGCAGCCTAACAGCCTAACACCTCTAACTTTTTTAATATTTCAATTTGAACAGTGATTTTAAAGTGCATTTTATGTTTAATGTTATTGTATATGTATAGTCTGAACACATAACATACCTTAAAAAATGGAAAAAGCAATACCATTAAATAGCTGTGCAGTAATTTCTGGCACTCGCTAAGAATTTCTGAGTAGTTTTCAATGGATTTTATTTTATACTAATACATGCTATTTACTGGTTAAAGTTGGCCATGGATGGGCTGATAAAAGCTTCCAACAGGCAATGTTTGAAGCTTATTGGCCCATGTAGGGGTCCTCCTACAGGCTTCCCCTATCATTATCTGGCCAAAAATCATCCACATAGCAATCTGATTTAAAAGTAGGGCTCATGATCAAGGGCATATCAGGGAGAGATCCACTAATTTGGTGACCTCGCCAAATAAGATGATCTTTGAGTGTATTTCCACCTGAAGTTTGGGGCCACAAAAGGTGTCTTTCACATAAATGATCACTTTACTCAAACCACATTGCTCTACACAGCTAACAGGTTTGTATTTTTTTAAGCATTTTGCACTATCATTTAATATCTTTCTCACTATCCAAACACTTGCTCTAACCAATCTTTTTTGCAACCACTTTTACTTGGACTGTCTACTAAAATAATTAACATTAAATAAACCCAATCTGATTGTTTAGGCTAGAATTTTGATGTATTATATCTTAGCTAGAATCAAATACAAGGCACTGTTTTATAATCACAGAGAAAGTGGAAATGACTTTTAAAATTTTTAATATATCTGTTTAAAAGAGTCTATGTGAGACGGCTGTCCTATAATTCAGAGATATTTGGATAACAGGTGTCCAGATAATGGATCCCATACATAGAAGACATTTTATACCAGGCAGAACCTTCCTCTGTTGCTCATTACTATAAAAAGGCAAATTAAGTAGGGACTAAGGCAATAAAGAAGGAAGGAAGATTCAATCCCTTCCTATTTTATTTGAAGAATGCCTCACATTGTGCCAGGCGAAACCTATACATATGTTAGTGGCATAGCTTCTACATTGGCTTCTCTTATATGCTGTTTGGTTTTCTTACAATTTTCAGAAACCCTTTATTGAAGGAAACCAACTTCTAAATCCCACTATGTTACCATTGTCAAAAAGAAAAGGATATACACTTTTCAATGTATGTTTCGTGCCAATTACTTGTTTCCTTTGTTTTCCTTACATGTGTCATCATTCCTAGATGTCAATCACAGGTTTCATTTTCAATAGCAAAATATTTGTGTTCTATTATGTATGCATGTTTTGACTTTACCATAATTTTTGTCTATTTAGGTTTGTGATGTAATAATTAGATAAGTTCATAGATTTAACAACGGGCATGTCAAATGCAAACTATCAATCACATTCAATACAGTGTCAATAAAAAGAAAGTTTTGGCTACATAGAAATGCCACTCTGCATAAGAATATAATAATGACAGAAATGCTGCTGCCACATTTTTGATTCATCTTTACTCCCTATGGAAACACACAATTTCCAATGTTAACATTATACAGTATCCCTTTGTATCTTTCCATGAGCAAGAGCAAATGAAGTGGGAACCAATATGTTACAGCTATTTTATAATATAAATTGCTTTTAAAAAGACTGTATCCGCTCCTCACCAGCTTATTAAAGATCTGAAAATTCCTAGTTTCTTTTACCATACCTTGAGACTTGAGTTAACAGAAATAAAGTGTAGCAGCCAGCACTGGTCTATCTTAGAGATGGGCAGAATCATATGAAGATGCATTTAGATGAGAAGGAATTAAAGGAAAACTATACCCCCCCGAACAATGTAGGTCTCTATAAACAGATATTGCATAAAACAACACATATGTAAAACCCTGCTTCATGTAAATAAACCATTTTCATAATACACTTTTTTAGTATCATGTGCCATTGGGTAATCATAAATAGAAAATTGCTATTTTAAAAAATAAGGACAGCCTGCTGTGATCCTAGGATCCAACGGTGCACACAAACATACCAAACAAACTGTAAAGTTAGGTCACATGAGCCAATTAACAGACAGAGTTATGTCTTTTGCTTCAACACCTCTTCCCTTTACAGTTAGAGTTTAAATATTTCTGGTCAGGTGATCGCTGAGGCAGCACACATACCATCATGAAATGGTGGTTTAAGGGCAATATTTACTTAAATATATATACCAGGTAGGTAAGATTCTTTAATGTGTCACTTGATTTGATATAAACTATCTGTTGCTCAAAAATTCATTTTCAGGGTATAATTTTCCTTTAATTAAATCAGGAGAAACATCCTACCCGCTCTCCCCAAATTTAGCATATTTTGCGAAATGTCAGACATTTCCTTCATTATGTTTTCATATTATCTATTAAAAACTGAATTTTCCATGTAAATTTTTCTTACCCTCTATGTTTAAAAGCTCATCATCTATGGGTGACTTGTTTAAAAAAAAAAACTCAGTTGCTATGGGTTGCTGTGCCTAGGCAATATTTGTGCCTTTTATTACATATGGGTATATACCTACTATGTGAAAAGAAGGTGTAACCAGATAAACAGTCCATTTTAATATTGATCAATAATAAAAAAAACACAAATATTGCATCAGTGCAATTAAAATCCATATTTATTTTTCACATACTAAATAGGTGTAGTACATATATTTCAGTGGACTATAAATGCCACGCCTGCAAAAAATTGGCCATTTTTAAACAGGGATTGAACTTCATAAACAAAAAATTACTGTTCAACACAGGTACCATGCAGATGCAGATATAAGACGGGTTAAAACATTTGTCAGAAAATAGCTAAGAGCTTTCTTGCCAGACTCTGCATATCATTCAGTAAAGAAAGCTCAGAGCCATTGGAGATCTGTTCTCTGGCCACGAGCACTGACCTACAGTATTTAAGATAGCAGTTGTCAAAATGCCTTACAAACTGCAAAAATTCAGTGACACAGAAAGGCATTCAAGAATTTACACAAATAAGATTTTATTTTAAAATGCATCCTTGGTAGTGATGGGTTAATCTGACAGAAATATGCCAAAATGGATTGAAGTCTATGAGCTACAACATTTTTTTGACATGCAACCATTTTTTTCACACTTTGATGAAAAATTTCACTTGTGACTAATCCTGGTTGCATATTTTATATAATTTGCCAATCTCTTCAGAAACTGTACAGCTTTCCAATGTCTAAATCAGATCTAATTGTATAACAAGGTTAATAAAATATTGTATTAAATTATAATTCATGAACTCTAATCAACTACTTTAATTCCCTACAATATAACAAATTAACATATATTTTCTTATCTAAAGCCAGGACGACTAGTCAATGGATATAATTAAGTTTCTTTAGTTTTAATCTATAGCGTTTCAATTTATTTATAAACTATTTTGGTTTATTTCAAGTTTTCTCTTTTTACACATCAGAATTCCATTAAGTACTTTAATGAGCTGCCATTAAAATTGAATTCCTTAACTATTAAGCAAATTAAGTTACATTTAATTTTAACAGCAATCTCTAGCAGTACAAATTGGAACAAGACTTTAAAAGAAACCTTTTTAAAGTGAAAGATCTATGAAAGGTTTAGGACAGTGCTTCTGAGTGAATACTGAGCTCACAAGCCGTGTTCCCATTCCCTCTTCCAACTGTTGGGTATATAGGACTAAGGGTTCCTGCTTGAGTCAATAAAAAAAAAGAGAAATACATATTTGAGTGAAAAAAACAGAATTAGACATTTCCTGTATTATATAAATTAATTATATTCAGCAACCCACAGTGAAAAGTAATATTTCCCTTGACTCAGTTTTGTAATATCTAAAATGGGTTCCAAACTCTAACAAATAAAATCCTCGACAATGTCAAATACACATGTGCAGTGAATCATTTGCATTTATAATGCACACCAGGTGACACATCTATGACAAGCAAAAAAGTAGTATTAATTACAGGTAGTGATGGGCGAATTTATTTGCCAGGCTTGGATTTGCGGTGAATTTCCAGTTTTCATGAAACTGCTGAGAAAATTCGCCATGGGAAAATCCTCTGCAACATAAAAAATGTTGTTTATCAAAATTGTCTCACTTCAAAATTATTTGGACGCCAATGGGCTTTAATGTATTTGAACACCAATTGGCTTTAATGTAATGATTTAATGTATTTGGACAAAAGATTTACGTGTATAAAAATTGACGCTCGTGTCAAAATTGTTGCACAGCAAAATAATTTGACGCCCGCTGACTTCAATTTGTTTAGTATTTGTTTTCTGGAGTTTTGCAAATTTCCCAGAGAAGCAAAACAAGATCACCACTAATTACAGGTATGGTATGCCTTATCTGTAAACCCATTATGGAGAAAAATCCTAATTACAAGGTCATATCCCATAGAGTCCATTTTAACTAAACAATTTTAATTTTAAAAATAATTTTTCTTTTTTGTGTAGTAATAAAAGAGAACAATGTATTATAATGAAGCTGCATTAATCCATATTGGTGGCAAAACGGTCCTTTTAATTATATGTGAAGTTTACATGATATTTAGCAGACATGTTTAGGAAAAAAACCTTACCCCACGTTCCAAGTCTTCTGGATAATAGATATATGTACTGTGAATTATCTTAAGAAACTAACAAGACTTCAGTAGTAGTGATGGGCGAATCTATCCCGAAAAATTTGCAAAACACATTGAAGTAAATGGGTGTCAAAATTGTTTTGAGTGCAACAAATGCCTTAAAGTCAATGGGAGTTTTTTCCCATGCCAACTTTTTTTGTCTCTGCAACTTTTTTAGTCCAAATGCATTAAAGTCAATGGGCTTTCTATCTTATGACAATATTTTTGTCCAAATGCATTAAAGCCAATGTGCAGTTTTCCTTATGTAACTTTTTTGTCCAAATGCATTAAAGTCAATGGTGTTTTTCTTATGTCAACTTTTTTGTCCAAATGCATTTAAGTCATTGGGCTTTTTTTCTTATGTCGACTTTTGTCTAAGCGACATTTTTGTCTTGGCAATTTTTTTTTTCAGCAGCAAATTTCTCACAGATGATGAAATGCTGAATTTCACTGTAAATCCATGACTGTTGCAAAAAATTTGCTCATCACTAGATATTTGAATATCTTCATGGGTCATAAACCCTTTTCTTTCATTTATCTATTGAATTTCTTAATGTAAGGGAACAAATGTGCCCCAACTCATGTTTTACTTTACACTTAACCCAACGGCATTGCCTGTTGCTGATGCTGGCAAGAGTATTACTGAATAATGCTATACTGAATACTGGGATCTAAAGGCCTGCAATCATATACTGTTCCTATATAACATGACTGATGAGTTGTATTTAGACTATATTATAGTTAGCTACTGTAATAAATAACTACATTTCACTAATCTGACAGCAGTGCACAGCCAAATATTCAGCAGGAGAGCATGAGGAAGGTGTGTTATGCAATTTGTTGATCAAATCCCACCAATGACTATGAGAGACAAGTGCCAATAAGTACAGTACAGACTCACAAACTATTCAAATGTCACACAATTGAGATAAAATTACTGCATAATATATATTTTTCTCAGAAAACATCAAAGCAGTAAAGTGAATATTTAAATTGTTTTTAAAATATGTTTAACCAACTGGTAGGATAACTAAAAGTAAAGATACATAATCTGCTTTGTTCCAAGGGTCACAAAGTTTGGATATTGGATTGCCAGCTATAAGATATAAGAATGAATGGGCTTCTCTCTGTTCCATATGTGCCAATACATCCACCCTCCCAAGACATTAGTAGGCATGATTCTTATTCTGTAATGTGAGAGGATGTTCAGTGAAACTTTACAAAATAAAAAATACTTAAAATATCACTATCACTAAAAGCTAGATACAACAATTGTAGCCATGCCTTTCCTATAATAGTTGATAATATTAGAATAATAGTTCACAGTATTGGATGTTACACAGATGTTTCTTCTGTGACAAGTTCTTAAAAAAATCACAATATTTGCCAAATTACCAGGCAAGCATTGAAAGCATTTTAGAAAATGGCAAAGGAATCCAGCTGTATTAACAAAGCTCTTGATAAAAGTATGTTTAGTTATATAGTGCCAGCATATCCATTAGCATTGTTTAGTGAGGAGCAATTACAGTGCATCACTTCTTTTACAGTATCTCTAAAACCCAAGATACCTATTGTGATGGCAAAGGAGTGGATTGCAATAACTAGACCACAAGGTTATAATTGCAGTGGAATTATAGGACATCTAAAATATTTTTTTTATATTGAATTTAAAACACTGGACCGAATTAACTAAGAAAGATTCCATACAACTCTAACATTGCCCTACTACTGCAATATATGAATGCAATCTAATGCTCAAGGTAAAAGAGCCAATAAACATATCACAAAGATAGTGGGCTCTGGAAGGTGTACAGTACATCTATGCCATTACTTTCTTATATCTGACATGTTCATAGGTACACCTTGGGTAAATTGGGTCCCTTAAGTCAAAACACAGGCTATGCGAGCTGGACTTAACAACTGTCATGGGACCCTTTTATCACAGCAGTTAAATATGAAAAGCCACTATGTTCTTAAATACAAGGTCACAAACATATTACAGAAATTTAAAAATGCATTTTTAAGTAAAGTCCTCCTTTAATATAGCAACAACAACAAATCCTATCAACAAATCCTACAAACTAAGAAATCGAAAAAAAAAAATATATATATAAAATGTAGGCAGTGGAATGGTGCAATGGCAAAGGGCTAAATGATTGATTCAGTAAGGTCAGGAAAACAATGATTCAGCAAGGAAAACATGTTTTGCTTTTGTTTTATAAATAGCCAATGTTTAGGGAGTGTTGTTGTCACTTCTTCCCTTTTATTTCTAACAAAAGACATGTATCTAAATTAGTCTCATGAACGCAATTCATTGTGTGCAATACAATGCGCTGAGAATCAATGTCTAGCTGAATGAGTTAATAAAGCATAGTTCTATGTTTTATGGCATGACAGAGCCAAATCCTATTTTATTCCTGCTGAGCCTGAAATAAAGCCCTATTGTAGTTCATACCTCACTGACTGGATAAACATTAGATCTTCAAAAATCCCTTTGTTGAACTATATCTCTGAGACCCACATCTTCGTTTGCTAAGATGCTTCAGTGTCAAACAGCTACAATTAAATTCTATATTTCACAGCACTGGTAGGTTTTGGAAGGATGTTCTGATATATTTTGTACAAGGGTCCACAGAACAAAAACAAATCTCAAAATAAAACAGTCACTTAAAAAAATGAAACTCTGGTGGCCATGTAAAGGAAACACATGATATTAGAGATAACATGTATTTTCAAGTTAATGTGCTTTAAATAATTAAGAAAACAAACAAATGTAGGGGATCAGATGACCCTTCCCCCTGTTTTGCCTGTGACATCACCAAGCTCAGTTACAGACAAGGAATAGACCGAATGGTAGAAAGCCCCAGAAGACATCTGAGAAAAAGGAGGATCCATAAAGAGTATGGGCTTGCAGCAAAATCTAGGGGACTGGCAGGAAGAGCATATAAAAGAGTGTTTTATATTGAACTGTGTGGTCATTAACCCCTTCTGGCATCATTGGGACTGTGATAATAAAAGGACTGTGTTAGAGAGACTGTGTGATACCTAATAATGAGTTAGCTCAATTCCCACATGTTCCCAATGCAGGAGTGCATTGTGTATTAGTTTTTCTTTATATAAAGTTTAAAATTGTTTTTACTGCAAACTGTGTGTTCATTGTTCTTAGTGGCAAGCCCCTGAAATATAATTCTATCCTTCGGGCCTCAGTTGGTCCGATACGGTATGTATGTGTCATTTAAAAGGTTATATATTCTTGCAAATACCACTGTCACCTTACAGGCTATGGAAAGATGCAAGAAGCCCTAAAAGTCTTGTCAGACACAAGCAAAGTATATTTTTATATGAATATATTTAGTAGGAGTATTTTCTTGTCCTCAGTTACTAAATATTGTAAACAGTGAAATAAATCTAGTACTGTTAATGGATTGAATATTAAAATTAAGGTTACATAAACTTTCATAACTTGGTTCCTTTACCAGGACAGCTCATGAAAAAAAATTATGCAGCTTTGAAAGCCTATACGTGGAACCGATTGCCTACATGAAGGGGCATATTTATTAAGTATCGAGTTGTGTTTTCCATGAAATTTCGAGTTTTAAAGGTAATTTTTCTGGTCAAAAATCAGTTTTTCGGGTTAAAAAAACTTGAATTTTTAGCGATTTATTACACCCTGACCCAGTAAATAGCTTGAATCTGAAAATACACCATCTAAGGAGTCAATGGCAGATGTTCCTTGATGAAGTTGTTAATAGCCTTCATGATGTTTGAGTTTTTTTCAGAGGGTTTTGTCCATAAAATCTTTCATTTTGATCGATTCCAGTTTTTTTTTTTTTTACTGAAAACGTGATTGTTGATCTATAGTGTATCTTCTTTTAATAAACTAAAATAATAAACATTGTATAAAATATATCTTTTTAAATAGTGCTTAGTGATGTCATTTGTGTCAATGAAACTTGTGTATTCTAATAATGTACCCCATGTTGTATAATAAGAGGATATTAGACGTCACTTTGCAGTTTCATGATCTCTATTGCCTTAGGCCTTGTGCTTTTATATTAGGATCACCAGGTCACTACAAAACTCAGGGACAAAGCTAGAAAATCCAGCTTTATATTGATCTTTACTTCCTCTTTAGTAAGTAAAAGTAAAGTTTACTTGCTTTGATAAATGGAAACTTGGCGTTTTAGAGAGCATTTTGTGTCAAACATTGTCTTAGATTTTTTTTCTAACATAAACGACATGCATGATAAAGCAAGCTGAGAAACAGTGGAATTTGCTGCTAAATATGTCTATGCCTCCTTTCAGTTTTAAAGCTTCTCATCTGTTGAGCTTGTCAGCTTTTCAGAGTCATCAGATCACAGACCAAGTGGGTAGAATCATTTAAAATGTCAGTTCATTGAAAAACAAAGTGCTCCTTCCTTGTGCTGTCAGTGTGCTGCTTTATCATTGTACATATGGGAAAAGAGTGCATTGAAATGTTCTGACATAAGACACTAGTCTAGCATTGATAATTGTAAAAATGTAACTCATTATCTGATACTTCTGATATTATCATTGAGTCTCAGAGTTCAATTTGTAAATGGCAGAGCTGACTCAGACACATTTTCAAAAAATAGAATGAAGGTACAATTTCACCCAGGGTTGCCCAGAAGGTAAATCGATCTACCAGTAGACCTTTAGTTGATGATCAGTAGATCTCAAGACAGTATCAACAGTTTGTCTATATCATCCTCCTATTTCATGCTTTTCATTTAGATATCCATTATGTTAAGAAATAGTTTTTTGTTAAATATAGTACTATACATTACCTCATCAATCAATATTTAAATAATATTGTCCATGGAACAGAATGGTAATAATACTTTTATGGATGTAGATCCCAATGGGACTACATCGCTAAAAGTAGACATCGCATTAGTAAAGTGCAGGCACTCCTAATTTACAGTGGTACTTACACATTCCTATAACAATAGGAACATGTCGTTACCAGTGAAAAGAAGCTGCATGCAAAATATAAGTCTAAAAGGTCCCCAATGCCAATCCCTCTGTAGGTTAATTACAAGGTTAATGAAAACAGGACTCCCAGCACAGTATGACTGAAACAACAAGGAAGATGATTTAATGGTATCACTAAGGGTATTCAGGTTTGCTGGGCTGGGGGCGACTTTGGGCAGCATATGGTGTATACAGGTATGGGAAGTATTATCGAGAATGCTGGGGACCCAGGGTTTTCCTGATAATGGATCTTTCTGTTTGGATCTTCTACTAGAAAATCATGAAACCATTAAATAACCCCAATAGGCTGGTTTTGATTCCAATAAGGACACATTATACATTAGTTTGGTACAAGTTTAAGGTGCTGTTTTATTATTACTTAGAAAAAGGAAATAATTTTTAAAAATTTGGATTATTTGTATAAAAAGGAATCTATGGGAGACAGTCTTTCACAAATTCAGAGCTTGCTGGATAACGGATCCCATACCTGTACTGCAGTATGCATTCTCTTTTTTCTGTATGAACAGTGTATGAACAGTGATGTCCAACATGTGGATCCATATGTTGTTTCAATCATCCTAGTTTTTGATCCCATGCAAAGGATACAGTTGGATCATAAATAGACAGTGCCAGGCCATTCCATCCAGGCGCCCTAGGCAACCCGGATAATAGAAGTGCCCCACAGGCGCGCATACGCGAAGCGCACATGCACAAAGTAACAAACATGCAACTGGATAGTAGGTGTCCCACAGGCGCTCATGTGCGAAACGCGAGTGCACATGCACAAAGTAACGAACGCGCATGTGCGCAGAGAAATTAATGTACACATTCATAAAGAAACTAACGTGCAGAAAGGAACAGTCTGCTTGAGCACACACAGCGGCTACAGGTGTGAGAGGGACCGGACTGGGGGTAGGGGTAGCAGAGTAGGTCCGTGCCTGGCTCCCCCCCCCCAGCCTTGCGCCCTAGGCACGTGCCTACTCTGCTTACCCCTAGTTCCGGCCCTGTAAATAGATTAGTATATTGCAGTAGTTTGCTGCAGCCATTTTTGTATCCATGTGTCCATTAAATCAATGTGTGAATCCATTTAACAAATATATGAGTGGTAAATCTGCTCTGTTCCCATCACTAGTTGATTGTTCCATTATGCAAATACATAAAGCAAATACTAGAGAGATGTATTCTGAGAATGTGTGTGATTACGTGCTATAGCTGTTCTCTACTGCTAAAGTACTGCAGTTGCTTCTGTAGCCACTGTATTCTGTTGCTGCAGTGTTCAATAAACCATTAACCATTTAAGAATCTCTGGGACACTGCATGATCACATAATGCTGAAAGAACCCTACTATATTTATGTAAAGAAATAAACGCTGATATAGACATTTGAGATTGTGATTGCGAACTGTACTAGACTGTATTCAAGCAGGAGGGAGGCAGCTGGATATGAAAGCCTTCTTCTTAAAGGGGACCTGTCATCCCAAAAAAAATTACAAATCCTATTTTATCATGTTAGTCAAGCAAAATAAACTTTAATTACAATATATAAATTATCTGAATATTATTTCCTTCTGTCTGGGAACTCATAATTACTGCAAGGAGGCAGGAGCCATTTGTGGACACTGTTATTAAGGCAAGCCTTGCATAATCTCAGAATCTTGTTTGTGCACCAGAATGGGGGGCCAGATTTCCACACCCATGCACTGGTTATAAAAGTAAATGGTAAAGAGAGAGGGGATTGTGGGGAGTGCAGTGTCTGGAGTGCTGGATAGAAAGTGAAAGTTATTTGTGTAGAGGAGGGGCAGACACTATTTGATTGACACCTGAGATTTTTTAATGATTGTGCAACAGCTATGAATGCTTTTATAAAACAGATTCACTGGTTACAAAATTAAATTGTAAAGAGAGAGGAGGATTGTGGGGAGTGCAGTGACATCTAGTAAGTGCTGAATAGAAAGTGAAAGTAGTTGCATAGGCATAGAGGAGGGACAGGCACTATTTGATTGACAGCTGAGATTTTATAATGAGTTTACAACAGCTATGAATGCTTTAATAAAAATAAAAGACATGTTGTAATGTACAGTATTTGCCAGACTGTAATGCACTGAATGGAAATGCTTACGAGGAATCAGAGGGACAGAAACTACCAGCATACTGGTGTATTGTATTGAGTATAATTTAATCTAAATTCCATTTGGTTTACTATAAACATGTTTTCAGGCAGATTATACAACTATTACTATGGGACAGATTTACTAAGGGTCGAATTCGAGAATAAAAATATTCCATCGATCGATAAAATCAAAAATAATGAAACCTGATTCGGTAGCTTTGATCTGTCGAACTAGGCTGTCGAATTAAAATTTAAAGTGCAAGTAATTCAACTGTCAAATATTCAAATCGATTTTTATTCGAATTATTCTAATCTGTAAGGGAAGCTGGAGTCCGTCACCATGATGGCGTCCAAGATGGCAGCACCCAGTGCCTCCACGTGGATCCGAACAGTCGCAGCGCAGTGATGCGGCGTCTTCCTGGGCGCCGACTGGTCGCCGGCGACGGAATAGGCGCCGGCGCTTGAATGCCAGCGTCATGACATCATCCTTGGTGCCAAAACTAGCCTATTTAAAGGAGCTTGAGTACCACATCCTTGCCGAAGTATAGGTTTCATTTTGTGTATTCCTGGGTGTGACTTCTGACTATTGTGTTTATTCCTGTGTACCGACTTCTGCCTGTTTTCCCAGATTGACCCTTTGTTGCCTGGATTGAACCTTTTTGCCTGGACTTTGACCATTCTTCTGCCTAACCCTTCTGTACCTCGAACCTGCTTGGATGAGTTGTCTCCTCCTTGGTCCACACTCCTAATTGTGCCTTCGGGCCCTTACAAAATCATTCGATTCAATCGAATTTTCAAAATTCACTGGTCGAAGTGGTCTTCAAAAACTTTCGAAAATTCGAATCTTTTTGAAAATTTGATCGAACTTTGAATCCTTCATGTGAATTTAGTAAATATACCCCTATGTTTTTGGATCCCTCAGAGGTCATGTTGGTCTTCAGATGGAATATAGTAAATAAAAGGCATCTCTTTTGTGCTTGTAGCAGTTTGTGATAAGAGAAGGACCTCATGTACTATATTTATAGTGAAAGATATGCAATATGTTAAAAAAAACAAGGTTTGTCATGCTATTCACTATAATGCATAATAATTCCAGGAGCACCATAATTACTCCCAGGGTTGGACTGGGTTGGCAAGACGCTGGGAAAAAACAAGGTCTGCCCCAGCCTTCACGGGCTCCTGTTGACTTAGATCCACTACCTGTGGATGCTGCAGATAGTCCCTCGCTCATTTGCAGTTGCAAGTTTAGCAATACCAAAGAGGTAAAGGGTATGTGGCACAGGACAGGTGGGTTAGGTAGCCTGGAGTGGGCTTCTTGAGGTTGCAGCACACCCCAGTCTGATGCTGGTTACAACAATTTGACACAGAATGCTGGCTAGTCAGTGGAATAAATAATGCACAGTACGCATTATTTTTTGTTAAAGCTGCCCAAGCTGCATCCCTGTCATAATTGATGTCATATGTAACATTTGACATTAGCTCTAGCAGGACCAATTCAAGCCAACATTTGACAAGAAAAATTAAGAAAATAATTTCATTTGAATACATTCCACCATACTGTATATACTGAATGGATAATTATTTATTCTCTTGGCTTCTAGGGGATGAGACTTCAGCTTATGTTCATTCTTGTTATTAATTTTTTTTTACAGTAGAACCTGAAAACAATGCAAGAAATGTTGATTTTTACTTTCACTATCTTTGCTGGAGATACTTCCATACCATGTATAATATGCAGACTTTTCCCTGCAACATTCAAGCTTTGAAATTTTAATATGCAAGTTCCATAATTCAGGTATTTTGCCTGCTAAGTTTTATAGCTCTGAGGAGTATTGTAAGGAACTGTTTATTCTTATTTGGAGAAGAAAATACATGATCTACAGTTTTCAATTACATCTGAATTCTTAGTCTTTGCTGTAAAAACAAAATACCTTAAAAACATACTTGTTACATTTTTTTAAAAAGCATATATGTTTTCCTACATTTCCCCTCTTTTACCCCTTTAAACTGATTGATAAGCCAGTTAAATTAAATAACAGTATCCTGGCTGAAACCATTTTCTAGTCTATTACATTCCCTTGCCTGCCAGCTATTTCTGAATGTACCTTTTGCTAGTAACTGCTAGCAGATGAAGTTGTTAATAGCTACTACTGTATGTGGTTAATAGCTACTGCCTTGTAAAGAATGCAATTTAAAACTCCAAAGTTTTAAAATTGCTCTAAACTTGCTGCTCTCAAATTTCATGAACAGTATTAGAATTCCTTATAATTATAGGTAAGGAATAATAATTTTTTAGGGAGGCATATACTTCCCAAATGACTGACTGACTGCTATATATTGATATGTACATTGATCCTCAAGTAAAGAGCATTCTATTGGTCGCTGCCCCAAACAAAAATGTCACCGTCCTACTCTGGTTATAGCTAAATATTTTATTTCCCTCACTTTCAGTAGCTATGTTTTAATTTAACAATTAGGACAAAGCATCAAGAGATAATTTCTGTTTTCCTAAGAAGTTATACATATATTATATGTATCTACTCAAAAACTAGATACACAGATTCCCTCTTCAATGTGCCCCCTGTATAGTTGTGTTGCCATATGTTAGGAAATGTAGGGGGGAAGAAGGGTAACCCCCCCAAAAAATGATCAATCTTTTTCAGACTATAACCCTCCTATGCTAAAATACGCCAGCGTTTTTTTTGGGACTCCTATCTATTGTATTGAACTTCGCCTGGTCTGACCAGGCGAAGTAATGTCTAGCATAAGTGCTAACTTTTAGGAAAATGTTCATCTTAGTGAATTTGTGAAGTTACGATCATTCGTCAGTGCGCAACTTCGCCTGGCATAAGGGTGCGAAGTTGCGCAAGTCTATCTACTTCGCTAGCGAAAATTCGCCAGAGTCCGTGTTAGTGAATTTGCGAAGTTGCGAAATGACGTCACGCTGGCGCATTAGCTCTAGCGTAAGACGCTTCGCGCTTTAGTGAATCTGCCCCTAAGTTCCCTATAATTTTATTAGGAGCCAAAGCATCTGCTTGTATGTTTTTGAAATGTGAGAGTAAATTTAAATAAGCAATGACACCCCACACAAGCACAAGAACATAGCAACCACTGACTGAAATCAAACCCAGGACCAATGTGATGCAAGACAGAAATGATAACCACTACGCAGCACATATACAATAGTTTGTTTTTATCTACTTTGCATAATACATACATTTAACATTTTAACATTTTTAACATTTTACATTTTTAATGCTCAGAAAATATATAGTTACATAGTTAAATTGGGTTGAAAAAAGACAAAGTCCATCAAGTTCAACCCCTCCAATTAAAACCCAGCATACACACACACACCCCTACACTCTTACACACAAACCATATATGCCCATAGCTATACTAACTGTAGAGTTTAGTATCAAAATAGCCTTTGATATTATGTCTGTCCAAACAATCATCCAAGCCCCTTTTGAAATGTTTAAATTGTATAGCATAGTCATGTTTGTAACAACCTCTAGCACCTATGTAAAGGTATTTTAAATTGAAGTGGAAAATAGTTTATGCAATGTACTTGTATAATAAATAATGGTAATTAAGAGTGGTAAGAGTTTATAATAGTATTATACTGTATGTTCTGCTTTATCCTGTTGTTCTGCTCACTTACCATTAATTAATTTGACTGATAAACTTGACATTATACACCTCAAAGCTTTTTCTACAGTATAGAGTAATCTAAAACCCATCCATGACAAGATTTCACTGCTGGAAGTCTAATTTCCAAAATGTCAGCTAAACCAGAACCATTTACTGCATGAACATTAATAGTGATAAACTACATCAGAAATGATTTTAAAATTCCAGCTATCATTTCAAATGCATACTGTTTTATATCCAGCAATGTTTGTTTCTAAGTAAAATACAGTATGGAAAACTAACAAGATAGTAAACTTGCCCCAAGCATTTTCTAAACTGCAGGCTTTGAACAATCTATAAAACCATTTTATATGAATTTAAAAATGGTTGCTTTCATTAGCAATGTGCACATGTCAAGATAAAACTCTGCTGTGATTTGATTTGCACGTCAGAAACCCATCCTTTGTGTTTTAAATACATTTATAGAAGAAGACCTCAAGACCCCCAGAGCAAATAATTGGCCCATGCATACTCTTTGATAGTCCCTTTGGTTTTATCTAAGGAGACAAGCACCCAAGTACTGTGAATCAAATGCATTATGTAATTATTCCCTTTCCGTATTTATGACCTTTCTTTATATTCCAAGCATAACAAAGGACACAACTCTTTTACAAAGTCTCCACTTAGTAGAATACTACATAGAAGAAAAACATTAAAGATGTAAATCAGGATGGTAAATTCGTTTGCACATTAAACAAATTGTCCAGTTGGAACTAACAATTCCCAATAAAACCAAGAACTCTTGTGGTACACTTCTTTACCTACTCTTTTCTTCACATACTAACAAAGGGCCATTTTCACTTTCTCTGCCCCTCAACAAAACTAATCATTCATGGTTTCCTTGTAGCAGAAAGGTGTTGTTTGATGTGATGAAGAACAGGAGCCATTTTACATTATGGCCCTATTAGTTTCTTGGAAATGTTGGTATGAGGAGTATTTAAAGCATATTAGCTACAAGTTAAGCTTAAGAGGCAGAAATATAAATCAGGACAACCAAGATGTCAAAATAACCCCATTTAATAGATATAATTCTATGTTTATTCGATATCTATTCACAAAAAAGCACTGCAGAAGACTGCATATTAGTCATTGTCCCCTGATGTTGTAATTCTTATAAGAATTAGCAAACAGATGTCAATTTATCAAAAGGCTGCTCAGGCTTTTAGTACCTAAAAGCTGCCAAAGTTTTTCTTCATTATAAAAGCCCATTTGTGAAAAATGATGAAAATTGCCAAGCTTTATTAGCCCAAAACCCCATGTTAGTCAGAAATGCAGGGTTTCCTGGAAGAATATTCGAGCTGAAAAGCTTGAGCAATCTTAAATCAGGCCCCCAAGGAAAATATAGAAAGCATGTTTTTTTTTCAAGTAGAGATGAATATGTTGAGTCAGATTTAAAAAAGCTAATAGACTAAATATGTATGTACAGGTTGCACCTTTTAGCTTTCCTGGTAGTACCAAATATCAATAAATTTCAATATAATTTCATAAACACTATTTATATCATGCTTTATCTAAATGTTATTAGACTTCTGGACTATCAAGGTTGAAAGAATGCTGAGTGTGGTATACTAGCAACATTGTACCAAACAAATGGAAGAGGATCATTACATGATTTGCATAATTTCTCTTTTATATTTTTTATTCATAGCTTTTGACCTGGAAATGATAAACACATGGAACAACTAAAATGCAATAAGCCCACTATTGTGATGTTTGATTACAGTATTATATTAGGAAGCCAAATATTGCACCGTAATATCTTTTTGTAATATAACAATATATTACAATAATATATAATAATGGTAACTAGTAGTGATGTGCGAATCTACCCAGTTTTGCTTCGCCGAAAAATGTGCGAATTTCCAGCGAAAAAAATCCAGCGAATTGGCGAAAAAAATTTGCGAAATTTTTATCGCCAATTCGCTGGATTTTTTTCACTGGAAATTCGCGACTCGTTTTTTTTTTGCGAATTTTCACTGGCATTTCGTGAATTTATTCGCCAGCGGCGAATCGCAGGATTCTTACTACTCATCTATAATTTCCAAAATATTTTAATATATTTTCAAGTTTGAAAGCATCCTGTAGTCTATCAACACCAAGGTTGTTTTCTAAACTAATGTTTCTCAAAAAACTTTTCTCCAATTCTCCAGGGTCAAATAAGCCCATCTAATCTATGTAAATCTGGCTCCATGTTCTTTGTTTATGTAACTGGATCCTGCATTTAAGTGCCAACCTCAAAAATAAAATTATACTATGGTGCAGATTTATTAAGGGTCGAATTTAACAATTGAATTAGAAATTCAACTTTTTATTGTCAAAACCTTCAAAATCGACTAGGAAGTTATTCAAATTCGATTTGAATTTTACAAAAAGTTTTACTTCGATTTTCAAGATGTTTCATACTCTGGCCCTTAAAGAACTCAAATTCAACTATTAGCTTGTGAGTCTACCCTGGATTTTACAAAGCCAACACTACAATAAGCTAATTTTATATTTTCATATTTTCAATCATTCGGTGAATTATGCCAAGTGGGAGGGAGCAGAGGGCTCTTTTTCAGCAGTGAAAGATGACACAACGTAGCATTCAAATGAAATCAATTTGGAACCATTTTAATGCCTAGTAATTGCACCGCATGTTTGAAAATGAACCCAATAATACAGTATATACAGAGCTACAAAAATACAGAATGATGATTAAATGCCATTTTTCCAGTTGATGCACCTCAAAGGGGAAAATTCTAGTTCTATTCTAGTTATACATACTTCTATAAAATCACTCAAAATCAAGGTGAGATCAAACTCACAGCTAGACCAAAAGAGAGGTCAATTTGAGTTAAAAGTATTTTAAGTATAACCAATTTCTGCAGACATTGGCAATCTGGAGTTGGAGTTGTTAATTTTGCTACTTTTTTAATTTTCAAGGGAACAATATCAACCAAAAATATTTTATATATTTACATGAATAGTATGTAACCATTATGTCTTGGATGATACTGTAATGATATGAATGTATGAGCTCTGTAAGGAAGCTTCATAGTTTTTAAATATCTATATTGTATAAATTTTATATAGAATGTAATCCTAATGCTATCAATACATTTTAATCATCATGCTGGGTAGTGCACCTAGTATACTGTGATGTACATAGTTACATAGTTAAATTGAGTTGAAAAAAGACAATGTCCATCAAGTTCAACCCCTCCAAATTAAAACCCAGCACACACACACACACCTACACTCTTTCACACAAACCATATGCCCATAGCTATACTAAATGTAGACTTTAGTATCAAAATAGCCTTTGATATTATGTCTGTCCAAAAAAATCATCCAAGCCCCTTTTGAAAGCATCAACAGAATGAGCCATCATAACATCACCCGGCAGTGCATTCCACAACTTCACTGTCCTCACTTTGAAGAACCACCTACGCTGCTTCAAATGAAAGTCCTTTTCTTCTAGTCTGAAGGGGTGGCCTCTAGCATGGTGATCCTCTTTATAGATATAAAGGTCCCCTGATATTTGTCTATAATGTCCTCTAATGTATTTGTAAAGTGTAATCATGTCCCCTTGCAAGCGCCTTTTCCAAAGAAAACAACCCCAACCTCGACAGTCTACCCTCATAAGTTAAATCTTCCATCCCTCTAACCAGTTTAGTTGCACGTCCCTGCACTCTCTCCAGCTCATTTACATCCCTCCTAAGGACTGGAGACCAAAACTGCACTGCATATTCCAGATGAGGTCTTACTAGGGATCTATAAAGAGGCATGATTATGTTTTCATCCCTTGAGTTTATGCCCTTTTTTATGCAGGACAGAACTTTGCTTTAGTAGCTACAGAATGACACTGCCCAGAATTAGATAACGTGTTATCTATAAAAAACCCCAAGATCCTTCTCACTTAAGGAAACTCCCAATACACTGCCATTTAGTGTATAACTTGCATTCATATTATTTTTGCCAAAGTGCATAACCTTGCATTTATCAACATTGAACTTCATTTTCCAGTTTGCTGCCCAGTTTCCCAACTTAGACAAAGTTTTTTTGACGAGCAATTCATTCAAAATTGTAAAGTAAAAACTAAATGCAGACATATTCAAAATGTCCAAATACTGTATGTTAGTGGCAATTCAGGGAGATGCTCATAAATAACCTGAATTTTATTATGGGAAACAACATATTTGGATTTTCATCTTGTCTTTATAAACTGTTAAAAAAAACCTTATATCGCAAATGTAATTTTTTTTTTATGGAGGAGTTACGTCTTTTTAGTATTTGAAACTTTTTTGCTTTGTCTGTTAACAAATCAACTGATGCAGTGACAAGAAAGAACACATTAAAAATGACTCAGGGCAATAAGAAAAAAATATTCATTCCAATAAGAATGCACTACAGCTGAGTATACATCTACAGTTACAGAGGCATTTATATTTGGTGTTTGAAAACAAAGTAAAAAATGTCATCACAGTAATTATTTTTGACAGGGCTTATTACTGATATACAATGAATTATTCAACACATACCAAAATCATACAAAACATAAAAAACAACATTTTAGTGGTTAACATCTTTTAGAAAGTAGTTCTTCTTAATAATTTAAAACTACTGAAGATGCATTTAGCTTGCCATTGAATAAATAACATTATTTAGAATAATCAACTTGAACCAGCTGTAGCCCTCAAACATAAAATGAAAGATGCTACTTACTATTTGAACCTCCCCAAAACATGCTATCAGTTCCCAGGAAGATAAACATATTAAAGGGGCTGGGGCTAAGACTTGTGGTACTCAGAAGAACAAAATATAGGACCTGAAGATACAGCACTGTTGGAAACA
>CM044439.1:100025229-100045324 GCA_024363595.1 Xenopus borealis
TAATTTGTTACAAAAAAGCTTTTTTTGCCATTCAAATTATTAAGCTTTATAGGTGCAGTCACTAAACCTTAAGAAAGCAAGAAAGCCAGAGACAGCTCACTGATATGTAAACCAAAATTATAAACTCACCAATACCCTTGAGAATTATATACTGAAAATCTATCAATCTATGTATTTTTTAAAACTAATCTGAAACTTATGCTGTTTATTCATTATAGCAAAACATGGATTCATTTGATCCTATAGCTGCAAAAATAAATAAAAACATTTTGCTAACAGCAAAATCAATAATTTGTTAAGAGCTAAAAGCAAGCATTTGTGGTTTTGTTAAGGGGAAATTGCTTTTCGCATGTACACTATAAAGATGAATCCACAAGGGTTTAATACAGAATCCATTTGAATAATTCTCTTCTGTCTTTGATAAGGTTTTTAACAGATGTTTTTCATTAACAGACATATGATCTTGTATATAACATTTTGCAAAGATAAATATAAACGTTTCAGCTTTTGCACGAACAAAGCAACCCATTTTTAACTGTAATGATTTCTTATCACAGACATTGTTCAGCAGATACTAATTATTATTTTTGAACTGATGAAGTTTGTTATATTTTTTATATACTGGAAACTACAGCCAGAATTTAGCATGTCCTATTATTTGTCCATTCCCAGAGAAGAAATTCATATTATATGGAATGGGCTTAATACAATGCCAAACTTTCATTACATGCGAGCTACTGTGCCTTGTGATCCATCTGCTGTCTGTTGCTAACAGCCTTTCCTATTGGTTAGGGCACACATTTCTGTGGTTCCCAGCCATGCAGTCACTATCTGTCACTGTGATCACATTGAAAATCTATATTTAATGGCTGGTATTATGACAGTATGGTTGTCATTAAATGCAGTGATATTGAAAATGCCTCCAGCTTCTCCAGACCTTCCTTATCTCCAGCTGAGAATCTCACTTCTTCTCTTTTGATGTGCCCCCAATTTTCGTTTTTTATCTAATGTGATTCTTATTCAATCTCTCCACCTTTTATAAACAAACCCTCTGGCAGCCAACCTCTCTGGCATCCTTTCCATCTGAGTTTGTAGGAGCCAGACAGCATTTCTGTGTTACCTAGTGTTAGATATTCAATCAAACTATGTGTTATACTGCAGATGCTTGGGTTTATTATCACATGTGAAAACTGATATTTTCCTGTTATTCTCACTTCAGTGTGTTGTATGCAGTGCAATTTCTATTCAGAGGAATGGGTTGCAGATGTTTAAGCCATTTTACTGGGCATAGTCTTTCCAAAGCTGCCTCATTTTATTATATTCATTTCCCACTAGTGGTGCTCTATAAACATTGAATGAATTAGCATTTCAACTGGAGGTTTGTTAATGTTAAAGGGAGTCTCTTAAGAATTAATCCAAGGATCACTAAATAATAATGTGTACCCTTTTTATCATGAGCAATATAAAATGTTCTTCTTCTAATTACATATACACATATGCACACATATTACATCCATAGTTTTATATTTTTAACAGTAAAGCAGAACCTGCCCATACTTCCAAGATGTTATTATTGATTGCATACAATGGTTTCTTGTTGTTTACCCTTGCATAATAAGAACACTTCTGCTCAGGAGATGCACATTGTTTTGACTTTAGTTTGTTACATTTAAATACTGTATTGGGAGGATACAGATTTAAGCTGTAGATCTGTTAGACTGACAAACCATAATCATGTCTGTAAATAAAATACAATAAGAAATTCAGGCCATTTTACATACAGATGAAGCCACTTTGGATTGTGCATGGATAACTTAACACAGAATAACACAGAATAACTTAACTCATCTATCCCATGTATCCCACTTAGCACAGAATATTGTGTCACAGCATCCCATCCAATTAAAGAGTTCACCATTGAAAACAATGGTGCTGTGTTATGCTAATTAAAAGGTTAAATGCATTAAATGAGTTAAGATGACTTTAGATAACACAGTTTCTTCAATTAACCCTGAGTCATGACGCATTTAACTTACAAATCCAAGTGGCTGCATCTGTAGTTACCATTAGTGATGGGCGAATTTAGTCAAAAACGACGCGCGACTCGTTTCGCGAATTTTTCGCCAATTCGCGAATTTCTCTGGAAATTTGCGAATTTTTCGGCAAAGCGAAACGCGGGAGTTTCGACCATCACTAGTTACCATCAGTCAAAGTAAACCTTATCACCAAGATTTTTAGCGTAACATAACCCTTGTTTTCAAATATTAATGAAAAAAATGTGGATGTTCTTCAAACTTTATTTGTGCCACACACATTGAGAAAAGCATACTGAATAGCTTTGTGATCATCATCTCTTTCTGTTTTGCCATCTGAATTGTAATATTCTTCTGGAACACCAGATAATAAAATGTCCTCAATCTGCCTACTAGACCTTCATCACCTCTACAAACTGCATATTTTAACATTTCAAGAATTCTATCAGTTTAGCAGCTTGAGGTACTGTATTTCTACTGCAGTAAAAGAATCATTTTAACTCCATTGCTCTCTAATTCTCACTGAAGCATTTATTATGCATACAAATATTCCATTGGCCACATTTTTGTCACCCCTATATGCACATTTTGCATTTAGACTGTTGATGCAACAGTGCAAAAGACAGACTGTAAACTATACCAGTGCAGACTGATCATAATTAATTTCTTATCAAATAACCAACCAATCAAATTCTAATGTGCAGTAGAAAATGAATTGCTCATTGGCTGCACTTTTATTGCCTATGTTCTACAATAGAATAAATAAAAAGTGGTTGCAAGGCAATTGATATGTGTAGTGTTGAAATGCTTCTCATTGTATAATAGGGTGAATTGCATGCAACAACCTCACACAGACCTATACAACGCAATATACTAGCAAGTAAGGACACATCTTGTCTGACTGAGAAATCTGGGATCTCTCCTATTAACGTTGTTTAAAAAATCCTGTGTTTTGAATTACTTAAAATTATAATACAGAAATACTGTATAATATACTCCACCATGCTGACCGATGCATAGCAAGAATAGAATAGTACAGAGTATGCCAGAAATATTACATAATTATCACAACACATGCCCTAAACAAGAGAAACACGATAAAGATTTGTAGTTCATGAATAAGAAAAAACCTTAATTCGGAGCTGATCTTTACCGAGAGCAGGGGACGGGTGACATGTAAAATCAATAGCACAGCTTTATTGATATGCATTAAAAACAACAAAGACTCACAAAGGCAAGAGGAGTGGAGTCTGCTTGACATGTTTTGTGACCAAAAGCTATTTTCTTAGAAGTACTGGTGCCACTCCTATACATTATATATTTATATAAAAATGTCCTTAATTACAACTCTTAACAATACATCAGTCATTTACAATGCATATTCTTAAGTAATTAGGGAATCTAAAAAATTATTACTATTACTATGTGCAGCATTAACATACAAATATTCAGCGATTTCCTTATGTTTTACATGCAGGCAATAATAAACAATAATATTGGACCATTTTTTATTTATGCATAAACATTATCAGACACAAGGTAAGCCTCACAAAAACATACCAAATTGTTCCACACATAAATTCACAATAATAACAATTGCTATGGAAAAAACCAAGAGTAAAAATCCAGAGTAATTTATCGGTACATGCTAGGGTGTGTTTATATCAATAGGAATTGTGATGGGACATCATTTTATTCTGCCATGTAAACAGTAAGGCCTGATTTAAGAATGCTCAAGCTTTTGGGTACCAAAACTATGCAAGAATTCCTGAACCCCATTCGGTTTCTTCCTCCGAACTTAAGTGTATTTGCGTAGCACTGGTGGAAATTTGCCTGGCGAAGTGCGGCGAACGTTAGCGAAGGCAATGCTAGCCAATTTTTGCCACTTAGTGAATTTCCCCCTTTGTGAGTGCAGTCTCCATTCTCTACTTTGTGTGCATTTTGGAATGTTACCTTACATCTAGAAGACCAAATGACACATGGAAACATACAAAGGACAGTGCAGCTGTATATTTCAATTGATTTCTAGTAGATTTTTGACAAGTTATTTAAATAATGTCAGATAATTTTAGAAGGGGGTGGAGTTCAAATAAAAGACCATAGTTTTAAAATAAACAGTAAGTCCCCACAGAAAGTTTAATGGTTAAAGCAAAGAGAATGCACACAATACCACTCAAAATACTAAAAGAATTGCTGAGTGCAATATATTATCTGTGATTAATAACCAGAAACATACAAGTGGCTGGTATCTCGCAGGGGCAGCAACCAGGAGGATATGGATTACTGGGTGAGCTCTGTTGAAGTCTTTCAATGATTTAGCCTAATTATCATTTCAAAACAATGTTCAGGAACACAAGAAAATAATTTTATAGAAAGTGTTTCACATATGGCATTGGAACATTCTTAAACTGTTTCTCTGTGCTACACTGTTGCAATGGGACCTGTCTTTAAGAAAACTTAAATCGGTAGGTCTAGTACAGAAAGAGAAAAATTGCCACATACAGTTTAAAAAAGGCTATACTACAACAAATAATGCATATAAAATCCAAAGTACACTAAATTCCTACAGGAAAAATATGCCAGGAGATAATACTTCACTAATTCTAAAACAGTAGTTCTTTGAGCTACCACCCACTGGAGGAGATCTACAGTAGTGGCAGAGAGGGGCTCAGTCTGAATGACAGTTAGGGTGAGATTTGGGCATAATTACTATTTGATTTTCTATATATCATGGGTAAAATTTCAGCAGTGGGGGGCATTTGTTTTGCTATGTTTATGAACGTATTGTAAAATAAGTGGGTTCTACAAAAAAAAAGCAGGTCCTCAAATGCCTAGCCTTACTTATACAGGTATATGAAACCTTACACGGAAACCCATTATCCAAATATTTCCACCAAATGGGGCTTGAACTACAAGGGTCTAACAACTGTTGCTGTAAAACTCCAGTTTAAGCACTAAATACTTAGAGCTTTACAAATAATTAGGTAATGATTTTCTTCGACATTATTCTATTCAGTTTACACCATGCCCATATCATTACATGTAAAAGTGATACATAAGCATGGGCTTTAATTTTGACATAGAAATCAAAGACTGTTATTTTATCCTCCCACAAATAGAAGCAACCCTAGCATAAACAATATAGGTATTACTAAAGTACTGTAAAAGATAAGGTATTAACATTTTGCCCCAATAACTAGTTATTTCAATGCCCTAAACGATCACCTGAAGACATGACTTGAATCTGTTTGCATTAACTTTCCCCTAAATAAGAACAGACATACAGTATACTGTTGTCTGAATACAGCTGTACTATGAATACTTGACTGTAGTGATTGCTTTTGTTTCAGTGTACTTGTACTCAAGAGAAAGGGAGCATAATTTATTGATTTGTACTCAAACAGTGACTTTGAAAACTCAGACTCTTTCTACATTTAGACAATAAATTATTTTATGCAACCTTTTCAATAAAATATTCATGTCAATGCAGCATTATTTCCATAACAAAACTTAAAAAAAATGTGATATTTCATGTAGCACATGTGAAGTGAAAGAATTCTCAATCCATGAATTAAAGGAAAGACAAAAAAGCAGGACTGTTATTTCAAGTCAAAATTAAACACATCTTATGTATGTGTCTACAGTGAAGCAGACCATTTTTGAGTGCAAAATATGAAAACTGCATAAATATCTGTGTCTACAGGTAGATTAATTGAGTATCTCAATATTAATTAGAATAAAGTGGGGGAAATTGAGATGGAAATGGTTGGTTATGTTTTTCTTTTTTCTAGATTTGACATTTCTGTGTTTGAAATAAGCCCATAACATTGGAGACATGAAGCTGATCTGTTTACCGGTAGAAGTTGTTGGTTTGGTACAGTATATGCGCAGTGCATAAGTTGTGTAAAAGCTTACATCATTACAGCAACTGAGGCAAAGACACCGAAGAAAGGGGAGGAGATTCAAAAAGTCAAAGTTACAGAATAGGGGGGATTTGATTACATTATTTATAATATATATATATATATATATCTACTGTGTGTGTGTGTGTGTATATATATATATATATATATATATATATATACTGTATATATATTAAAGAATTTGGTTGGTTGGTTGGTATTAACCTACTATGTAATATACTCATGGAAAATAAATATTTAGAAGCACAATTATATTAAGCCTGAAGCAATGTGATCTATTTCCTTTTTAATACCATATTAGCACTACAGATTTAGATATATATTCTCACACATATGCAAACTTGGATTGCCAGACTAATAGAAAAAAAGCATTTCAGTTCCTACTTGTATGTACTTATATCAAGTGAAAATTAAATGTTTGAAGGGAGAGAAATAACAGTGTCATAAGATGATTTATATAAAGGCAGCAGTAAAATATTATAAAATAAACTATATTCTGGAATGAAATAATGTCTAGTTAAACAACTGATTATATTAGGACAAGATATGGTCAGATGTAGTCAAAAAAGACTTTGTCATTTATAACTGTAACTCTACTTTTATTATAAAACTCAAATCATAATTAAACTACACGTCAGTTCAGATAACTGGCTGTTATCATTAGGAAGCCACTTATATTAAGCCTTCTTTCTGGAAAGATAGGTGAAGCTTGATAAATAGAATATCAGTACAATGTTAGGACACAGAGATGTGCTCAGTTTTGGTGACTACATACAGTGATATGAAATAAAGGGAACAGTACTTATATAATGTTATAAATAAAAATTATTTATAACAGGTTACATATTGGCAAAATAAAGGCTTTTTTGCATTCTAAAAAATTATAATAACATAAATAAAAAATAAATAACAAATAAAATAATAATACACATTTGGCAGATATTTATTATAATAACAATTGCCTGCAGGAGATGACTTGATTGATTACACACTGCTCTGTTACTTCTGATTCTGACATACCTCTAACTGTGGTGAGAATATGTTGGACTGAAAATGTTGAAAGTTCAGTATTTACAGGCTGAGTGACAAGCATGTGATTTACTCATTCTACTGATCCATGCTGCTAACATGCATGGAGCTTTCCAGTTGTGATTGGTCACTCACTGTTCAGCCCTGAAGTTTAGAAGTAAACATGTATAAAAAGTACAAAAACTGCCTATGTTATATGTTAATCTGAGACATGTCACTTTAAGAATCAAGAATGACATACATATCTTTTAAAAAGTACTTTCGAATTAATATTTTTAATGAGGCTCTACAGAATAGTATGGTTAGACTAACTATGAAGTACAAAACATGCATGTGTGAAAATACCATTGCTTGTTTTAACATATTTACTAGAAGACAATGTTAATACAATGCATCTGCAAAAGAAAGTTATATTCTAGAGCATCTGAAATGCCCCTTTGAGTCTTATTCACACTGCAGTCCTTGTTCAGTGTTGTATGAGCCACAAAGAGTTGGCCAAAGTTACACCATTGCCAATGTGGCCTTTCTGCTAAAGCCCACGAATACTATGTCGGTTTTTCCCCATCTGAGCTGAATTTACAGTGTGAACATCCTTTAGATTTTGGAAACTAAAATATATTAAAATTGCATTAAATGATTTCAGTTACTTAGAGGTTGATTTACTAAAACTTTTTTTTACTGAAAACAAAGTGGATCTATCTCTTTCTACTAATTGAACTCATTTATTAATACTTTTTCGCAAAAAAACATCATCAAAAAATAAAGAGTAAATTCACTCATTGAGTTTTTGCTGCAGAAACTTACCTTTTTAAGATTGTTCAATGAAAACCCTGACCTTTTCAGATTATTCAACGCAAATCACTAAGTCAAGAAAAACTTTAGTGACATCTGCTATTGACTTCTACAAGACCTTGGCAAGTTTGAAATGGTGTATTTTCATATTCAGATTTTAGCAGCTTTGGGGTATGATAGATCTATAAAAATTCTAGTTATTTTTTCCACAGAAAACTTGAGTTTTACCCCTGAAAACCTTGACTAGAAAAAATTGTGGTTTAATAAGGCCCCTAAATATCAATTACTTTATCCTGTCTCTTCCTCTACAATAATCTCTGATATATTTGATTTAGCAACATTATATTAATTACATTGCGCTGTATATTAATATATTATAAATAACTGGTTTACATACTATCCATTCATTATAACTTAAGTATTTTAATCTACTTTATAAAAACGCTTGACAAGGTATAGGCTATGAGCACAATAAGTTACTGACTGCCAACCATTATGCTAACCATTATTTTCAATTTTCACAACCATTATAAATGGTTTATATATATATGTTTAAAATCAATTTCTGAATACATGGCCATACAAGATAAACCAAATGTGACCACCTCATATATAAAGGTAGGTAGAAAGGATTGCTGTTAAATTACTGCCTTGGTCTTTGTATACAGTATTCCACTGACTTCCCATTCTAGGTCCTCCATGATCTGATTTTTTTTGTAAAGGCTGAGTAATCAAAGCTTCCCAATTTGGCACACCAAGTGCAAGGAAAAATTAATCATTTGATCTGATAATTTAAGATTAGGTTCAAACTAATGGACAAATGAATATTTTATATGGACAGAGCCTTAAGCAATTTATTAATTGAAAAATGAGTGGAAATTAAAGTATTATTTTGCATTTCATACCCAACCATAACAATGTAAGGGAATTCAGTGAAATGAAAAGAAGGGCACCAAGGAAAGGAAGGGCATCAGATACAGAACAAGTAATCAGAAAAGGAAAAGGATGAAAGGCACAGTAGACAAAGTGAGGAAGGGAGGTGCAGAAAAATGTGATTATTACGAAGCAGAATGATGAATTTAGTACAAGGAGATGGGGCAAAAGAAGAGGAGAAAAATGATAAAATACATGAAAAGAATGTTAAGAAACTAAAGCAGATAATTCAAAATAGGATGAGGAAAAATGAATAAGTAAATGCAGAGAAGAAAAATAATTGCAGATTGTTAGTTCTATGGGAGAGAAACGCCCATCTTCCTGGCTTGACTAACCTGGAATTTTAATCTAACTTTAGTCTTGAATATAATTGCATATGTTTCTTTTATCATTTATGTTCTGTTTATTTAAATTTTCCCTTATCTTTTCTACCAATGTATTGTATTGTTTGTAATGTATTGCTTCTTCAAGTAGTACAATTTAAACTTATACATATCTGTGCTCTAGGGGAAGGAAAAACTGCCTTGGAAACCTGTTGTAAAATAGATCAATCAAACATAACGCATAACAGAACAAATGAGAAACAGTAAAAAATAAGGTGTTATTCATAAACAGGTGGTAGTAGAACCAAGATCCCCACAGCGGCCCACATCATTTGCCATAGTCACTTGTGCCAAAGTGACCGGCACACACATTTTGATAGCAAACAACAGAAATGTAACAAAGCCAAGCTGAATAATTCAAGTACAATTGTGTCCCATTAGAGTAAAAGTGCAATTGCATTTGTAAATTGCAATTGTGCACATTTTAATGCTTTAACTACAATTGGATCATGTAGATAATCCACTCACAACTGCAGTTGAGGTTGCTGCATTGAGGGTAAAATACATACCAATTGTGTTCAAAACAGTACACATTGCACACTGTACTGCATACTGTACTTGAAGTAGTAATTGACCCTAATAAACACCACATATGCTGTTCTTATGCATATTCCTGATGCAATTCCCAAATAATTCCCAATTCTGGATACTCAAGGCAATCAACAAATCCTTTCCTGTGGCAGGATAAATCTTACAGTACATAACCCTTTTAATTCTATTCAACAAATCTTTATATACTTCAGTATATCTTCATACAACATTCTCATCTAATTACCTGTGCCATTTGCACCATGTCAACAAACAATATCTAACCACTACAGACATTCAATTACTTACTAGTCACTATAAGCTCTAAGTTTTGTATCTTGAGCGTCCCTGCAATCCCGCTATATGATCAATGACATATTTCCTGATATATTTTAGACAAACATCTAATACCAACAAATTATTTACTTTCTGTGTAATCACAAGCATGTCTGCACAAGTGCAAGCTAAGATCATCCCACAGAGATGATACAAAACATTCCTTTTTGCTTTGTAGGTTCTAAACATGAAGAATCCATGGTGGCATAATATATTATGTGTACCTCTACCTTATAATGCACATTTATTTTATGGATCCAGTTCCAAAAGATGAATGACTGGAACTCCACCTTGGGTACTGTATTTTGGCACTGATTTCTACTTAAATCTACAGCCTTTTTCCATTTAACTCATTTTGGATATCAATGTAACTATATAACTTCCAGTAATAAAAATAGTTGTTCTCTACTTTGTGTTCTTGTCAAAATTCCAACAATATTCTAAAGAAAATAATTATTTTGTGTTTAGTCCACAATGTAATTTCACCTTTACAATGCTGACTGCTCTCACACTCATACAGCCAACAAATGATACATTTTGTAAAGTGTTTGTGAAGAACTGGTTGTTGCTGCTTCACGTTGATTTCTGAAAGTAATGCAGTTACAGCAGCAGTGAACTTTCCTTTTATCATTAGTGTTTGGTTTCTTTTGATTCACACACAATGTCATTAAAAACCCCTTAAGCAACAACAAATGGTAAACAAATAATGCTAAGATACACACTTACTGAAGCAAAGAAAGGCACACTAGGCCTGATAAGCAACCCTTTTAATTGTATTCCCTTGATTGTAATGTTTTGCAAAAATGGTAGTCCTCCCAACAATGTACATGTACTATAAGATATTATTTAAGACTAGGTTACACAATGTGTACTTTCATACCATTGTCGCAACTATAAACCCTCCATTATTTTATATGTCAAACTATTCATATTATAATACTGTTCCAGTTCCACCATTTTATACAGTTCCATAAGCATATGCAAAACTATATAAACTATATATGTATATTACCGTTGAAGATGCAATATAAAGTGCTATACTGTCAAATCAGTCTGTATATGTACATTCTGATAAGATGCAGGAACATCAAAATGTAATTTTCAGAGAAGAAAGAAAGAAAGAAACACTCATCTCCTTTAAGAAACCTCTTTTTTTACCCCATTACACAGAGAGTAACTGAGGTTACATTTTGTGTTGCATCTTAATGCACCATGAAACAAATAATTATATCAATTACCTTTTCTTTAACACAGCTAGATAACAAATGGATACATTTCTCAGGAGGAAAAGAGTATGATTTTCACTCACAGGATAAATAGCTTGTGTTAATTTATTTTGTTTAGCCAAGCAACATTATTGCATGTTGTAAAACCCTGCCGTAAATGTGGACAGTCGAGTTATCTTTTTCTTTTATAGCCCTCATCCCACACTTCTATCCAAAAAGATCATTTTATGTTAAGGTAAAAAAAAATCTGACATATTTAGGTACACGTGCATAAATAAGAAAGTCATTAAACATGTGAAGCACTAGAGTTTTATCATAAAAAAGTGGAGGATCATTTTATTTATGCAGAAGCAAATACTTTTTAAATGTGGCATCTTCATTTAGCTATGGGTTATGTTTTAAGCCAGAGCGAAATATTCAACAATATTTTATGAACAATTTATTCAAACAAGAAAATCATAACCAGAACCAACAGGAAAACTATTCAATTAAGGAGAGTATTAACCTTACCTTGTTATGTATCTGTGTTTGGCCCACAAGGATGAGTATATTGGATGAGATTATGGACAAACAGAAGTTTATAAGAATAATAGATCTCTCAGACTTGATATACCTGCAAACAATGATGAATAAAAATAAATTCAATATAAATAGCTCTCTATTATCTGACTTTTGTATTTTGGGGCATAAAAAATCTCTACAAAATTTTAGTTTTTTTTCTCTAAAAGTTTTTAGAGACAACAAAACTTTATCATCTTTCCTATTGAAGATGTATTTCACAGTTTTCAGGTCTGATGCATGCTGTCCATAATCAATGCACTTCTTAAAAATAGCTAATTACTGTTCATGAAAGTGGTTCATTACCTCTAGACTAGCAACCATTGCTTCCATTCTTTTATGTTGTCCATTATCTCAGTTATTTATACACTGCAAATATTTCCTTATTATTATTAAGATTCTCTGTTAGTAACAGCCACTCTTCATGTTATACACTTGTCTTTTTTTTTCCATACAGGCGTTATCAGTATTTGAATGATACATAAAAGGTGACAGTAGATGGTAGAAAGAACAGTGTGTTGGAAGTGGTAAAGAATATCAATGTTTCCAACAAAAATGGACACACACAACCTGATTGGTAACTATAATTGAGTATCCCACACACTGGACTCAAAATTATCCTTTGTGAATTGGCTATATATATATATATATATATATATATATATATATTGTTTTTTTTTTTTTTTTTTTTTTTTTTTTTTTCAAAAAACCATAAAAAGTGGGGTGCTGCCCTTTTGGGAAAAAAAAAAATATATATATATACATAGAAAACAAAAACGAACCTCACTCTTGGGACTTCAGTGAAATTTTTTTTAAAGGTTTATTGCAATAAACCTTTAAAAAAAATTTCACTGAAGTCCCAAGAGTGCGGTTCGTTTTTGTTTTCTTTGTATATTCTATAACCAGCACCTGGGCATTGCTTTACGGTCGAGAGTGCACCGGCTTCAGTCCTTATATATAAGGACACTTTGGATTGTGTGTTTGACACAGAATAACTGAACTCAATCCATTTTTTCCACTTATCACAGAATATTGCGTCACAGCATCCCATCCAATTAAAGAGTTCACCATTGAAAACAATGGTGCTTTGGTATGCTAATAAAAAGGTTAAATGCATTAAATGAGTTAAGATGACTTTAGATAACACAGTTTCTTCAATTAGCCCTGAGTCACGATGCATTTAACACACAAATCCAAGTGGCTGCATCTGTATAGGGGCAGATTTTCTAAGGATCAAATTTTTTATTAAAAAATTTGAAATTCGACCATCTAATTTTTTTTAAGGGTATAAATGGATCAAATAGGTCTGTTTTTGATCGAATAAAAATCGTTTGAATCTAATGCATCGTTCAATTCGAACGATTCGAACAATTTTGAATAAAATCCTCTGATTTTCAAAAAAATTCAAACACTCCTTAAGGTACCGGGAGGTCCCCATAGGCTAAAATAGCAATTCGCCAAGTTTAAGGTGGTGAAGTGGCGAATTTGAAAATTACAATTTTCTAATTTTTTTATTCAATTCAAATTCAAAAATTACTTCAAAATTCAGATTTTTTTAATTCAAATTTTGACTTCGACCCTTAATAAATGTGCCCCATAATGCCATACCCAAACTATATTGCTTTGTGGAAAATGAAATATAAGACAATGGCCTTTAATACCTAACTTTACGTTTTTTTTAATCAAAGTTCTAGCAAGATTTAACAACTGAAAAGAAATCTGAAAGATTTTTACATTCTACCTATTAAGGCAGATTATTTTATAATCTCTGTTTTCTTCAGTTTAGGCAACTGTATTTTTTAGAAAAACAAAGTCCTAATATGACTGGTTCTAAGGATACACTCAGTTTAAATCAGTCTATAATTTACAAATCAAGACAGACAGTGCTTATGACTTTTCAACTTTTTTTTATCTTTGACTACAAACTGACATGCTTTGAGAATCCCTTAAAGGCAAATTGTTTAGTCTCTTGATTAGTCACACTGCTGAATCGAATACTCTTCATCCAGGTTCTGAGAAAACGTTAGCACAGCTCTGTATGTGTAGTTATAGACAACAGAATTGTCATGTGTGTTGTATTGTATAGTGAGCTTTATTTTTATAGTGATACTTGTATGTGTAGTCCTGTAGATACTTGCAATGCTTTAATAATACCAACAGAGGAAACAACAATTGTGTTAGTTAACCCTTTAATATATAAGGTTCAGCAATTAAGTCCCACATGTTTTGCGATACAGGGTGAAGGAAGTCCCTGCTCTATAGTGATTACAATCTAAGTTGGTAGGTGAATGAGGTTGATGGTTGCTGCGATTCACAATGGTTGTGGCATTTGCCCAATGATGCCAAGTAAATAGACTGTGTTAGCTTTCCATAAGGAAGGATTTCACTTAAATTTAGAGACTAAGGGTGGAGACTGGGGGAAACTTCCTTATGGATGTAAACAGGGGCAAAATCCAAGAGGTAAAGAAATGGATGAGGGTAGGGTTCATTTACCAACACTATGCAAATCTGCATGTAGGCATTAAAGGAAAACTATACCCCGAAAATGAATACTTGAGCAACAGATGCAATGGTTGAATTCATGGTTATAATTGCAGCTGCCTGACAAAAGCCATTCACTGTTTGGTTTTTCTATGTTACTACCCATGGACAAGTTTGCCCAGTGTTGATAAATGAGCTTCAATAGTTCCAAAAGGAAGATGGAGACATGTGAAGGGATGTAGTGATATACAATGAAACAAAGGTCTATCAAAATAAGGCAGTTACTTATCTTCTGATTAACAGGGGGAATTGTGTGACTGTACTATATGAAATAGAAACTTAGAACACATACACTATGTGGTTAAAGCACTACTGTATATGACAGAATGCTTACAGGCCAGTTACTACAGGTGATAACACAATAGCACAAGGAGCAAATATATAATAGATTTTTCAATCCAAGAAACCGTAAGCCTTAATAGGTATGCTCTCAGTGAGACCTTAGACACAGGGAAGTACTTTTTTGTGGGACCAAAACAGTTAAACAATTCACAACTTCTCATTTCTCTCCTTAAAGTTAGTCACTAGGCATGAGTCAATATAATGAGTAATTGTAAGAAAAACACAGGAATATGCATTGTGAAGCATTAATAAAGATCACATAGATTCACATATATCTACATGTAACAGTTTCCAGGCTTAAATAGATCTAGTGCTCTTCTCTAGTGGTGCCTATTGACAATGAAGCTAGAGTAACCAAATCTCATGCCAGCTTTAATTACAGTAATTATAAGTATAGTATAGTAACATAATGATGTGTTAAATTAGATACCTACTTATTCATACTGCAGGAAAAACTTCTATTTGGAATTTTTCTTGTGGCTGAGGTAGGAGTACTGTGCTATTCTGATTTGCTGGCACAAGCCAATAACGGCTACACTACTGAGAGACTGCACAATGAGAATTTGTCGTGCAGGCTAAGACTTGGATCAATATCACATGCCAGCAGTGAAGTCTAACCTAGCATTATGTTCCTGTCCTACTTCAGTTTAAGAAGCACTGTGCTAGCTCTGCTTTAAGGGTAACAACATTTCTCAACAAAAGTATCTGGCTAGTATTATATCATGTGATCACATGCCAGCAGTGAAGTCTAACCCAGCTTTATGTTCCTGCCCTACTTCAACTTCAGGAGCACTGTGCTAACTCTGCTTTAAGGGTAACAACATTTCTCAACAAAGGTATCTGGCTAGTATTATATCATGTGATCTACTTAATAACCTGAAATTACAAAGACATATTACAGACATCTCCAACTATATTCCACCTGTGTCTCAGTGATGTGTTTATTTGGCACAATGACTTGCACAAGCCACAGGAAAGGTTTGAGAGTAATTATTAAGGAAATAATTAAGCACTACACCTTGACAAAGCAGGAGACCTCACATGATGTAACTGCATTTTCATAACTTGTGAATAATTATTTGATAACCACATCAGATGAAACAGTTATTTAAAAGCAGTAGTTCTGTACATGACACACTGAAACTGATCTATATATAAATTTACCTCCATAGCGCTGCATAAACCACTGCAAGGGTGATCAAGGCCAAGCATGATAAACCACAGCCAATTATCAGAGTTACTGAAGGAGTACCTGAAGATTCCATGATCTGTTGAATAAAAGATTAAAAAAAAAATGCATTACACTTAGATTGAAAAATGACAAACATGAAACTACTAAAGTTTTCTTAACTTACCTACACAACATGCCCACCCCTTACTCATCCTCCCTTTTCCTTGAATTAAACCTCTAAGACATACCAAAAAATTCACAAATCTTGATTTCCAGCTCCCTTTTCAAAACCAAACGTGAAAAATGAAAACAATAAAACATGAAATGTCACGTTGTGCAAGTTTTAGCGCATTCAGTAATTCCAAAGGAAAAAAAAATCACCTCATTTGTTATAACACCATTTGCTAGTGTGGTGATCATATGCATTTACAACTTTGACTGTAGGCCAGGTTACACGTTCACACTTCACATTTTATTTCACTGCAGTTAGGAGATACTTACCATATGGGAAACCAATTTACTTCAGAATGGAATGGAATGTGTGTGTATCCATTCTCAGTGCAAGTTTGAGCAATATATCTACAGAAGATAAGTGGTCCAATGCTGAAACGCTGCAATCTTTCCCCCCTTGTTGATTTTTTTTTTGTAGTTTTACAGTAAGTCGTAAAAAAATAAAGCAAAATGGGCACAATTTAAGTGTCTAGTAAAGATCTGCAATCTATTAGGCAATCTAGGCTTCACCTTGCAATGGCTTCTATACAGTATGTTCTCCCAGTCCTTGGAGATAATTCTCTGTAAAGCAGGCATTGCCATCTTGCCCAGCTGACCTAAATGCTTTCTTATACAGTATATTTGCATTTCAAGAATAAAACATCCCACTTACAACACCAGAGACTTGGATCCAGCCTGGATGTGTAGTTATTAACTCAGTTATAGCACAAACACACATAAGACACACTCCTTCCCTGAATAATCTCCTCACATCTCGCCACACAATGTATTTAAGGTATGTTTTGCTCGCCCAAAAGGAAAGTCTGTATGGTTCTTTGTTACTTACTATTTCTCTAGGTTGCTGAGCCAAAATGGCGAAGGTAGAGAGACGATCACATAAGCATTTCGTATGGGATGCATCGGTAAACACTGTTTTACATCCCTGGGTGGACCAGGTTCCGAAGGAGTCGTTCCTGCAGGGTGGGGGGGGAATAAAAGATCACAACGTTACGCCTAAAAAAAAATCCTTGGGAAGAAAATGTAAAACGAGAGCCGCAGCCTAATGGAGGGCACCGTTTGCTTCCAGCGCACGAGCAGCGATCTGTCTGACTGTGTAGCTGATCTAAGGCTCCTTCATTGGGATGCACCTCCAGCTGAAATGCGGGGCAGGGGGGATACAGTGGCTGGGCTGCGTGCGGGGAGCTGTCCGACGCTCTCGGTGCTGATTACTGGCTCAGCTCTGTCCAGCCTTCAAGCAGCCGCACAAACCTCTCGCTGAAGCAATGGATTCATAGCTTCTGCTGCTGTAGCTGCTGCTGGGGAGAGCGAGCTCTTTATTCTGCTTTCTCGGTTTCTCTCCCCACTACCGGGTCCTGGCACCGCTGCACATAACACTCTATTTTTATTCGGTTATCTGTGTATGTGCGTATATGTATATATATATTTTAGTCCGGGATACTCTTGGCTGTATTAATTAAATAGCGGCTGGATGGATGAGGTGGGGGAGAGAGAGAGAGAGAAGGGGGAAGGGGGTTGGATTTCACCCTGGAAACGGGCAGCGTCGGATTGCTCCACTCTGCCTGCGCCTTGCCTGGGAGGGGAGGGGTGGGAAAGTAAGGGGAGATGGGTTTGGGCAGCACTGCACTGGATCTATGGAAAATGGCACCAAGCAGAACCCTATGGCCAACAGTTATTATATTATAGTAAAGCAGCTGCCGCTATCTTTCTGTATCTAGGGTGTTCGCTATCTCAGTTGAACCACTGGCAGGCTAACAGTCACAGCATTCCTTTACCCATAATCCAAGGCTGACTGACACATCCCCGTCCTGAGAGCTGCAGCCTGAGATTTCTCTTGTGGATACAAATCACGTTTGTCCTATCAGCCCTAACACAGTCCCGAAGCGCCGCTGTGCCAATTACTTTTACCCCCACCCCCCTCACCTTAGCAAGAATCCTATGTGTGGGTATTCACCCAGGGAAGTCCAGCTGCTGTTCAGCTACAGTCCCCACCCCACAACAGCCAATTCCAAGGAATGCTGTCAGTTGTACTTAGCAACATCTGGAAGGTCGCACATTGCTCCAGGAGTAAGGATCTGTCGCTAACAGGTTTAGGTGTCGCATTAATAATACTATCTTTGTCTAATCTTACGGGGAGGTCGAATTTAAAGGATTAATTGGAGGCTCTATCGCAAAGGGAATCCATGTGTCGTGATTCATATACGTGCATTGGGAGAGTATTTCCCTGCATTACTGTTTCAATGCATTGCGGATAACTGGCTGCCGTGCCCCCTGGCGGCACAAGGGTTAATACCTTGCAGTATTGTCTTTCTATTGAGCTAACAAGCCTAGCACTCAGCAAATATCCTTCAGGGGATCGATTCAAAGCAGAAAACATAGAAATCTCCTCCAAAATGGCTCACTGGTTGCTAAACATCAGCACAGGAGTCATATACCTCGGCTCTATCACCTTATACCTATCTCATGCATCTGCATGGAGGGAGACGCTTTCATCTTAGCACCTGAACAGCAAAAATAATCAGCTAGGCAGACATTTACCTTTAAACATCCTCTTTCATAAGCATTTTCTAGTCATACCACCAGCACAGTGACATAGTGATCTCTGTAGTCAGCATGTTGGTATAATTTACACTAATTACACAATTAAAACATACTAGCCCAATAGCATTTGGTACAGGAAAAGGAAAATTAATTGCAACGGTTCTGTCTCCAGTTCTGTTAATTGTAACAGTTTTGTCTCCAGTTCTGTGTGCCACTGGAATGTATTTTATTTTACTTTATGCTGAATCCAACTCCAAGTCCTTGATAAAGGTCCCAGGAGGGAACGAATCATTAGGGATGCAGCATGAAGTTAAATATATTACAGTGTCACACACAATTGGAGTGCTGGTCCTCCTTTCTATTATATCAGTTAATTATATACTGTATGGCAAAACACATATAATTGTTAATTTCACATGAAAAAGCATGAACATTGGTGTAAAGTTATATTCAGGGTAGGGGGGGTAGAGTTTTTTTAACATTAGGGTTTAGTTCTCCCTTAAGTCTCATGCCTTAGAGTGCAACTAACTGAGACTCATGTGCTCATTTGTTTAGAGATTCCTGCATGCAACTAAATCCCAACACTTTTTGCTATTTTACTGTTGCACCAAATCTGAACCCTTAGGGCAGTGATCCCCAACTAGTAGCTCGTGAGCAACATGTTGCCCTCAAACCCCTCAGATGCTGCTCCCAGTGACCTCAAAGCATGTGATTATTTTTGAATTCCAGGCTCAGAGGAAAGTTTTGGTTGTACAAAAACCATGTGCACTGCCAAACACAGCCTCAATGTAGGTTGACAATTCACATAGGGGGCTACTAAATGGGCAATCACAGCACTTATTTGGCACCCCAGGAACATTCTTCATGCTTGTGTTGCTCCCCAACTCCTTGTATTTCTGAGTGTTGCTCACGGGTTTAAAAGGTTGGGGATCCCTGCCTTAGGGGATGATTTATCCAAAGTCAAGCGTGTGAGGTTTATTCTACCTCTAATAAACTCACAACTCAAATGTTTGCTTATGTGATTTAAAAAAAAACCCAATTGAGTGCAAGCGGGGAAAAAACCCAGATACCTAGAAGTTATAATGTTCATCAGCTAAAATCATCGAATACCTAGAATTTATTGAGTTTTCGAGCACAAACCAGTGTTAAACACCCGAAACTCATGAAGGCAAAAAACATCTTTAGATGGTTAAAGGGACCTCTGCCATTGACTTCTGCATGACCTCAACAGGTTTTAGTTGGAGTATTTTCAGATTCTTGCTTTTAGCAGCTTCGGGGCATAATACATCTTGAAAATTTTTTTTTTTTACAAAATTTTTTAGTGAAACTAATCTTCTAAAAACTTCTACTTTTTGAGAGAACACAACTCGACTATTAATAAATAGTCCCCTTAAAGTCATGAGGATTTAAAGCTCTGGAAAACTGAACTGGTCAATTTTTTTTTCACCATTGGTGTAATTTCTTAATTTTCATCAAATCTGAGTATGCAGATTATGGTTTAAGTACAGTCACGGATTGCTGAATCTTTTGT
>CM044439.1:100045441-100078288 GCA_024363595.1 Xenopus borealis
GGGGGGGGGGTGTTGTTGCATTATTTTGTTTTACTGTGTCATTTTTAAAAAGTTCTGTGTATGTAGGAGATCTTATGTGTCTGTTCATTAAAGTAAAGTGCACTGCAATTTACACCAATGTCCTTGAAATGAAGGAGAAGGGCAACAAAAAGATGTCCTTAGAAAACAAGTGCAAAAGTTATTGCAGTCTCTAAAATGACATAAATGAAGGGAGTTTCTTTTTCCATACTACAAATTTCAGTAGTTTCTATGTAAATTTTGTATGCACAACAACTCCCCCTTTTCAGTGTTTTATGACTTCGCCACCTTTGATAGAGAGAACATTGTGTGGCACTGGAAACTGTATTTTTGTGCTGCTTTTAAAAATGTAAATTATTATGCAAGAGTTGGCATGAACTGCTTTAACTCTGTCTCCACATTCACATATTCAAAAAAGTCTGTAGGGCCCTACAAACATTACATTGCAGGATCTGTACAAAGATCTGGTAACAGAGGGGGTTAAAATAATTCCGTACCTCTGTTATCATCTTAAAAAAAAAACCTTAAATACCTCGAACAGAAGTAAAAATCAATAGCTTCATTAAATCCTTCTGCAGGCAAATTACATTTGCCTCTTTAAACAAGAAAGAAAATATTTGGAGATTAGATTGTAGCAGCTTTACCTTACAAAGATGAACAACCCCTGTATTGCATGAGCAGCTGAATACACTGATTTCTATAAATTGTACTCTAGATTAACAAAATCTAAGAATTTAGATCAGCATAGGGTTGCATGATCCAAAATTGGTTACTACTGCAGGGAAGTTTTAGTTTGGACTTAATCATAATTACTTGTAAACAAAAGATTTATTTTGAAAATATTTAGGGGTTTAAGCATAAATGTATGCATATTCAGCACACATAAGCAAGCCAATAAATGCTGTTTCTCTCTCGCTCTCTCTATGGAAGACAACTTCTTTACTTTCGCCCTCTTTTCCTTCTTTTTCCTCTCATCCCCTTTTGACATTGGTAAGATAACTGTATGTATGCACAATACATTTTGACAGTAGAGAAAAGTAATAAAGGGAAGACAAGAATTGCAATATATAGGGGCAAGAAGCTCCCTGCTTCCCGGCTGTTTATATATATATATATATATATAAATATATATATACATACACCCAAGGGCCTGTGCCTCGGGCAGCAGCTTTTGGTGGGGGCTGCCCTTGATTGCCTTTATAATTGCATACATTTTTAAAAGAAGAAAAAAATCCCCCACAGCCACCACAGGAGACTTTATGCTCCTAAATCTAGTGGTGTTGTCAGGGGGTGAGGGGTACAGGGGCTCATCGTGCAGAAAACTTCCATTTGTTTATACAGCCCTACCCATATACACAAAGGTTTGAGCATTGACCTTTAAATTCCAGGATTGGACCAAATATTATTCTAGTGCTCTAAAAGGTAGGATCCAGGGATGCACCGAATCCAGGATTCGGTTCAGTATTCAGCCAGGATTCGGCCATTATCAGCAGGATTCGGCAGAATCCTTGTGTCTGACCGAACCAAATCCTTACAATCATGTGACTATTCATCGCAAAACAAGGAAGTAAAAAAAATGTTAGTCACGCACTTCATGCCCGGCTGGCTTTTACCCTTCCTCTCACTAATTTGCATATGCAAATTAGGATTCGGTTCGGTATTCGCACAAATCTTTCAAATGCATTCAGGGGTTCGGCCGAATCCAAAATAGTGGATTTGGTGCATCCCTTGTAGGATCTGATATTTTTGAAAGAGGTAGAGAGATTGTTCAATATGGCGTCATTTAATGATGGAATTCCAGAGGAAAGGAGCAAACGACAGTACTACATGTGAATGGTGTGAAGAAATGGAGGAGACAGCCAAGAATATACAAGAATTCTAATGGGGAGCAGAAGAAAAGATTACATTTTGAATAATCTGACATTTTGCCAGTCCAGCTTTGTACTTGTAACCTCCGTTTTTTTATAACAGTAAAACAAAAACACACAATTATATTTCACCACTTTTTACCAAATAACCTACTGTATATTTGATATAATGGCACAATATTTCCTAACTTTGAAGACCATATGACATACTGTAATTCATAGAAGTGGCCATGAAAAATATATGGGCTGAGATCTATTTTCTTTTGTCTTTATCTGTCGCTCTATGTAATTATGTATTTGGGAATATCACCAATCGCTTACAAAACACAAGCAGCTATGATGAGAAATTACCAGTGCCAGGTTGGTTCCTTGCGAATGTCATACCTTAACATAGATTCTGCTGTGCTGCTTTTGTAAACAATTAGCTCTTAAAGGGGAACTGTAGATTTTTAATAATCCTTTTCAGGAAAATTGGTTATTTTTTTATTAAGATTTTAATGATTTTAATATTTTAAATGAATATTTGAATTAAATGTAAATGTAATTAATATGTGGACTGGTGTTTATTTATATGTTCCTATGGACAGGGATGCATGTTTATTACTTGGTATATGGTAAGTTTGGTAAATGTAGCTGTTTCGATTTAATGAATTCAGTCAGCAGTTTTGTTGAACAGGAAATTTGACAATGTCAATTTACCCATGGGAGCAGCTAATTAGAATAGCATCTTAAAACACGTCTAATCAGTAGCTGTAGGTTACAGGACCAGAGATTATTTCTTAGGATCATCATTAGGAGTGATATTATTCAAAGAAGTATTCAGCATTCCCCTTTATTTAATGTTAAGTAACATCACACTGTGGAATTGGTTGTGGAATTGGAATTTTCTAGCAGAACCATGACCCATAATATACAGTACATCTGTGAATACATGATATGTGACGTTTATTAGTATACTTTGCACTCTGTAATAGGCGTCTGAATCTGTCCAGAACTGCATTTTCAGCTGCTTAATGCTTTATGAAGCATTGCAAAGGCTCACAATTGTTTTTTTCCCAGTGCTCCTGTGGTTTGCTATGTTCTCATAAAATGTTTGCTTTACAAAACCAGTTCTTGGGCTGTTGTCACTGATTGGATTAGCATGCTTGCAAATATCTGTCAATACCTAAATCTCATTTATGTAATTTTATATATCAAAGTAAAGCAAGTAAATGCATAGGACCTCTTCTCTGTTTACTTCAATCAATGTACCAAATGCAATCAGCAAATCAGGTAATGTTGAATCACCCATAACAGGTTAAGTAAATTTTATCTTCATCTGGCTGCTAATTAAAGCATACAGTAATAACATGACACTTTTGCCAGATATGCAGTGCAACACTCATTAGTCATTAAATGACATAATACTGAACAGGAATATATATCATGGATACACCGCATGCACTTAGACATAGACATGTATGAATGCAAGTGCAATATTTTGGATGGAATTCACTGTTTCACCCATAATGACATTTTTTTTCAGGAGCCCTTCATCAATCTGTTCAAGCACAGATTTGCACTTGGCACAATTGAGCATACTGAGTCTATTGACACAGCCTACAGTGGAAACCCAGGCTGACACAATGGTTCAGGGTGAAGGCAAGGTAAGGGATAGATTGCTGCAGAGGGAGGGAGACTTGGCCTGATTTTCCTGCAGGCCGAGTTTCAGCCCCAGGTTGCATATTTATTTGTTATTATATTTGTTAATATCATCACTGTTTACTTAATCTTGATATTATTTTAGCAGTTTGAACTTGTAAATCAGGCTTTAATATTACTAATTTTTTTTTTTACAAAATTTTATCAGTTTTGAAGTCAGGACAAGAATGACACATACTTTTAGGGGCTGATTTACTAAGGGCCGAATTTAAATTAGAATAAATTTCAAATTTCAAAAATTCAAATTTCGAATTAATTATGATTGAAACCAGCCATATTCGATTGAAAATGACCCCAAAAAAAATTTGAGGTTCGATTCTTCACTTTGAAATTTGACCCTTAGTAAATCAGCCCTTTATAGTTAAAGAGAAAATAAAGTAATTTAGTTTTGTTTTGGACATAAACATAACTTTACTGATATTTATAACCCAGTTAATATGTGTGTGGCTAAATGTATTCCATAGTTACATAGTTAAGTTGGATTGAAAAAAGTCCATCAACTTCAACTCCTCCAGTGCACATACAGTATATAGTCATACAGATATATATATATATATATATATATATATATATAAACTATACAGATGAAGCCACTTTGGATTGTGTGCTTTGGTATGCTAATGAAAAGGTTAAATGCATTAAATGAGTTAAGATAACTTTAGATAACACAGTTTCTTCAATTACCATGATGCATTTAACACACAAATCCAAGTGGCTGCATCTTTATATACCTATATCTATACTAATTGTAGATTTTAGTATCACAATAATATTAAATAACATGCTTAGTCAAAAACCCATCCCAACCTCTCATAAAGGCATTAAAATAATCAGCCATCACAACATAATCTGGCAGTGAATACCACTGCCCTCACTGTGAACAGCCACCTATGCTGCTTCAAATGAAAGTTTTGTTCATCTAGTCTAAAGGGGATTCTTACGATTCTGTCTCTGTTTAAATAAATTAGTGTGTGTGTGTACACATATTTTGTAATTTGTTACACAACAGGTTCATTATAAGTATGTGTGTCATATATGTAGAGCCCCAGGCATTTCCTCTGTTGTATTATCTATTCAGCCTGAGATATAGGTAGAACACAGAATAACAGAGTAAAAGAATGGAATATTTGTCAAAAGTAACTCAAAGAAACTGGACTTGCTGAGATATTTTAATGAAGACGTTTCACTGCTCATCCGAGCAGTTTTTTTAATCCAACCACAACAGCACATTTTAAGTCTTCAAAGAGGTGACATCTGAAATTCACAGTGGTGTTGATTCTGTGTAGTTACAGTGATAGGATTACCAATGTGTCATGCAACTCCTAGAAAGCAGGTGTTACTTGTGAGAGTTGCATGAATGGATGTGTCAAGAGTTCTGAAACCACGGGGAACAGATGTGAGAACAGCATTGTATGTAGCAGACAGGTGGTGTCGAAGGCCCACTGTTCCCTCTGTCCAGGGATGGTTTCTCCACCTTAATGTGAATCACCTCTTTCACACCTATTTCAAACCAGCGGTCTTCTTTATCCATAATTTGGACATTGCTATCTTCAAAAGAGTGTCCCTTGTCTTTTAGGTGTAGAAAAACAGCCGGGTCTTGCCCTGTAGAGTTCGCCCTCTTATGCTGATCCATTTGCTTATGGAGCAGTTGTTTTGTCTCCCCAATGTATAGATCAGTGCACTCATCACTACACTGGACTGCGTATTCCACATTACTTTGTTTTCCCTTAGGAGTTGGATTCTTTGTGTGTACAAGTTTTTGTCTCAGTGTGTGTCTCAGTACATGTGCTAGGTTTGAAAAACACAAGGACATGGTGAAAATCCTCCTGAGTTTCTCAGACACTGCAGCTACATATGGAATGACTATGTATTGCTTACTATTGTCTCCGGGTGGTTATTTCTTTTGATGTTCCTTTTGACAAAGGCCCAATCTGGGTATTCACACGCTTTTAAAGCTCCTCTGAGATATTTATGCTCCTTGTCCTTGGACTCTGTATCAGTTGCCACATATTCCACCCTGTGGTGCAGAGTTCTAATAACACCGAGTTTGTGTTCCAGCGGATGGAGGGAATAGAACAACAGATATTGATCCGTATGAGTAGGTTTCCTGTATACCTCCGTTTTTAAGTTACTCCCCTCTTGGATGCAAATTAAACAGTCCAAAAAAGCAAGTTAGTTCTCGTGGACACCTTCCCTTGTGAACTTTATGTTATTGTCCACAGAATTAATGTGTTCTGTAAAGGCCGCCACGTCATTGCATATGATTTTAACCCAAGTGTCATCCACATACCTACACCTGTGACTTGGTATAGTTCCCTGGAAAGTAAGTAAAGCCCTCCTTTCCACTTCCTCCATGTAAAAGTTAGCTGCAATGGGAGAGACAGTTGAACTGAAGAAGCAGCTTGGATGAGCAGTGAAATTTCTTCATTAAAATATCTCAGCAAGTCCAGTTGCTTTGAGTTACTTTTGATAAATATACCATGACCTGGATGAATGAGAATCTTCATAGTCATAAAAGAATGGAAGTATTGACAGACACATACAGTACATATTATAAAGGAACAGTCCAGTGTAAAACTAAAAACTGGGTAAATAGATAGGTTGTGCAAAATAAAAAAATAATAAAGTTAATATAGTTGCTAATATAGTTAGTAATGTAATGTATACAGGCTGGAGTGACTGGATGTCTAACAACACAGAACACTACTTCCTACTTTTCAGCTGTCTAATGCTGATTTACTGTTGTCAACAACTTTATAGGGGGCCGCATGGGACATAACTATTCAGTGAGCTTGCAATTGATCCTTAGCATTCAGCTCATATTCAAAGGCAAACAGTTATGACCAATGTGCCTCCCTCAAGTCATTGATTGGCTACTGCCTGGTAATCAGTGGAAACCAAGAGATCTGGAAAGCAGGGAGTAGTGTTCTGTTCTGTTCTGTTCTGTTAGACATCCAGTCACTCCAACCTTTATACATTAGGGGGCAGATTTACAAAATTCATGTGACGAATTCGGAGTTCGATCACATTTGCATAAAATTCTAATTCAAATCTTCGAATATGCAAATTAGGCTAATTCGACCATCAAATATTCAAATTCGAATAATTCGAATAAAATTTCATTTGAATATTCGACTATTCGATGGTCGAAGTACTTCCCCTATTTAACCACCTAGTTCGCCAGATCCAAGCTGCTGAATTGGGGACCATTGTATTTGATTGAATAAAAAAAATTGGATTGATCGATAAAATCGATCAATTGAATTTTTTCTATTCAATCATTCGTTCTATCGATCGAATTGAGGTAAAATCCTTGGAATTTGATATTCGAATTCGAAGGATTTTACTTCACATGGTCAAATTTCTAATTTTTTTTTTTATTCGAAATTTGACCAGTAGTAAATCTGCCGCTAAGTATTTGGCTAACTAACTATAATAGAATTTTTATTTTATTTTACACAGTCTATCTACTTACCTAGTTTTTATTTTTATACTAAACAATTCCGTTAAGATATTCTTTTTGGCTTCTAGAAAGGTTTGCTTTTATGGTTGTATCAATGTCAGATATATCCACTTTGACGATCTAATAAAAATGTAGAATTAAAATAGTACATCCACCCACAGTAATTTTAGGAGCATCCAAATCCTACCCTTTGTTATGTTTTCCCTTTGAGGCTTACACTGTTGAATTCTTGCATCTTCTGTTGCACTCTATTAACTCAGCTTTATGAAAATTAGTAAATTATCTCCAGTTTCTCATGGTCAAAGAATACTATAGAGTTATGTTTTGTTTTTATATTATAGGCCATTCACTTTTAATACAAAATCTCCACCCCCTGTGTATCTATTATGAAGCAGCATTATTGTGTGCTTGAATTTGTAGCAGCACCCTCACTGTAGGGATTTTACAGTTTTTATTTTTTTAGTTCTTTTCCAAATACAGTAATTTTTTGGGTAACACTCACTCGCTTGGCATTTAGTAAATGCTATATGTGGGATTGCCATTGTTATCAATATTGACCTTTCTCCACTACACTGTCTTAGAATCTCAGCTTTGATCTTTTAACCCACATACTCTAAAACTACGAAAGTCATGCAATGTATTGCAGATCAGGATAAAAAAGTATGAATGGAAAATAATGTACTTGAAAATACGAATACCTGGAAAAATGCAGAGCGAATACAAAAATACGAAAACTCTCAAAGTCTGAATTGATTTTAAATGGTGCAAGGATCAGAGCAGCTCCCATTGATTTTTTTGTCTGGAAAAGTTTTGTATTAGTGGTTTCGGTGGTTTTACAAGTAATAAATGTCAAATTTTTAGAGCTTTTTTTAAAAAAAATGGGGCAAGCACAAATTTAGAGATTTTTGGAAAAAAAATTGCAATTCATTTGCCATTAAATAGTCCCCTTAAAGTCTTATTTATAAACACAGCGCATGGTGCAATTCACCATGTTTTTCATCTATAATGTATTGTTTTTCCCCAGAATTCCTGAGGATTTATGATGCCTTGCATCCTGCAGATTTGCACAATGCATCACAATTTGTACTAATTAGTGATGGGAGAATCTAACTCGTTTTGCTTTGCTGAAAATTCGGAAAAAAGCGAACATTTGCCAAAATGCATTGAAGTCTATGGGCGACAAATTTTTATTTTGATGCGCGACAAATTGCTCAACAAAGTTTTGACACTTGACAAATTTTTTCACCCATTAGAGTCTATGGGCATAATTTTCGTGGTGACATTTTTCACTAATCACTAGTGCTCATTACCAGGTTTTGTGCATGAAATGCAAGCTGCAGGCAACATTTGCAGAATGGGTATGATGTCATTTGTAGCAATGCACATGATGTTTGCATGCAATTTACTTTGTAATAGAAACTACCTGCAAGAGCATCCATGTCTAGGGAGGTGCTAATTTCAGGGTTCCCTTGTATCAATACATACAGTTGAATACATTACATGAAAGCAAGATGGGTGGGTGCATTGGAACTTTCACAATTAAATGGAAGTGCAAGAAGTTTGTTTTGACACAAGTCACTTTTATGAACATTCTTGAAAGGTGCACAACTTTCTGTACAACTGTCTATTTAGTTACAATATACTGTCAAAAAAGAGCCTTCCTGTCTTTAAACTGAGATGTTAGTGTATGCCTACTTGTTTACTCACTTGCTTTGCACTAGTACATACAGTACTCTTTTGACACATATAAAATATTGCATGTTCTGCAAAGATAATACATCTATTAAAGGAGACATATTGTGTAAAAAATAAGAATGTACCAGCGTATTTTACTCATTTAGATATAGAAGAATTATGCTTTAAAAAGTAGTGTTTCATACTGATTTATTGAATATTTCTGCCAAAACTCCAAATAATCCCACCCTTCCCTTCCACTTACTGCTCCCTGAATTCCCAGGCTATGCAGGCGTTTGCCGGCGGCTCTCAGCTCATTGCACTGTAGGCCAGGAACCAATCAGCAGCTAGCAGGACCTGATAGGGAACTGAATACTGTCTGTGCTTGTGTGACTGCAGGGCTGTGATTGGCAGTCCCCCTCCTACTGTGCTTTTGGCAGGGACCGTTAGGGCATGTCCACCCCTCATTTGAAACAAAAACAGGTAACAGAGAACATCTATTTTTAAAGATTTTTAGCACCATGTAAAAGAAACACCATTTATTACTGATTATTGTCTACAAAATTAGGGGTTTTTCATTTATCCTCTAAGTCTCCTTTAAATATTTTATTCAGGAGGAAGGTGCCCTCTTGCTATAATTTTCCTTTATGTACTTGTAGGAATTCTCTGTGAATTCTTAGAACATAATTATTTGTCACCATAATACTTTATAGTTCCTTAAATTCAAAATCACAAGAGACATCAAGAAAGCTTGAATATATCTTATTCACTGGTACCTTTTGTTCTATATATTAGTTTCAATGTTGTTTGAAAACTAACCTCTTCAGACATCAAAGACATACTTTGTATTTGTACCTTCTAGTCTACATGATATAGAGGAAATATAGAATAATATAGCATTTGTGACTTAACACATGGTATATTGGCATGGGTATATTGGAAATTGATTCCACCCAGTATGGCTTAAATTAATGAAATAAGTGGTTTTGCTCTTTACTTTTTAAAATTGTTTTTCAGAATGTGTCTTACTCTATAACAAACATGTAGAAAGGCATGGCAGCAGTCATCCTGGCAAGTATAAAGTTACAGCTGGGACATCATTTTCAGCTTCACATTTGTCCTGCTGTAAAAATATGTTATAAGAAAATGGGGGAGAAGTGCTACAAATCTGTTCTTGTAATAGTTAAGGGAGCGTGAAATGATTACCAAAATACAGATTAGAGCATTTTTGTCTACAGCTATTCTGTCATATACACAGTCCACTTCCCCTTGACTATGAAAGTAATCAAATTGTGTTTTCCTTTGTTTTATTGCATGACCTTTCCTACCAGAACTTTTGTTGACAGGCATGGCACAACCCACTGTGACCATTATATTAGCTTTGTTTCTTTACTTTACCTTTTGGTTTTTATTTCTGTTAGACCCGCATGTTAAATACTAAATGTCCTGGTTTTCCACTGAATGGTGGAGTGTAGACCTGTATTTACTAGTAGGATATAAGGGTCTTGAAAAAGATTTATCAAGGGTCAAATTTAAATTATTTTTTTTTTAAACTCCCATCAACTCGGAATTCAAATTAAAAAAGACCAACTGAAATGTATTTTAAATAAATTGAATTATTTAACTTTGAATAGGCTGTAGTCGATTGTTCGAATCAAATTCAGATCGTAGTCAATCAAATTCGATTTAAAGTATTTAAAAAAAAAAGTAGAGTGAGTAAAGTAAAGTGGAGTCCAATGACTCCAAACAGGTTCTAGGAGGTTCCCCATAAGCTAAAACAGCAATTCGGTAGGTTTTAGTAAGAATTTTAAAGAGATATTTTTTTAAAATTTAAATCAAATTTGGAATATTCCCTAGTTGATGTTCACTAAAATTAGCTCAAAATTGGAATTTAAAAATTCAATTTCATTTGCTGAACTTTCTGGTAATTTACCAATAAGTTACTCACTAAACGGGATGCTGGGAATTTTAAGTGGCCACCACTGTGTAAAAAGTTTCAGGCACACATATACATGCTTCTAGTACATATGCCACTAGTACAGCAACTCTATATGAAAAACAAAATCAAATTATTGAGAAAAGTATCCTAGAACAAGTACAGTAAATCAGATTTCAGATTAGTTACATAAACAAGTGCTTCACAGACTATATACCAGGCCTAGGATTGCCAGTAGCACACCTCACCGCAGTCAACCAGCTAAGCCACACAACATGTGCACATTTTTCCATCCCATATCTTTCTGTTAACAATTATTGCTTTCAAAATGCATTAATAATGTATTCAGATGAAGCCACTTTGGATTGTGCATTTGATACAGAAAAACTTAACTCATCTATCCCATTTATCCCACTTAGCACAGAATATTGTGTCACAGCATCCCATCCAATTAAAGAGTTCACCATTGAAAACAATGGTGCTTTGGTATGCTAATGAAAAGGTTAAATGCATTAAATGAGTTAAGATAACTTTAGGTAAAACAGTTTCTTCAATTAACCCTGAGTCATGATGCATTTAACTCACCAATCCCAGTGGCTGCATCTGTAGTTATAGTTATATATAGAGTTATACAAACCACTGCTGCTGTTACTGTATATACATTGCACAGTTATTTCCTTACACAAATGCATTGCCAATTTGGACACTTTTGTGAGTTTCTAATATTCAGACAAGCCAGAACATAACACACAGGGACAGACTGGAGGGTTTATTGCATTCAACTTTCCACTGAAAACCATTTTTAGTATAATAGTATTAAACAACATAGGGGTCATTTATGGTGTGCAAGGCAAGGTGTAAAATGTTTTCCCCATGTTTATTGCCCTTTGCTCCCTGCACTGGACATTGAAGATTTGCTATAGGTCTCTGTCCACCAAACCAAAATGCATCCCCCCATTTTATATAGCATGGGTGGGTGGGGAGTGGAACTAGGCTTACTGTCAGAAGATGCAACAGGACTACTTACCACTTGCCAAATAGCAGTCAGTCAGGACAGTCAATACCCTAATTACATCTTATGCCTTACACCCATATTCAGATTTATCACCAAAAGGCAGAACAAATAAGTGAATAACAGCTGAAATTGGATAACCAGATACTGTTTGTGTGCTACAGCAGGCACTTTTTAAGGACAAATTAAAATTGCACAGAAAGTCTGAAATCCTTCACTAAATATTGCTTTTTGAGTCTACATTTCCTTCTCCAATGGCCATCTATTGCAGAGTGAAGTGTCTTTAGTAGGTAAAAGTCAGTAGCTATCAAATAATTTGGACACTGAGCCTTTGTTTCTTGTATGTCTGGACATGTGTTTTACCCTCAATCATTAGGCTATATTCCTATTATTCTTTTATTACATTGTTAAAAGGATATTTTTTAGAGATCTTTTAATGAAAGCATATAAGGGAATGATAAATTAATAATTTTGAAATTGAATTTTGAATTTTGAATAAAACATTCTTTCAAGTATATTAAAAAGTTGTGATACATTGCAATGCTAAAGATGAAAATTATAATTAAGATTTATGGAGATATGCTCAATGAATATTTAGAAATAATGGTCAGAACAAAATTTCATGCTTTTAAAGACATGGAACATTGACGACTAAAATGAATAACAAATTATGCATTTTTTCTCCTACAAAAAAGAAGAATATTATAATGTTTGAAGCTTAATTAAAATAATGCAATAAATATTTTAAAAATAATCTTCCATTTACAGTACATGGGAGTTCTATACATTTGTGAGCTGGTGGTTGTATTAGTTAACTTTAAACTGTTGAAGCCACTGTGTAACTTGCAGTTCAATATGCAAATTATCTCATTAAATCTAAAGACCATTTTTTAAATGACTGCAAAAGGAAGCCAATTTCCATAATATATACAACACATATGGGCAGATTTACTATTGGTCGAATTTCGAATATAAAAAAATGTAAATTTCGAATTCGAAGGGAATAGTGGGGAGGTAAAATCCTTTGAATACGATCGAATATAATATTCAAATCAAATTTGAATCAAATATTTGAATGATTTTAAGTGATCAATCAAATTTTTTATATTCGATCAAAGATAATGATGCCTATTTCGGTAGCTTTGATCTGGCGAAGTAGGTGGTTGAATTAAAATTTAAAGGGGAAGCATTCGACCATCAAATATTCGAATAAAATTTTATTCGAATATTCAAACCATTCGAATTCGAATATTAGATGGTCGAATTTGCCTAATTTGCATATTCGAAGATTCAAATTTAATACAAATTTGATCGAACTTCGATTCTTCATGTGAATTTCATGTGAATTTAGTAAATCTGCCCCATATTATTTACAGAAATCTGTTTAATCAATCTGATGTGTAGGAAATGGTCATTACATATTCTGGCCAAAAACATTTCTTTATACAGATGACCTGACAAAAATAGTCACAGCCCTACACTTTCAACAACTACCTTAGTCATCTCCCAGTAAATTGTTTGGCCACTGCTCTGTGTTTGAAATGTCACATAATGATATTAATGCAACTTCACCATGTACTTATGTAGCCAAATATCAGTATCTGCTGTTATAGTCCTGGTGTCCAATATATCATAAATAGCTCTGTGTGAGGACATATTAAGTTAGCACATTGTTTTGTATTGTATTACTGTAAACCTGCTTGCCTTTTATCTGTGTCCTAACCATCTTTGCATTAATTAAAAACTTCCCAGATTCAGCAGAGCTAATTATGCTGTAATTTCACTGCACCAGTGCTAAGCAGGGTCAAATCAGTATCATTAATATTTTGATGATATCCTTAATGGTTCCTTGCATCACATAAAGGCATATTTGACATTGTATGAAACTGTTTTTCAGCATTTTGGCTGTTGGGTTAAATACTGTACCTACAGGTTTTTAAAATATATATATATATATATTACACTTATTACCAGTATGTTAGTATGTCAGTACTCAAGTTAATTATAAATCTAGCACAAATTTATGTTGTTTGAACTGATAACTTTCAACATTTTTCAGTACAAAGGTATGAACTCACTGGGAATTTGTCAGATTGTACTATGATTCGAATTGAATGGAAGAGAAAATTGAAATCAAATTTGAAAATTTTTTTTTAATTTTGAATTTAATTTTGGGCTTATTCGAATAGCCCAAAATTCAATTCAAATTGGCCAAATTTGAAAATTTGAATTCAAATTCGATAGTCGAAGTACTGGCCCTTTAAAAAAAAAAATTCAATATAACAATTCGGCTGATTAAACCTACCAAATTTCTATATAACCCTATGGGAAGCTCCCATAGGATTTTCCCAAGTTTTTTTGATCGAATAAAAAAAAATCGATTGAATAGTTAAAATCGTTCGAATCATTCGATTCGAGTGGTTTTAATTCGATACAAATTCGATGGTCAAATTCAAGGGTTAATTAACCCTCGAATTTGACTCTTAGTTAATCTGCCACTTATTGTCAGGAAAGCATTTTAATTATATAAATATAATTTGTTTTTGTATAAATTGATTAATCTCTAAACTGTAGGTCAAGCTAATTAAAGACAATATACATATAAGATCATATGTGAACAACCCTCCATATGTAATGTTGGCTCTAGGAAAGGGGTCTAGCTCAGATAAGTCTCTTGAGTCCAGTTTAAGCTATCTATCAGCTTTTTGATGGGAGTAATTAAATGTATGTAAATGTATAAATCTTCCAGTACCTTTTTCATCTTTATCTGGTTTGAGCAAAGATTGACCTCTTCTAATTAGAATCCCTTTGGAGGTTGCATTAGGGAATCTAACCTTTGTCCTTTTGAATGACAAAAACATAATTTTAAGTAATATGTGCTGTAAACACATACGGAAGGAGCATAATATACTATAATAATATATTATTGGTGAGTTGTGTGTTTGTAACATCTCTGTAGAGAATATTGTTACTTTTAAAGAGTTTAGATCTCATTATAATCTTGAATATTGTTAAAACATATTGACAGAAATAAGAATCAATTTAGCAATGGATTTTGTTACTGGTATTGTAGAAAATGTTCATATATTTCAGATATTACTTTGCACAAGTTTTAGTTGGTCTTTGGTTATACTGGATTTTTTACATCATATTTTGTTAATTCTTTTGCAATAAGGGCAGTTCAATTCTAGAAACTAATTACACTTCTGACTTAACAGGGATTTATTGAGAATGAAAGATTTCCATTTAGGATGTAATAGTCAACAAGGAGCAGAAAAAGTTTGCTCAGTATAAAGCATATTCTAATTAAAACTTATTAAGAATAAGTACCATTTTTCTGTCTATGCGCTTTAACATACATTTTAGACCTTGAAAGTTCTATTAGAATTTCTGTCTGATGCTGTCCTAGGGCACAGGTCACGCGGAACTTGCAATTGGAAGTTAGTGGAGCGCTATACACATTGGAATTCTAATTAAGAAGACTGAAGCACTCCTAAAAATCAGAAAACTAATAATTTTAAATCACACAATACACATCAGATCCAGAATCCCATTCAAATGAAAAGAGAAGTACTTATAGAAGACAGTGAAGTGCCACAATAATTTCAAATAACTATGTGTAGCGCCAAGTAATTCTGAAGTGCTGAAGTGCTTCATTATTTTTAAAAAGGGTTTCAGTATGAAAGTCAAACAGACTTCCACTGCAGTGACAATGTGAACTGATTTAATAAAAAAAAAATCACTTTTCCTTGGAACATTAGCCAATAAAATGTACATACACCCATGCATCAGTGACTTCTAGGAGGTAGCAGGAATTAAAATGTTAGACTGAGGAAATTAAAAGCTTAATCTTTTTTAAGGATCTTGGGTCATATCAGTTAACTGATGTTTTGCAAACAGCCATTAAAGTTATTTCTCAATTTGTCACATAAGCCTTAGATTTTTAAACCCAATATTTGAATTTGCTGTAAGTGCTATGAACTTGGATGTAAAGTAAAAAGCCATTCAGGGAGATGCTCAGCAAAATAAAAATGTTTTATTTGAGCTTGAAACCGCATGCAATATTAAGTCAAGCTTTTTTTTTTTCTTCCAAAAGTTGATCACTTTGCATTTAAAGAAAAACATATTTCTTCTTGGTTATTCAGCAATTGTATTGTTTGTCAAGGGTAGAGATTGGACTGCCAGAGTATTTCTTGGTGCCCAAGGCCATAATGGGTCCCAGCCAAGGATATATAACATCTGACCTTTCATATTTTACTATATATATCAGTATACTGCAACAACTATAATATTTGGAATGTTCTTCATGTAATTGTTGAGTGTTAGGTCTTTTAGTGGGCCCTGTTGACCAATTATATATCTATGTAAATATGTAAATTTATTCTCATATACACATGTACATAAGTGTTCCTGGTTATAAGGGTTAACAAAAGGGATAGTTGAATCGAAATATATATTTATTTACAAAAGCTATTGACACATATCTATGGAAATAATACACATAAAATAAGTTACACTACATAAAATGTATAACAAATATTTACAAAAACAATTCTAAATATGTATATGTTGGATCTAAATCCACTGCCTCCCTGATACTCATCCTTCCATTTGGTCTGGCATCGGTGTTCTCACTCGAGGAACTTCCACACTCTCTGCCTAACTTAGCCTATTGTATTAACGTAAAGACTGACCATAGGTACATGTGTTAAGTTGTGATTGGTCAGTGGCCAATAAGTTAGGGCATTCAAGAATCAGGACACTGGAAGGTGGAAAGAAAGTTTGGAAACGGGAAGGGCTGGATTCTCAGCTGCTCTTGGTCAAAGGGGAGGGGACTGTGCAACTGTGTACTAAATAGTAGCGTATGAAGGCTGTTTCTGTTGTGTCCTGATACTATCTAAGATGTAAATCACATAGCATTCTATACACCACACAACATGTACATGAAATATACCCTTATTGTATATAATAAAGATACGACACAAACAAATCTCCTTAAGGTAACAGGCCCTAGGAGGCCAAGTCTGACACTGGTCAAGTGACTTATGGGTAATTTAATTATAGGTACAAGCTATCGTTCATTACATTAGACTTATAACACTATGCACCACTTTTATTAGCCCAAATCAGTCAACCAGCAGGTAATATTTACTGGTCAAGGTTTAAAAGCAAACATATCATTGGTTGCTATGGATAACCTCATCAAAATCTAAGTCAGTAATTAGATAACAATGATTTATTCTTATTTTTCTATTTCAGTTTTGAATGCTATATAATGCAAATATATTCTTATTGAATTAGATAGCTTGCTTCACTGACACAATATGGACAATTATACTAGGATGACATCAGGTAGAATGGACTGACGATAGATACATGTAAGCCTGATCTCCAAATGTTCAGGCAAGGCATTTGATTAAGTGCAATTATCTACAGTATGTACGGAAAAATAGTTTCAAACTATCAATTAAATTTTTTTTTGCGGGGGTCATCCTTTGCACAGCTGCAGCCTAGTGTAGTAAATGGTGGGCTGCCTCTGATATAATAAAACATTTTGATTTCACAGAATGCAAACTTAGGGGAAGATTTACTAAGGGTCGAAGTCAAGGGTTAAAAAACCTTCAAATTTGACCATGGGAATAGCATGGGAATTAAAATCCTTCAAAATCGAAGGATTTTACTGCTATTCGATTATATATAGCTGAAATATGTATTGAAAGGTCTTTTGCTAAGCCTATAATCCTTCAGTCTTAAATGAGTCTGATTCCAAAAGGCTCCCTGAATTGTTTCCTACTAGACTATTGCTAATATCACCAAGATATTGTTCTTTATAATTGTCTTGCAACATTTTGGGTGGATTTGGATTTCAGCTTCTCTACAGAATCTCTGTTAATTTATAGATACTCTTTGTGAACTCCCTGACAAATATATTTAATGGTTACATGGGTTACAGCTTTGGCTCACTCCAACCTTTTCTAAATGAAGTCTATAATGTGCTAAAAGAGATAAGAGAATTACTGATTGTACTCATGGCAGATGCTGTAAGAACTCATTTATACAGTCTACCTAGCTTTGGAATTGTGCAAATGTTTCCCAGTGTCAGATATGCACCCACAATGCATACAACAGCTAAACAGTGATTTGTTTTAGATTCAGTTAAATGTAAACATTGATGTGATAAGATCATTGCACATGCCTCAAAAATTTGCCAGGGGTTTTAAAGAAGTCCAACAAGCATATAAAGTATTTGAGCGTCTTCAAGATATTATGCCTTCAGTTATGCAAAGAAGATGATTTCTGCCACGGGATGTCCAATTACCTTTTTATGTAATCTACTTTTAATATGCAATGGGATAACCCACCTTTGAGCTATATACATAAACAGGAGATAGAAAACTTTGGAAAGCATTACATTCATGAGTTTTAGTGCAAAATAAGTAAAAAATTCAGTCAAAATTTGACTTTGAAAGTTGATAAAGCGGCCCCTTAATGTTGAATGTACATTTTAATTTAAAAACAAATTGTTTAGCTATAGTATTCTTTGACTCTTAATTTATTTTTAAGATGCGGATTAATTATACAATATATGCTGCTAATATTTAAAATCAACAGTGTATACAGATGAAGTTATGTTGATAAAAAAACTTCTTTTAGAGAGAGGTTATTAACAAGAATTTGAAAGTTATTATTTATTATTAACAAGTATTTTTAGAGCACCAACATATTGTGTAGCGCTATAAAAAAATATGTTTATACAAATAAATCACATGAATTACATATAAATATATACATATATGAATATACAGAGTTCCATTATTAACCTACACTAGTGGCAATTTATTCTACAAAATAGAAAGGGCAAACAATTAGCAAAACGTGAATGTTGACACCCACGTCAATTTTGACACCCACAACAATTTTGATGCCTGTGACAATATTTGATGCCTGTGACAATTTGATGTGCACCTATTGTCTCCAAATGCATTAAAGTCAATAGGTGCAACAGTTGTTGTGCGCATGACTATTCTGATGCAAGTCCAAATTTTTTTTAACACAGCAAAATTTTGCCTCAGTTTACAGGTTTATTTGACATCAGGAAATTTGCGCCTGGTGAATTTATTCGCCCATCACTAACCTAAACCTTATTCACCTGGCTTTGAAAAGAAGAGCAAAGCTCTTTTACCCTCCATTTTGAACAATGTGTACTATGTGCCCCTACAGAAAATATGCATGAAGGGGGTTATTTATCAAGCTCCAAATACCCAAACTTCGAACAAAAAAATTTAATTTTTCGGAATTTATTAAAGAACATGTCAACCCCAAAAATAATTATTTTCCAAATAAAAGAAAACATGATTCTAAGCTCTGGCTTTTGAAACCATGTTACACAAGCCAACTTGCTGGAGGAGACTGGCTTTTGCAACATTGTTTAAAATGTAACAACCAGGAATTATGCAAATACTGCTTTCAATAGCAGTTGCACTTACAAATAACTTTTAAAGCACCAACAATTTTTGATACCTTAATTTTGGAAAGTTGCTTATAATTGTGTTTTCTTTTATTAGACAAAAAGTCATTTTTTGGGTTGACATACAGATGCAGTCACTTGGATTTGTGTGTTAAATGCGTCGTGACTTAACTCATCTATCCCATTTATCCCACTTAGCACAGAATATTGTGTCACAGCATCCCATCCAATTAAAGAGTTCACATTGAAAACAATGGTGCTTTGGTATGCTAATGAAAAGGTTAAATGCATTAAATAAGTTAAGATAACTTTAGATAACACACAGTTTCTTCAATTAGCCCTGAGTCACGACGCATTTAACTTACAAATCCAAGTGACTGCATCTGTATCCTTTAAAGTCTAATGGTCTGAAAAGTCAGACTCTGAAAATCCAGCATCTCAAAACTCTCAAGGTCCTGTATAATTCAATGGGGAATTTCCCAGTGTCTGGGCTGCTGTATCCAATTATTTCTGGGATTTAGGCTAAGAAGTCTGAAAAATTGGTAGTATTTGTGGAAAAGTCCAAAAAATTGTACTTTTCGAGCAAAGCTTTTCGAGTTGCTCGAATTTCTAAATGAGATCATTTGGAACTTGATAAATAACCCCCTTAGATTTAGGGGCAGATTATCAAATTGTGAGTTTAGAGCTTAATAAATAAAATCTCACCCATGATCTAGTCATTCATATGGAATTTTTTGAATTACAGTATATTTATCAATGGGTGAAAGTTAGGACTCACCATTTGATAATATGATTCTAACACTCCCATAGGAATAAATGGTGAGTCTGAATACCATGTGCAACATTTTAAAGGGAAAAAGCTGTGGAAAAAGAATGGATAAAGGTTCTTATCTGGATGGAAACATTGGACACAAATAGAATGTGAAATAAAAAGTTTTTTGTTTTCAGTTGAATACAAGGGTGTGCTCATCCTTATCAGCCATATGTATACTTAACCTATGGTACACCTCAACTAATTGGAGACACATTGATTGAATTGAGGGTTCATTGAATGCAGTAAGTGCACAGTGATAGTTAGGCTCACTGAAACTTTGGACCTTTAAAAAGAGCTGATGAGTCAAGTCTAAAGTTGCTATTTTCTTAAACCATTTGAATTAGAAAATGCATGTTATCTGGAAAGATGCTCAGAGATCCACTCCAAGTAGTTTATGTCGATTTATTCTAAGGAGTTTAGATATTCTTTAATTGCATTTTTTATTTACAAATCTGCATTAAAGATTGGTGTTCATTATTTATGTACAGTATTTCTGTGAAATAAACATCTAAAGTTTTAAAACAGGCAAAGTGTTAAATAGATTACAACAATTGATCTGATTACAAAATAAGTGCACAAGGAGACAACGGAAACACTGTTAATAGAAGTTTTCAGGATAATTTGAATTTATGTGTGTAGGATTGAGCATAATATATAAATAATACATTTATAAGTAGAAGATTACATAGCTGAGAATTCAAGTAATATGAAGCTTAATGACACAGCACATCCAGTTTGTGTGTGGCACTTTATACATTCTAGAAAACACTATTTGTATGTGAGTATGCTATGCACTCTATAAAACACACATTTGTGTATGTGTGGTTACTCTATACTTCATGAATTGCAAACTTCCAAACCTAACACTTGTATCAAGAGCGGGTGCTAATTTCCAGCTAAATAACTACTGTACAGAATATGTAGTGAATAGAGCATACAATGATTAGAATAACATGGTGCTTCACCTCTCCCAAGATGCAAAGGGGGAGCTAGTACTTTTAGATTAGAGCAACTTTGAGTAAAAAATGTAGAAGAATACAGGGAATTAAATAATACCACTTAATTTAAACTTGCTTGGGCATAAGTGTTTCTCCTCATTTAACTTCATCTAACTTCATTCTCCAGGTACATTTTACCAACATATCTATATAAGTAAAAATACACTCATGAGAGGAATGTGCCAACCTGGCATAAATTATCTGTACAAATGTGTATTTGCCCTATACAATTGTAGTAGGAAAAATTCTCTGGAGAATGTTCATCATGATGAAATGAGGCATGTGTTATTAGCAATGGAGGAGGTAATTTCTTTGTAATACCACATTGATTATCTCTGCATCTTTAGACCTTTGCAAGGGTTAACAGAAGGCTAATCTTATGCTCAGTAATATTTTTATTGCACTGTACTGATTCTTCTCTTAGTGCAAATATGTTACCAGCAAGTGTAAGCCATGATATATGATATAATAAACACTAGGAATTGAAAAGATCCAGGGTACAAGCTCTCCAGAATCTTTATCAAGCATTTAAATTATGGTACTGGGAATCACCAAGGAGGAAACATGTTGGGTTCTTATATAATATATAATATTATATTGCCATTCTGCTTGCAAGTTCCCATAAACTTCCTATTTAATAAAAACATGTATGAACATATAATTTAAAGTATTTTAAAATAAATTTACAAAAAATAATACTGTAATAAGTTGAATCTTAACAGCTGGAATAAAGTGCATGAAATCCCAATGATAGATCTATTGATGATGTTCTTTTCTAATTACTTTGCTTGGGAGTCCCAAGTGATGCCACTCACAGTTACTCAATTTGAACAAGATGCTCCTTTTATAATTGGTACTAAATTATATTAGCATATTGCTTCAAAGTGTTTACATTATTTTTTAGATACGCTTGAGTAAATTTGCCTGCTCGTCAGGGAAACAAAAAATGGTTGCAAAGTTTTTCCCTTCTGAAAATGATATTATTATCACTGTAAATCAACCTATTTTCTAGGGTTCAATATGTATCTCATAAATCTTATGGATTAAATGGAAGGTACTTATGAAAATTCAAATTTATGTAATTTTAAAAGTTTTTCAAACTCAACTAATCTTACATTTGAAAAAAATCACAAAAAGTCTATTTATTTATCACATCAGAAAATAAAAAGCAGGAATGAATAAAAATATTGAATAAATTTGAATAAGAATCTGAAAACCTTGAAAGCAGAATTTTTGTTTGCTTACAAAGAAACCCCCCAAACCTTTAAAATCTCAAAGCAAAGAAAGATTTTTCAATGAATTTTACTTGACCACGAAAACTTTTAGATGGAGAAGTTTGAAATTATAGATTTTTGTGGTTTTTACACTTGGGGCAGATTTATCAAAGGTCAAGTTGTTTTTTTCCTGAAAAAGTTTTATTTTTCGAGGCTAGTTTTAGTAAATTTATTATGCCCCAAAGCTGCAAATAGCTTGAGCCTAAAATACTATCAAGGTCATGTAGAAGTCAAAGTCAGAGGTCCATTGAACCATTTGAAGATGTTTGTAGCCTTCATGATGTTTGGGGTTTTTTTTATGGCTTTTGCTTTCAATCCATTCAAATTATTTTTCACAGATAACTCAATCAATTTGAGTATTCAAGTTTTCCTGAGTGTTTTACATTCTAGAAAGCACAAAAAAGGGCCTCTAATTGCACTTGGTAGATGCAAAAAATTTATAGGATTTTATTTAAATTGAAATCATTTCAGTTAATCACATTAGATAATTCATTTTTTTAATTCATTAAATTCAAATACATGATTAATGCTATAAATATATTAATTTCATGTTGTAAATATATTACATTCATTAAATAAAAAAATCAAGAAATAAATTACACCAAAAATTTGATGTGATGTGATTAGAGTTGATTTCTTAGTTCAATATAATTCCTGGTAAAAGAAAAATAGGTTGGGCAGGAGGAGGTTAATTTGTAACAATGTTCATAACAACCTTGTTCATATTAAATAGCAAATTGTAGCACTGTGACCAGTGGAAATGCAGTATACCAACTGGAAACTAAAACAAGCAGCTTTTAAATGAACTTGCCATGATAGGCGCAGTTGTCCATTAAATAGTTTTATCCAACCTGCATAATCTTGACAACTTTTTAATGTGCAGTGAAGACAAGATAAGCTGATAGGGTAGGCACTGTCCATTATTATACCGCTAATGTGGAATATGATGAGCTACAAGACTAATATCCCCATAAGTTGGAATGTAGCAGGTAGATCCCTGTACTTGATTAGGCAGTGGATATAAGAGTTGATTCAGGTAAGAGTGCGCGGCAGATGCTGGTAACAAAATTGTATACTTCTCTACCTCTCTTTGGGAATATTGTCCACGATCCACTTCAGTAGTAATGCGGTATCATATTTTGCATGGACTGTTTGTTCCACGTTTCTGTGCTGTGCCGGATGACTACCTGCTACATTCCAACTTATGGGGACATTAGTCTTGTAGCTCATCATATTCCACATCAGCGCTATAATAATGGACAGTGCCTAACGCATCGGCTTATCTTGTCTTCACTGCGCATTAAAAAGTTGGAAAGTTCATTTAAAAGCTGCATAATGGATTCAATTCTCATGCAACTCCAGGCACATATTTTAGTTGCCAGTTGGTAGACTGCATTTCCACTGGTCGCAGTGCTACAATTTGCTATTTAATATTAACAAGGTTATGAACATTATGGCAAATTAACCTCCTCCTGGCCAACTTATTTTTCTTTCACCAGCAAATATATTGGACTAAGAAATCAACTAATCAATTTTTTGTTGTAATTTATTTCTTGATTTTTTTAATTTAATGCATTTAATATATTTACAACATGAAATTAATATATTTATATAAATATTCTTGTTTTTGAATTTTATGAATTAAATAATGAATTATCTAATGGTGATAAACTGAAATTATATCAATTTAAATAAAATTCAATTAATTATTTTTGTGCTGTCTAAAATTCATAGTTACAGGTCTTTTGCACCACCAGGTAATCCAGACTGTGTAGAGTTATTTATAATTGAAACAGAATGCACAGCCATATGTGTATGTAGAATAAAAAATTTTTCATTCTAGTTTTTTCATAAGGGAAAACGTTGTAGCAATTCAACAGAGCACACGTCATCCTGATGCTTCTGAGGAAGTGGTGGGATGCCACGAAATGCGTTAAGCGTGGGGTTACAGGACACACTGTTGTAAGATGGTTTTAATGGAGATACAATAAAGAAGATTTCATGTTTTCAGTCACCGTGTCCTCCGTTGAATTGCTACAATGTTTTCCCTTATGTGTTCGTCTGGATCCGGAGGCGTGTATTACGTGCAGCACAGGTGCTCTTTGAACTCGTGGCCACAGATTGGGTGCTCGCAAGTTTATGCTTTCTATATGTTAGTTTTTTCATAAATAAGCAAATATAGGGGTTGTGAGTTTATTAGCGGTATAAACAACCTCACAAACCTCACAAACTCAACCTTTGATAAATAACTTCCCTAGTAACAATTTTGACGCCAAAAAATTAAATTCAGGGGAAAAAAATAGGAAAGTTAGTAAATCTTGCCTGAGTTACAAACTCAACAAAAAAATCTGACAGAACACATAGGAAGAAGTGAAGTGGGTTGACTAGTGATGGGCGAAACGGGCGCGTTTCGCTTCGCCGAAAAATTCGCGAATTTCCAGAGAAATTCACGAATTTTTCGCCGATTCGCGAAACGAGTCGCGCGTCGCGTCGTTTTTGACGCCGCGTTGTTTCCGACACGTCACGTCATTTTCGGCGCGCGTCGCGTCAAAAACTACGCGAGACTCGTTTTTTCGCGGCGAATTTTTGTTGGCGAATTTTTTTGCCCGTTTCGCGAATTTATTCGCCATCGGCGAATCGCGGGAATTCGCCGCGAATTCGCCCCTGGCGAATAAATTCGCCCATCACTAGGGTTGACCATGGGCAGGAAATACAGCAGAGGGTATAGGAAGCATGTACCATTACAGCAGTACTATGATATTTAGTCATTGACTTAAGGAGATTTTTGTCATTCAGCAAAGGCTAGTTGCATGTTGTTTGACATATCTGACCTACATAAATATAAGAATAATCAAATTATGTGTAATTTTGCATTGCTAGAAGGTAGAAGGCTGATCTGTATTCTCATCTTTATGATTTACTTGAAATTTACGGTAAAGCAAGATCAGCAACTATTTTCATATTCACACTGCAAAATACTTTTTATTTTTCCTTAGTTAGCTAGATTGGCTTCCTCTAGAATAAATCAGCAACTGCATTTGGACTAATATTTACTGTAGTTACCACCCAGTTACAGGTTTTCTGTGTGTTAATAATAGGGGATTTTGAGTTACAGCTTAAGTTGCGCCAATGAAATGCATAAGCAGGGAAATGTAATAAAAGTCAGTAACAAAAAAACTATTTGCAACACAAAAATGAGCAAACAGATTTTCTTTATATTTAGCTTTGAAATCTGACATGGGGCTAGCCATTTTGTCAATTCCCCAGCTGCCCCGGTCATGTGACTTGTGCCAGCACTTTAGGAAGGAACTGCTTTCTGGCAGGCAGTTGTTTTTCCTTCTCAATGTAACCAAATAGTACGCAGTGGGACACGGGTTTTACTATTGCGTGCTGTTCTTAGATCTACCAGGCAGCTGTTATCTTGTATTAGAGAGCTGTTATCTTGTTACCTTCTCATTGTTCTTTTGTTAGGCTGCTGGATGGGGGAAAGGGAGGGGGTGATAACACTCCAACTTGCAGTACAGCAGTAAAGAGTGATTGAAGTCACATGACTTGGGGCAGCTGGGAAATTGACAATATGTCTAGCCCCAGGTCAGATTTCAAAATGAAACACTGACCTGGGGTTGAGAAATGGATTTCAATGCAGAATTCTTCTGGAACAGCACTATTAACTGATGCATTTAAAAAAAAATTTCCTTCTGATGTTTGGTTCAAGTGTAAAATTGGGAATTCAAAACTATACAATAGTGTCTTCTTAAGAAAGCTTTGGGTGCAATGGCACAGTTGTATGGAGAGTTAGGTCTTCTCTAATGTGAGCTTGAATGGAATAGTTAGAGGCACATTTTTTAAGGGTTGAATTTCAAATCCATGTTTCTTTTTAAGTCACATGAATTTGATTTTACTTGAAATTGGATTGTGGGGTATTATTTAAAAAAAAAATATTTTTAAAACTCTGAATATTTTACCAATTAAAAAACTTGAAGAATTTGATTTGAATTATACAAAACTAATGTAAAGTTTTTTCTCTGAAAAAAACTTGAATGTCAGGAAGGCTACAAACATTACCAAATTGATCCCTGGACCTCTACCATTGACTTATACAGTACAGCAGGTTTTAGGTAGCAAATAGGCTAATTCAGATTCTTAAAGGGCCAGAGTATCAAAATTTTCAAAACTCAAATTCAAATATTTAAAAAAAACTTCTAATCGAGTTTGGATAATTCCCTAGTCAAATTTGAGAGTTACTACCATATAAAAAATTGAAAACTGTTTTCCTTTATGAGCAAATTATCATATTGAAATAAAATGTAATGCATGAAAGAAAGAACCTTGGTAGATTTTAAATCCTAAAATCCATTACAATCCTAAGTATAGAATCATTTTGACTGCTTGTTCTCATCATATATTTGCATTTATAACATGACAAACCTAAGCAATTTATCAGTATTTTATGAGTAAAAAAATCAATCAGGCTCACTGTTGAGGCTGAAGAACACTTCTGTTGTATTTTAACAAGATGTTTGATTTGTGAAGACCCTTTGTCATTGAGCTTAGTAAAAGAAGCAAAATAAATGGCCTTCAATGATTTATTTAAAAAAATTTGACAGATAAGATAACTTTAGACTGTGTAATGACAGTGATATTAGCCAAAGGCTTATAATAAAGTTAATGAACTATATAACTGTTCTATATGACAAAGACATTCGCGTTTAAAATTCTACTATCCTTTGTGTAGCTCAGGTTTTTGTTAGAGCTTTTTATACTACCTATTCTTTATTTTTTTACTATCTTATCTGGCATATTCAAAGGTGATCACTGAAGCTTAAGAAATTCAATTAATTCCAAAAACACTTTACAATTTATAATAATTTTGTAACTCATTCTAAATAAAACTGGAAAAATGAAATGATGGTTTTTACAATTAAGTGCAAGCAATCTATACATAATTAGATGATATTGAAGATATATATATGCTGAAGCAACATGTTTCCCATTTATCCATTTATTTTAGCAATAGTTTATTGTTGTCTTATTTTACTGATTTCACCTGATCTGTGGTGTTTACCATGGTACAAAGAATTCACTTGCATTCAAGTATAGCATAGTTTTCCTTTGCTGAGAGCTGGAAGCCATTCTAATGGAGGCATTTTCAGCATAATTCCATCGGATTAAGGGGAAAGGGGCAATTAAAGGGGTTGTTCACCTTCAAAACACTTTTTTTTCAATTCAGTGTTTTTCAGATTGTTCCCAGAAATAAAGGCTTTTTTTCAACTACTTTCCATTATTTATTTTTTACTGTTTTTCCAAATTCTAAATTTAAAGTTGAATAATCGTGTTTCTGGTGTTTGAGTCTGGCAGCTCAGTAATTCAGGTGCAGACTCTAAACTGTTACAATTTTGCAACATGTGGGGGCTGAATTTGAAGTATTTTCCACTTCGAAATTTGACCTTTAGTAAATCAGCCCCTACATGTTGCAAAATCAAATTAAAATACTTTGACTTCGAATATCAAAGTCAAAGTATTTTTCACTGAATTATGCATTCTTTAAGCATTCGATCGAAGTAAAATATTCGAACGATTTTACGTCGATAAAAAAAAAACTTAGAAAAATTGTCTAGAAGGTCCCCATATGCTAACATAGCACTTCAGCAGCTTTTATTTGGTGAAGTAAAAAAAAAAAAAAAATCGAAATTCTTTTTAAAGAAACGGTACCTCGAGTTTTGAAGTCGAAGGATTTTACTATTTGACCATTTGAATCGAATGGTCGAATGGTCAAATTGTCGAAGTAGCATATTTGATGGTAGAATTTTTAAAAAATTTACTTCGAAATTCGAACTTTTTGCATTCGAATATTCACTTCGACCCTTAGTAAATCAGACCCTAAGTTGATAAATTTTTCAGCAGCATCTCTAGAGTATTAGCAATTATTGTTCAGTTCTGACAGCTGCCTGTAATGAAATCCAGGGTAGAGTACTGCAGTGGGTCAGGTACCCGCAAAAACCTGCACTACCCTGCAGGTTGTGGGCACAAGCTCCGGGTGTGGGTATAGACGTGGGTCGGCGGTTCTGCGGATTTGCGCGTTGCGAGTTGGGCCGTGGGTCTTCTAAATAGTGATTTTTACAAAAAAATGTTATCACGCCTACTTCCGATAATGTAAATTCCAGTTACAATGACAGCACTTCCTGATTCTTGATTGGCAGCATGACAGCACTTCCTGATTCCTGATGATTAGCGGGGCGCGGGTCAGGTTTGCAGATAAGGTACTTGCTGGGCGGGTAGCAGGTCCAGGCAGGTAAGAATGTGGATCACAGGTCCAGGTTGTGGGCACGGGTCGTGTACGGGTCGCAAAAAATTGACCTGCGTAGGACTCTAACCCAGGAATTCTGCTCAGCAAGGTCAAATATAAGATATGTATCAACTAATTGTATCCATTTAGAACAGTTTACAGGGTCGGCGACCCCCCCTCCTAGAGCTGCTTCAGAAGTCACAAATAAGAAATAGAAAGTAATTGGAAAAAGTCATTATTTCTGTTGATTTATCTGAAAACAACTAGTTGTTTTAAGGTGAAAAACCTCTTTTGATGCACTTGGCACATCAGGAGAAAACCTGGATTCTTGAAAAAAAATATATATGCTTAACTGTGTCTGGTTTTGCACTTGTATTAGTAAAATTTTGACTTACCATTTTTGCCCACAGATCAGTTGACAATGTCATTCAGTATAAAGATTAGTTAATTAAAGAAATCATTGCATGGATATGGCTCCATACACAAACTCTGTGCACTAATTCATGCAGCAAGAGACATTCCCTTTGTAAATTCCCATAGGTTTAAGAACAGTAGAGTATCCAATAAAACCCTTTTTAAACAGAAACTCTGTATTTGCTTGTACTTAAGTAGAATCACAGATTTAAGTAGAAGCACATACAGAGAAAGCAATCAAGGAGTATTAGCTGCAGGCAATTTTTACTTTGGCTTCAGCCTTTGGGAACTCAATGAGGAAGTATGTGTCAATAAATCAGGAGTACAATGTATTGCATGCAATCAAAGTATTTTGTCAGCATCTACAGTATGTGATGGATTAGGAGGCAATGTTGTTACTGTATGAGGCTGTGGAGCAATCTGTTTGCAAAACCATAAAAAATATGTTTGCAAAACCATAAAAAACTTTGGCCAATTCGAGTCAAAGTACCCAAAATTACTATGAAATTCCCTCTGACCCTTAGTAAATCTGCCCTCAAGTGTATAATTATTTCAGTACTATGAAATGAATAACGATGCCTCCTTATGTTCTGCAAAATACCTGTCACAGAAAAAAATCTTTGTCAATGTCTCTTCCCCTGTGATTTATCACAGTTTACTTAGTAATAACTTTTAGTCACAAAACTTTTGGATATTAGTTAAAATCCCACAATGGACAGCGGAAGGCAAATTATTCTTTTTACCTTTTGACGTAATGTTTACAAATTTTAGGAATACAATTATTTTACAAACAGTGGTGTAAATAGCTGCATACCATACAGAAACCATTAGTGATGGGCGAATCTCCCGCGATTCGCTTCGCCTAGAGATTCGCGAATTTCTATAGAAATTCGCGAATCGGCGAAAAATTCGCGAAACGAGTCGCGGGACGATTTTGTCGCGCGTCGCGTCAACTTTGTCGCGCGGCGCGTCAACTTTGATGCGTCGCGTCGTTTTCGGCGCGCGTCGCGTCGTTTTCGTCGCGCGTCGCGTCGTTTTTGTTGCGTCGCGTCAAAAACGACGCGTGACTGACGCGCGACTCGTTTTTCGGCGAATTTTCGCCAAGCGAAATTTCGCTGGTGATTCGCGAATTTATTCGCCAGCGGCGAATCGCGGGAATTCGCCACGAATTCGAACTAGGCGAATAAATTCGCCCATCACTAGAAACCATCACTTTTTTTTTTTTTAACTAAAAACAATATACTAAGAAATTTAAATCTAAGGGGTTTATTTACCAAACTCCAAAGGCAAAAATCACAACAAATTTGTGATTTATTTTTTATGAAATCGAATTTTTTTTAAAATCTAATTTTTTTTGGAATTTGTTACACCCCAAGGATGGGAAATCTGAAAATATCAGGCCTGTTGAGGTTGCATATAAGCCAATGGGAGAAGTCCCAATGATTTTTTTGGGTTTCGCACAATACCTAAATTATTCGTAGTTTTCAGGTTAAAATAACGAAAATATCCGATAAAATAGTTAAAATCGTGAAAACTGTTTCCCGCAAAGCAAATTTTCAGGAAAATGTAACAAAGAAGCATTATAAACACAAGCGGATTTGATTGGCGTTTGTAGCGGAAAATATTGAGATAAATTTTATAAATAACCCACTAACTATATGATGCAGACTACAATCTGCAAATTATCTTATTTCTGTATTTTTGGTGTTCTAATCTACCTAATTTCTGTGTTATTTGGTTATCAGGGCCAGGTGGTCCCAATATATCCCAATATATAGAAAGCTAATTTAATGATTTTTATTTTGCATTTATTTAATATTTTTTACTTATGACTCTGTTTGTACCCTCCCTTGTTAATTTTTAAGTTTTTAATTTAAAGGACTGCTCTTTGCTTGTTTTACCAGATCCCTAACAACAGCATAAAAGCAGCAGTAACAATATTAATTCACATAAAGAAAAATGAAAGCAAATGTAAACAAATCACACATTATTACATAATACAGTCTTTTTGATGCCAAAAATAAAAAGTTGTGGAAAACTTTTTCGGGATTTATTATTTGACAAAACTGCTGCAATTCTGAATACCAGCATACTCCAACTAAAACATGTGGAGATCATGTAAAAATCAAAAGGCAGATGTTTTGCACTTCGACCCTTCGTAAATCAGCCCCTTAATTTATTTTTTTGCAAAAAACATGAATTTGGATTCAGAAACTGGAATATCTGAGATTTATTAGGTGCAAACATTTTAAAGCTAAAACGTAAAAATGTAGCATCTAAAAGCTAGTAAGTTCATGTAGAAGTCAATGAAAGTTTCACTCTACCTTTCAATTAGAACTTGCAAGATTATTTTGAAATTTGTCACTGATTCATTGAAAGTGATGGGTACAATGGGATTTCCCTATGTTACAGTTGTTTTTTTCACATTTGAAAATAAAATCAAGGTATTCAAAAATTAGATTTTTCATAAATATGCCTCCCCAAGTTGAAATGAACCAATCCTTTAATTGCATAAGTAAAATTCAATAAGACATTGTGTAGCCTATTCATTTCCAAATTTCTTAACACCAATTTGAAAATTGGAGAATGCGTAGCCTGATTTTGTTTTTGTGCAAGCTAAGAAAAAACTCTCAGGCAGAGAGAATAACCACATGGCACCTATACCAAGGGGCACATTTACTAAGGGTCTAAGTGAAAATTCATATGTAAAAAATTCTAATTTCGAAGTAATATTTGGCTACTACAACTACTGAATAGCCCAAAATTTGATTTGGATTGAAAAAATTTTTATTTTTTAATTTTTAAGTACAGTTCTATCTCTTTAAAAAAATTCAAATGTGACACTTTGCACCTTAAAGCTATTTTAGCCTATGGGGGAGCTCCTGGGACCTTTGCAAGTTTTTGAAATTTTAAGGATTTAAAAAATAGGTTGAATCGTTTGAATCAAATGTTGCATTAAAACGATACAAACTATTTTTATTTGATTGAAAACTAACCTATTTGATCCATTTCCGATCGAAAATGCCCTTTAAAAGAAATTCAATGGTCAAATTTCTAAATTTTTTATATTCGAAATTCGACCCTTAGTAAATATGCCCCTAATAGTACAGGTGCCATGTAGCCATTCTTTCTAGGATTCTACCAAAGCCAGTTGCTCAAATAAACCAAATGGAAAGTATATTTTCAGATCTTAATAGGTGCATTATGTTGTATGATTTGGTATTTGGTTTATTTTGTATCACATGACATTAGGTAAAACCTGCATTACTAATGGCTTTATTTTTGTGTTGAAATTATGAAAATAATTTGCAGGCATTCACACACACACATCACACTCACATCACACAAACATCACACACACACACAAACTATACTATGAAATAGTAGATGCTAAATACATCTAGGTGCAGATTTATTATTAGTCTGGCATCAGGTTCAGGGCATACAATGGATAAAAAAAAAGTCTGTCAAATCTTGCACATACATTTAAGATTAGTTTAATTTTTTTATAACAAAACCCCAAAGTACATGGTACACATCTGTCACACAGCACTGTCTAAACACTTATGACAATTATGGTGTAAGGAAACCATTAGACAATGACACTATTTATTGTGAAGCTGTATTTGCTAAACCATACCACAAAAGCAAAAAAAAATACTTTGACTCTAAAGCAATCAGATACATCTAAAAAAGCATTAAGGGCAGGAAGGCAATAAATACCTGATGATCATTTTTTAATTTCTACAGATGCAAGATAAAGTCTAAACATGTCTATTTGTCCTAATTCTGCTTTAGTAACTTCTTGGAGGAAAAGTTTTGTATGTTCTATATATTATTCATTAAGGAGCAGATATAGTAATGGTCCAGTTGTATTTAAAGTTTTTTTCAAGTTTTTGTAAAAAAAAAAAAAAAAAAAAA
>CM044439.1:100078383-100100139 GCA_024363595.1 Xenopus borealis
CAGGCTAATTTGCATATGATGGAAAATTTTAAGTGGAATGAAGCTATTTATATTACATGGTGTATCTAATACATTACATTTACACTGCTAACTAGACCAAAAACACTCAAGCTAAAACCTGTCAAGGTCATGTAGAAGTCAATGGCAAAGGTCCCTTAAACCATTTGAAGATGTTAACAGCCTTCATGATATTCTAGTTTTTTTTTTGTACCAAGATATTATATTTGGATAAACATTTCATTATATAATTGGGGTAAAATGTAGAATTAAAAAAATGGAATAAAATAAGTATATTAAACTGACAAACACTTTTTAAACTGACTCCAGGGCCAAGTCAAAAACTGCTGAGTCTTGGGAGTAAATACTTGATAGTGTATGGATTTGTTATCTCCTGAGAGTAGTGCAATCATTTACATTTCCAATAAGGAGAAACTTAAGAGATGCAAGTAATGCACAGTTGCTCTTTCCTTGAGACACTTGGATTGATGGATAAAATGTGCAATGGGAACAACAATTTTCTACAACAGTTCCTCATGCTCTTATTTATGCAATGTGCAATAATATGTACACATCATCTAAATATAAAGTTTACCAAAAAATTGTTATATTGCTGAACACTAAAAATAAAATGCTGTTGGTAGAATAGGTATTAATTAAATGTGTAAAAGTAATAGCTTCCCTGTTGCCTACATAACTTTGCTGACAATTTAATGTGACCAGGATCAGTGCAGAGCTATCACAACTGTGTATTGCCTATCTCTCATGAACACATTATCATACATTAATTAAAAGTTAATAGTGGCTGTATACTATAAGATGCAAATATGCAAGGAAGTGATGGACCATCAGGGTAATTGCTAATCATCAGTAGAAACATGAAAAGTGATAGTTATTTTTGTATATAGGATGCTCACAAAAGCTTAACCTTCCCTTAAAACCTCCCTTAGTTTGGAAAATATCTAACATAACAATAATACATGTCAAAACAACATTATGTAGCAACATGAGGTAAGGTATACCTGTGGTCAGACTAATGGTAAATGTAATCTGCTCAAGAGTTACTAAGCTGGGTCAAACATTTCTCTTCTGACCTCATAACACCATAAAATGTAATTGGATCATTGACCACAATGCCAGTGACTTGGGGGCAAATTCACTAAAAAGTGCAACGTTGTCAGCGATGCCTTTGCAGCCATCATAAAACTTTGCCAGGTGAAAATTTGCTCAGACAATTCTCATTCACTAAAGTGTGAAATTTCATCCAGGGTGCCAAACAATGGCAAATTTTCTCTAGCGTTACTTTGGCAGAGCGAGCAAATGAAAGCGAATCTGTGCTAGTGTTCAATTCTGCCTAGGGCAACTTCATTAGAGTTCTTGCGCTAAGGCCAATGTGCTTACGGTGGGCAATTTAAAGTGGAATGGAACTATTTATGTTACATGGTGCATCTAATATATTACATTTACACTGCTAACTAGACATGGCAAGGGAACCTTAATAAAGTCAATAGAGTTGTTTTAATACCCTACACATAGGCCACACTTAAACAATGTACCATATGGAAAATCGGGTGCCCGAAAAATTGAGAGACTCCAGTGTTTTTTTGTACTTTGAAGATATTACACTCAAAAATGATGACGTAAGTAACTGAAGCTTGAGGATGTTCTGTGCACTCCAATGCACTTCGCCAGGTCAGAACTGGCAAAGTCAAGTCTGGTGAAAGAGGTAACGTTCAGTAAAATCCGCATCTTAGTGAATTTGCAGAGTTACATCCATTCGCGAAAATTCGTCTGGCATTTGAGTGTGAAGAAATACTAGTGTACATCTCCTTCACTAGCGAAGAGGTGCCTGCACTCATTATTAAAACGTTGAAGTAACAAAATGACATCACGCTGGTGAATGTTCGCTATTGATAGACACTTCACGCTTTAGCGAATCTGCCCCATAGAGTACTAATAACATCTTGTCAGTTACAATTTATTAACACCTACTCTCCTCCCATCTTATTTTGGGTTAAAAGAAAAAGAGGAAAACACAGAACCTGAAAACTACTGCACACCGCCAGTTAGGTAAAGTTTGCTTTCAATTACAGGTGTGGGAAGAAGTACATTAAAGGGTAATTAAGGGCTTTTGAATAATAATAGTTTAATGGAAAAAATATTTTGAAAATGTTGTACAATTTATCTGCTTGTATATTTCCTAGAGTTGGGACTAGGGGTAGACAGAAAAAGACACAAGTAGTAGACAGAAAGGTAGAAGTGGTACGTGCTTGGCGCCCTTTTACCTATGTGCACAAAGGTAAAAGGAGCCAAGCATGTACCTCTTCTTCCTGACTGTCCCTATTTCCTAAAGCGTTCGACCACACATAACTCTATCCTCCCCTTACTGCTGCACATTACAATGGGAGAAAGTGTGTATTCACTGAGCATGCTGTGCCTTGGGTATACTAGTGCCTTGGGTGTACTGGTGACAGGCCCTGGGTAGGCATATCTCAATCTCCTGTTTTCCCCTTCTATGATTTATTCTCAGTCTTACTTAGTAGGCAGTAGTCTGAACCTCATTTATTCCCTCTTATATCAGAACCACGCATCCTAATTATTTGTAATCTCAGGAAATGTGCATATGCATTTGAATTTAGTATCCCTTTACCTTCTTTAATAATTGTCTGTTAATTATTAGTGAGTAAATAAACAAGTAGTACTCATCATGGCTGTCAAACAGCTGTACTCATATTATGGGAAGGAAATTAACTATACTGTATTTTTTAATATATGAATATGATCATTAGTAGGCATGATAACTAATACCTGTGCTAAGGGACCAATTTATTAAATTTGTTGACACCAAAACTCAAAAAAAAGTTGCCAAAAATGTATGCTATGCAAAACTGCAACCATTCCCAATACAAAAATATTCCATCCAAAACATGCCAAACACATTTAGAAATCAATGGCAGATGTCCCTTGCAACAACTGCAAGATCTTTCTTTGATTCCTAGTTTTAGAGGTTTTTGGATATTTTTGATGCTGGCTTTTGTGCATTAATATGAAAATGTCACAGTTTTCCTTCAATAAATATGCCTCCACGTGTCAAAATTTTTTTTAAATTGTGTTTTCTGTTCAAATATTTGTGATTTTAAACACCAAATAAAACCAGTGTTAAGAGTTAAAATTATATTGAACTGAGTTGAATATCTCATTCTCTGGCTTCAAGTTACAATGTATGTCTTTTGGAAATAACTTGCTTGTGGACTGCCGCAAGTAATTCATGTCAGTCTTTCCTTTCCAATTGTAAATATACTCTATAGGGAGAGAGGAAATGAAATAGGAAGACCTGTGAAGTGATTAATATAAAGCCTGAGCTCAGAATCCATTTTCCAATTCGACCTCCAAATCATTCATGTTGATTTTTGCTTGCTGAAGGTGATAAACATTACAACAAAATGGCCCCTAGAGAGCACAAGCTCTTCCACTTTTTGCACAAGCAAGGTGAACTCTTTCATACAGTGGCTTCCACAATTCTCAGGTGATATCATACTGCTCATGACAGCTCTCTGCCTAACAGTGTAAAAACATTTTACCTATTTAATTATACAGTTGTCTATTTTTTTCATAAATATATGTAGAAGTGATTTAATACGTTTCTGTTTTACTAAAGCTGTTATCTGAAACACTGTTACTAACATCACAATATTCACATATTACTATTACAGCATTATACAGGATGCTTGAGGTGTTCCGGATAGAGTGTTTTTCTTCATCATACCTTACAAAATGCTACTGTAAAGCTAATCTAGGCTATCCAGACCACAGACCATAGTTAAAATGTCCAGCTATTAGCATGAGCATGGGTTACATTGGACTCTCTCTTCAGAATCCCCGGCCTTCGCTAAGTGGAAGCATTCTCTCTACGGAGTCTCTACCCTTACAGTCCTTCCTCATTGAGGTCCCACGGACTCAGGTATTTCAAAACCTTTGGAAGAACTACTTCCTTCTATCAATCCTCGGTGGAGCTACAACTGCTCATGCTGCTACAACTTTCTGTCTCACTCTTCCTAGAGAGTCTATCACCAAACTCCCCTAGGCTAGCTATACCTCATTCACGGGGTTGCCTGGTCCCCGACTTACCCACCAAAGGTGTCCAGTCCCTTTGGGGTTACCTCAGAGCAAAGGCCTTTCTGTACCCAGGTCCCTCCTGGGCACACCCTGCTGGATCACCATCCAGAGGCTAAAGACTAAGCTGCCCCTCCCTTCCCAGCACTATATGAGTTTGAGGCAGGATGTGGTCACAGTGCCACCTGGCCAATAACTAGAGGCATTAAAATAAAATAGACACATAGGCTTCTGCCTAGTAAATAACAGTGTGAGGTTTTAAAGCTATAGGAATCTATTATTCCTATAGATCCCTACACTATCAATATGGTTTGTGCAGTTTGGTTACTATCAAGGACAAGGCACTTTTGTATTGTTAGAGAGCAAAAAAAATAATTAAAAATTTTGAAAAATTTGATTATAATCTTTAAAATAGTTTGTAGAATTTCCCAATTTTCTACTGCAAATATTATCCAAGGTAAAAAGCTTTATATTGGCTGTATCGGGTACCAGTGGGTATGGAAACTCCAGCATTGTGGGAAGGGAAGCGTTTACAATACTGTACAGACATTAATACATTAAAAAAAGAGATCATACACATGACAATTTACATAACAAATGATATATAATACTTTAAAAACTGAATCAAATGGCATCACAGAGGAATACCCTCGAATCAAAACAAACTGAGTAAATAAATGATTAGCTGAAATTCTTCTTGTACCAGCAATTTTCTGCAGTAAAGGTCAACACAGGTCCCAGTAGAGATTTTCTTCTGGGTCAATATATTAAAGAAGAAAGAGTCAATGTTTGTTTATTATTGTGGAGACACCAGCACAGCTAGATGCACCCTAGGGACAGTGGCTTTAATTGACTATGTCTGATTATCACCTGATGCTCTATGGCAAGTCAAGCTATCATTTTGCTACTGGACTTGTGGGATATTATTTCTGAGCTATGATGTATATGCTGTTTTAATTTTGTCTGTTTTACTTTTAGTTTTACCCTTATCAACCATTTAAAGATTTATTATTAAAATGCCCTTTCTTCATGGCCCTTTTTGCAGTCATTCAGTAAATGGTAATGCTGTTCATAGTTGTTTTGTTAATTTTTATTTTAGATTACATGTTTTAAATTTCTTTCGAACTTATTCCTGCAGCCCCTGTATTGTTGTTATGGCTGGATCTAGATATTGCTAGTGATGGGCGAATCTACCCAGTTTTGCTTCGCCGAACTGGCGAAAAAATTTGCGAAACAAGTCGCGGCATGTTTTTGACGTGTCGCGTCGTTTTCGTCGCGTCAAAAAACGAGGCGCTGGTGTTTCGCAAATTTATTAGCTAGCGGCGAATCGCGGGAATTCGCAGCGAATTCGCCCCATGCGAATAAATTCGACCCATCACTAGATATTGCCAAACCAAAGGCATGGACAGTGACACATCCATTGTACCATTGTGTTTCTATGGCATTGTACACTAGCTGGATGTTAACAATGATTGCTCATCAGGAAGTCTGTAATGCCGCTATACAATACCTGCTAGTAGGAACAATGAAAGTGCTTACACATTCAGAATGTACAATGTTCTGGGAAAGAAAATTAACAATGCCAATTCAAACTATGGGAGCAGCTAGAACCACCACTGTTCATTACAGACCTCCGTTGGGTTAGGGATAGAAACAAAAGTGGTATCACTTTTTCCCTAGTCATGTTATAACTATGTATCCTTTCAACATTAACTCTATGGAAAAACAATGGAAATTAAACCATATACTAATTATTTGCTACTACCTTCCTTCTTGGAAGATTGCTAGTTATTTCTATGAAGGGTAAAATTACGGTTCTTGGTCCACCCATAAACTGCATTTGCATTAAAATACAAATTATAAACCACTTTCCACATACATTAATTAAAAAATTTAAATGGTTTAATTTTATATTTAAATTGAAATCAGTGTATGTTAATGCCTTTAAGTCAAGTTATATGAATTGTTATATATATATATGTATTGTCAGCTTGTGATTATTCCCAACTTGGACTGAATACAATATCAATTTTATGCTTTATGATGTTAAAATCCAAGCTTATGAAACCACTGGTAAAATGCACTGTGAAATTGACCAAAAACTGTGGTTGTTGCACTTAAACATATTACACATATTCATGAGATCATTATAATTTTAATTACATATTTAAAATGTCAGTTTTTGCCTTGATGTGCAATTGACTTTAGTTGCTTGATAAATCACCTGTCAAATATGCTGGCAAACAAAAACTGTTTTCTAGTTTTGCAACGCTGGTAAAAACACAAACACTCAAATCTATAAATATGTTACTGAAGGAAGGCAAGCATTTAAAGTACAACAAACAGCAGCTGTAGTCAAATGATATGACTCTGCTCTCATTTACTGCTCTCTTTAGTTGACAGAAAATGCAAATGCTGAGATTTGTTTTCCTGACAGAAACTGTTGAAGTTAAAACTTTTTTTTACTTTAAGTTAAAGGGTATTTTATTTCCCAAATGGCAGGGTTTGAGCTAGGGGAAGTTTGATTGGGTTTGTAAAGCATCGAGGACTGGGTTAAATGATGGGCATGCTAAAAAGGGGAATGTGCAGATGCAGGCCTGGATCATTGGGTACATAGTTATTTTTGACCATCAGCGTTAGTAAGCGTCAGAATAAGTAAATGTTGGTCCAGTGGGAGCAGGAACCCATGTTTGGATACTGTCCCATGTTGCATTATTGCTTTTTTTGTCACAAAAGTTGACCAGTGCTTTCCAAAGTTGAAGGAGCTTATATCTCACAACATTTGGAGTCAGGCTATACCTTTATTTTCCCATTTTAGCATGGCTGAACTGAGTGACCAGCATGGGACATACTGTAGCACATATATCTGGGTTCTTGGTTATTTGAACCAAGCAAAGAGTTACCAATACAGAGAATGCACCAATAAAACATGGTATAGGTATGGAACCTGTTATCCAGAATGCTCGGGACTTAGTTTTTTTTGCATAATGCATCTTTTTGTAATTTGGATATTTTCTACTAGAAAAAAGACTGGTTTTGCTTCTAATAACAACTCATTATATATTAGTTTGGATCAAGTACAAGGTACTGGTTTATTAAAAAGGTACTGGTTTATTAATACAGAGACGAAGTATATATATAAGAATATTTTTTTTTTTACTTAAGGTATGAAAATCCAAATTCTGTAAATATCAATTATATGGAAAACCCCAGGTCTCAAGCATTCTGGTCCCATACCTGTACTGTGAAATGGATAATCATTGATTTGCTTGATATTTTCCTAGGAAAACATAGAATCCATTATTTTAGGTTTCAGCCAAATCCCAAATTCTTTGTAAAAAATTTGCCCAAATACCAAACAGAATACAAACCCTAATTTGCATATGTAAATTAGGGAAATGTGGGGGAAAGAGAACCACTCATGCAGTATGTGACTTTTTTGTTTGTGTGACAAAAAGCCATGTGATTTTTCAGATTCTGTACAACCAGCCACTTGAATTCCACTAAATCAGAATTCTGTTAAAAAAAGGCAGAATCTTGGCCAAATCCTGAACTGAATCCTAGATTCGGTGCCTCCCTAGTGTGACCTATTCACTTATGTGGAGATTTTTTTACAAGAATTACATTGGTTTTCTACAGTGGTGTTAAAAGGGGAATTCACCTCAACTACTATATACTTAACCAGCAAAAAATATTAGATTTTTCTCCTGCCCTCTTTTATTAAAAAGGAGAATATTTTATGCAGCAAAAAAAAAGGTATAAAATGCCAAGAATGATAGCGCAACGTCATTAAAGGTGAGCATTTAACTGAAAACCACATCACCACTTAGTACCTACAAAGTTACTTTGACGCATCACTGCAGGCTGCCACAAGACCAGTTGAGCATGTGTAGTCATGTCTCCCAAATAATTGCAACAAATGTCACATTTATTTGGGTTTGTGTATTGAAATTAAGCCTTCTGCCAGAACAGTAGCTGAGAATTCAGGAAGTCCCTAGTAATGTGCATATCCATGGATGATTGCAGGTGTTAAATTCCCTTAATGTAAAACTGCTATGCACTGCATCTATAACAGAACTGCCTAACTCAAAGTTAGAGTGCTGAAAAGCAGGAAGCTGGAATTTGGCTGTTATGTTAGACATCCAATCACTTGCATCCATCTATTTACCCAGTTTTTATTTTTACACTGAACTGTTCTTTTAAGGTCTGTTGTCACAGGGAAAAAAACAAAAATACACACACAACAACTTATATAAAGTAATGTAAAATGATTTGTTTGATACTTACGATTTTGCATCATCCCAAAGAACACAGTATGGCTTTAGAGTACCCTAAAAAAAAAAACATATATATATCAACTGCAAGTTTAGGTATAAACAGTTATATGTGTTATTTTTCAAAATAAAAGAAAATTACATTATAATATACCTACCTGGAGAAATAACACAGAACATCCTATCATTAATTATAAATAATATATTTTTATGATATGATTTTATTTTATGGTAACAACACTAATGAGCTAAATCTGATACAAGAATCCAACAAATATCCTGTTCTTCAATTTTAACAAAGATGTGTTTATCTTTACTAAGGGTCGAATTTCGAATATAAAAAATAAAAAATTCGAGCATCAAATTTTTGAGGCTATTTTTCAATCAAATAGATCAGTTTTTGATCAAAATAAAATAGTTCAAATCATTCTAATGCATCGTTCGATTCGAACGATTATGTCCAAAATACTTAGATTTTCCAGAACTTAGAAAACTTAGAAAACATTTCTGAAAAGGTTCCATGAGGTCCCCCATAGGCTAAAATGGCAATTTGGCAGCTTTATGGTGGCAAAGTGTCGAATTAGAAGTTTTTTTAAAGAGACAGTACTTAAAAAATTTTAAATTTGAATTTTACATTTTTTTTAATTCAAATGGAATTTTCCCTACTCAATCGTTCGATCAATTGAATTGAGCTAAAAAAATTCGAAATTCAAATTTTTTTAATTCCCCACTTTTCCCCCAATATTCCCTGGTCGAATTTCAAATTTTTTTTTCATTCGAAATTCCATCAATAGTAAATCTGCCCCTTAGTAAATCTGCCCCTAAATGTGACTGGCATCATGGATGATCTACAAATAATATATATTCTTATATATTTAATTCTACATGTTTATATGTTAATAAACAAAATACTGCTGACTAAACAAATTAACCAAAATAATTTAAAATAAATTCAGAATATTTTAAGCCCACTATTATTGCTATTATTCTAAACTTAGAATACAAATATCATGAAAAAAATTTATTTAAATAAAATCAGATTTTTAGGGCAGATTTATGAAGGGACAAATTTCAAGATTAAAAAACTTTGAAATTCAACCATGCAATTTTTTTTTGTTTTTTTTGCCTGACATGGCCGTTTTCAATCAAATAAGTCCGTTTTGAATCACAATATTGAATCAAATTAAAATAGTTCGAAATGTTCGAATGAATTGTTCGATTTTATTCCAAAGATTTTCTCCTCAAAAATTTGAATTTCAGAAATAAAGGTTATAGGAGGTCCCTCATAGGCTAAAACATCAATTTTGCAGGTTTAAGGTAGCAAAGGGTCGAATTTAAATTTTTTAAAGAAACAGTATATCCATTTTCCAGTGGCCGAATTTTAAAATTCTAATTGTTTTGAAATTCAAATCGAATTTTGGCCTATTCGATAGTTGAAGTACCCAGAAATTTGAGATTTTTTAAATTAACATTTTCACTTTGACCGTTGATAAATCTGCCCTAAGACAGAAGTTGGTTCACCCTACATGAAAGCACATGAAGAGCAATGTGGTCTATGCTGTCCAGTGTAGTGAAGAGTGCTCGAATCTATACATTTGGAAGACAAAACAACCACTTTGTAAGGGGATATACCAACTTTGAAGGGCTAACTCATCACTAGACTCAGCAGTATATCTGCATCTCAAGGCAAATGGAAACTCCTTTGAGGACAGCAATGTGGAAATTATGGATCAAAAGGACAATGGTTTGAAAGAGGTAATTTATGCCAAACTGGAAATAACATCCCTGAATAGAGGAGGGGGCCTCTATCACTGCTTGTCATCAACCTACAATGCCATTTTGACATATATATACTGTATATCATGACCTGGATAAATGAGAATCTTCATAGACTATTGCAAAATAATTGCTTCACAGTTCCTGGTTCTATGCACCCTTGTACACAAAAATGCTATTAAAAAATTCTCAATTAAGCCCTCATTCTGCATTCTTACTTTTCAAGAAGCAGCAGTCTCTGTTGTATTCACTAATGCAGCGGAATTGTAGTGAAATTATTATAAATTATATATAGAGTAAAATTATTAAAATCTCCTGAAGGAGGCACTCACACCTTATAGTAAACACTATCACATACTGTATATCTAAACCATGTCAGCACTTCTTTGCTGTATAGGGTATTTCCGTCAATTTATGATTTTATAATTCAGTATTTTAGTTTCAGCTCTGAACTCTTCCATTTGCGTGACACCATATAAAGCTGATCTGTGAAAGATGGAAGAGTGTATGCTTATTACATGAGAGTTTATTAAGTTTGTAATCTAAAATCAATCTAATATCACTAATATTGATTGAAATATTTAAATAAAACCAATCAATTTATTTACTGGCGAGAGATTATGTTTCAGTATATTTAAACTATTCAAGTATTCAACTAATAATCATTGCAGAAAATGCTCTCTTTTTACACTGTGCAATGTTGATTTTCTCCTATTGGCATATGGGGCCAAGGTAGGGAGGGAGTAGGGTTGTCTATTCTGCAACCATAAAATTTGTATCATTTATTCAGACTGCAGTTTTACATTATTAAAACAGGAATCACTTAATCACAATAAATTTTAAATATTAGGCATTACGAAGACAGATACAGTTTAACTTTTTATATGATTCACAAAAACATTGTAGTTGAAAAGTGGAGAAATTGGCTTTTGCTATAGTACATCCCTTTGGGGAGGAAATTAAATTAAAGTGATATGGACAGCTAGAGCATTGGTTTGGAAATCATTCTGTGTATTCTTCAGCTGAGTGCATTATGCAGAAAAACAGAGGGAATAATCCACCAGTTTGCAGTACATAAATTCCACAGAAAGGATAAAAGAAAATTCATTAATTTTAACAGACAATGCTTAGTAATAAAAATTGTCTGAAAAGCTAAAGTTTTTAGAGATCTTCATATTTTTATTTAGATCATTAAACATTTTTTCCTATTCTTAGGGGGTTATTTATTAAGCTCCGAATTCCAAAAGTCTGAAAAATGTGTTTTTTTAATTGGCCTTTTTTAAAATCATGAATTTTTTTGAATTTATTAAACCCCGAGGATGAAAAACTCTGAATATTAAAATCCGGCATCTCAAACCTGCCGAGGTTGCATATGAGTCAATGGGAGAAGTCTCATTGATTTGTTAATATGTGCTGGGTTTGTGCAATTCCACAATATTATCAGAGCTTTAAGGGGAAAACAACCAAAAAATTGTGGATTTTTGGAAAAGAAATCCAAAAAAATCGGGGAAATCTGAGTTTTTCCCGCAAATAAAATTTTTGGTACATTTTGTGTAAGCGCTTGTCTGGGCAGGCAGACAGGGCTCCAGTGGAAGTGGATACTTAAGGTCTCATCTGGAGCACAGTATTGGGGATGCAGCTCGGTAGAGAATGGTGCACTCAATTTACTATAGTGCTACATTACTTTTTATATTTGGGTATTATAACAAGTTTCATGGCATTCATGGTTTTAGAGAAAATGGGGGGAATATTACATAGTTACGTGTACATAGTTAAATTGGGTTGAAAAAGGAAAAAGTCCATCAAGTTCAACCCAGAATCCATGCACACACATCCCTTCATACCTTTACATAAATTATATATTCCCATATACTAACTAAAGAGTTTAGTATTAGTGATGGGAGAATCTCATGCGTTTCGCTTCGCCGAAAAATTTGCGAATTTCCAGAGAAATTCGCGAATTGGCGAAAACATTTGCGAAACGAGTCGCGCGTCGCGTCGTTTTCGGCGCGCGACGCGTCGCGTCAAAAACGACGCGTGACTCATTTTTTGGGCAAATTTTTCGGCAGCGAATTTTTGCTGACGTTTCGCGAATTTATTCGCCAGCGGCGAATTGCGGGAATTCAGCTCATAGTATTGTCATTTGCTATTAAGTCCATCTGGCCCTGGACCTTTGTTTATTTTAACATGTTCTTGTCTCTTTTGAATTTTATCATGTGTGAACCATGCATCATTAGATGTATTACTAGAATTGGGACTATTAAGAAGGAAACCTTCATTAGCTGGTTCCTCATTTGTGTAGACAGACAAAAAATATGAATTCATAATCTGAACGTTTTGCTTGTTTTCATCAACCAGCTGACCCCCCTCTGATATTAAAAGTCCTACCCCTTCCTGCTTAATTTTTTTACTATGAACATATTTAAAAAATTATTTTTGATTCTTTTTACTGCAATATCCATTTCCATATCGATTTTAGCTTGCCTGATACCTTTTTTGCATGATTGATTGGCCTCCTTGTACCTTATAAAAGATTTGGCTGTCCCAGCTAACTTGAAAGCCTTAAAAGCTTTTCTTACCCACTTCAACACCAACACTTCTATTGAACCAAAAAGGTTTTGCTATGCAACGAGATTCCTTGCTTACAAGGGGAATATACAGACTTTTATATTTATCAAGCAGAATCTCCCACTTAATATGTTGCAAAGATGCCCTTATACTTTCAAAGTTTGCACACCTGAAATTTAGTGTTTTAATTACTTCCTTATAGACTTGCCTCAGCAACGGAATCTCAAAGGAGACCATGTTATTATCACTATTCCCTAAATGCTCACTTACACAAATGCTAGAGATGAGTTCAGTATTATTAGTTATTACAGGATCCATAAGAGCGTTATTCTTACTAGGTTCTTGAATGAGCTGGAATACAATGTTGTCATTAAGCATATTTAAAAACTTACTAGCTTTTTCTGGCTTGGCAACCCCATTACCCCAGTCAATATCTGGATCATTGAAGTCACCCATAGTAATAACTTGACCTAGTTGTGAAGCTGCTTCTATTTGTAGAGTATCTGGGCTTCAAATTCGTCACTTATACTAGGTGGTTTAGTATACACCAATGATTATTTTCTTTTTAACCTTTTGCCCAGTCAAAATCTCTACCCAGGGGCATTCCACACCCTCACCAGTGCCATCAATGGTTACATACAATGGTTACATACAATTACACTACTCCACCCTTTGTAATCCCTCTTTCCCTCCTAAAAAGGGTGTAACCATTTAAATTTACAGTCCAGTCACATGTTTCATCCCACCAGGTCTCAGTGATACCAATTACATCATAATTTTTAGAGCATGCCATTAATTCTAGGTCTGCCATTTTACCTGACAAACTCTGTGCATTTGCCAACATACAACAGAGGTTACTACTTTTACTTTTTAAATTTGCATTCCTTAGGAGAATTATATGTTAAGTTAGTATTATCCTATTTTCTTGGTAACTCCTTAGCTGGTAAACTGTATGCCCCCCCACTCCTCGCCCAAGACCCCTTACTAACCCCACTTCCCCGTCTACCCTAGCTTCCCCATAATTCTCTCACCAACCCCCAACTTGCCTAGTTTAAACACTCCTCAAACCTCTTGGCCATTTGTTCCCCTAGCACAGTGAACCCCTTCCATTGAGGTGCAATCCATCACAAATATATAGGTTGTACCCCAAGGAAAAATCAGCCCAGTGCTCTAGGAACCCAAACCCTTCCTTCCTACACAATACCTGAGACAAGCATTTAGCTCCCTAAGCTCCCGCTGTCTAACTACATGGCACAGGCAAAATTTCCAAATAAATTACATTGGAAGACCTTCCCTTAATCTTAGAGCCTAGATCCCCGAACTCAATCTGTAAGGTCTTCCATCTACCATTTATCTTGTCTTTAGTACCAATATGTACTAAGACAGTTGGGTCTTGCCCAGCCCCACCCAATAATTTGTCTACCCTATCAACCACATGCTGAACCCTGGCACCAGATAGACAGTAAGCTGTCCAGTTGTAGCAATCCAGACGACAGATTACCCTATCGACTTTCCTTATAATTTAATCCCTTACAACTACAATCTGTTTAGGCCTGAATCTGCCTCCCCACCACTACTAACAGGTCTCCCAGCTGTTAGAGAGATTAGCCCCATCTAGAATTGCCAATCCAGCGTTCACACTCCCATCTTCTTCACACAATCTGTCTGTCAGCCTCTATTTTCCTTTTGCCCACCTTAGAACTGTCACACAGCTAGCTGCCTCAACATCCTGTTACTGTTCTGTCCCCTCTCCCTATCTATCTGACCCCACTAGGTCCTGCTCAGTGAGCAAGAGACTCCTTTTAAGATTGTAAATCGACCACAGTGTTGCAATTTGTTCCTCTAGTGCTCTAACTCGGGCCTTTAAAGTAGCAATCTGCTCACATCCACCACAGAGGTACAGTAAGCAGTTTGGATTTCTTGTTCCAAATCTGCATACATATGGTAGACTGTGCACTGGGTCAGACCTTCAATCTTGCTAGCGCTCATGTAATTAGAAGTTGCAAGTATTATTTAAAATGGCATCTTAGTGAAAGTTTAGCACCACTCAAAATGTAAAATCAGTTGCTGGTGAATGAGCATTGTTGCTAAGCAAAGGCATTAACACTTGCTCTGGAGGTTTGTTAAATATTTTGTTGCTGAAAAGACTTTGCACACGTGAAATTTAATCACATAAACTGTGAATGTTCACAAAAGCATTTGTATGCAGCCTTTGAGGTCTTTAATCAGTAAAAAAGGATGCAAATATGGTCACTAACGTTTGCAAACATCTTTGCGTAGGTTTTGACATCTAGCAAAAAATATTACATTCCCCCTTCCAAAAGCACTAATACCACAAAAATTTGACCTTTAATAAATGAGGTGCAATCCATCACGCCTCCCTATCTCTATAATGAAACATGCAGCTTTCAAGTCCTTACAACCACACATCATAATCTGACAACATCATTACACACTTTACCACTTTCCCTGCATTCTTCAGTAACACCAAATCTAAAAATGCTCACAGTTTATGCTACACTTCCTTGGGATGCACAGTACTAGCCCTACGCATTAGCCAATCATGGGTTCTTTGTGCAACATAGCTCCATAGCTAAAAAAGACTAGATCGGGGTCATTATTAGTCACAGCAACATTTTCTAAGGTCCACTAATCTGACCCCTTGGTAAAATGGCTGGTTTGCACATCATTAGTTTCAGTCAAAAAATAACACTGCACATTATAGCCAGATAGTGGATTGTCTTTTCTCCCTTAGGAAAGAGATGAAAAATTAAACGCCACTCCTTTAGACTTGAGGAAGTAAACTTTCATTTGATTAAGTATACTGTACTTGGTTCATCATGGTGAGGGCAGTGAAGCTGTGGAAAATCCAAACGGGTCTTATGATGGCAGATTCTTGCCTTTAAAAGTGTCTTGGATGACTTCTTGAACAAGAAAAATATCCAAGGCTATCAATTTACAGTGAGTTTAGTATAGGTATCAGTACACACTAGTGCACTAGTGTCTTTTTTCTACCCAAATTAACTATGTTACAAATGCTAGCCAATGTGAAGACTAACAAACAATAGCATGAATAATATATGAAATATGTGCTAACATCAGACTGCTCCTTAAGAGAGAAGGGGTGCTAAATTACTCATGAATACTTATTTGGTTAGCATAGCATATTAATAGTGAATCTGCTATTTGAGTTTTATTTTAATGAAATAAAGTTTTTTTAAATCCAGATTTTATATACAGATGCAGCCACTGGGATTTGTGAGTTAAATGCATCATGACTCAGGGTTAATTGAAGAAACTGTGTTATCTAAAGTTATCTTAACTCAATTAATGCATTTAACCTTTTCATTAGTATACCACAGCACAATTGTTTTCAATGGCAAACTCTTTAATTGGATGGAATGCTGTGACACAATATTCTGTGCTAAGTGGGATAAATGGGATAGATGAGTTAAGTTTCTCTGTGTCAAATGCACAATCCAAAGTGGCTTCATCTGTACATACACACACACATACATACATTGAGTAAGCAGTATTACTATTTTTGGAGTCCATGATTTCCATTGATTAAACTGGTAAACACTGCCACAGTCTGTTACAAGATGTCTACTTTTCAGACCAAGACATACATTCATGTTCAAGGGAAGCAAGATCTAGATAACTATAAATCAAACTTTTTAGACCTATAAAATGCTAAGTATATATTTAGCAACAGGCCCTAAATTATAGTGAGTTTTCCTAAATTGAATTAAAGGGCTTGTATAGTACATTAATTAAGAATAATCAGTTTTTTTACTACTTGAGCTAAATAGGAAGCAAATAAAACTATATTTGTAACTTTATAATAAATAAATATAGATCAACTTTCAAATTTCAAAGGGCTTTTTGATTGAATCATTTGATTCGAAAGATTTTCCCACCAAAATTTTTTCCAAAATTTTTCAAAAAGATTATAGGAGGTCCCCCATAGGCTAAACAACAATTTGGCAGGTTTATGGTAGTGATGGGTCGAATTCAAATTTTTTCAAGCGACATTACTTCAATTTTCGAAAGATCAAATTTTTAAATTCGAGTCAAATTTTTTTCAATTCGAATCAAATTTTGGCCTGGTCGATAGTCAAAATCTAATTTTCACTCCGACCCTTGATAATTCTGCCCCTTAGAAAAAAATTTTTAAACATTTTTTGGATATTTTTGCCAGTATTTTTGCTAGTATTAGAGAGATTCATATTTTTTTTGTTCAGTGTTTCTTTCCGTCCATACATTTTTTCTTTTTTTACAGTTTTTGAATTATTTGCCTTCTTCTTCTAACTCTTTCCAGCTTTCACACAGGAGTTACTGACCCCATCTAAAAAACAAATGCTCTGTAAGGCAACAAATGTATTATTTTTGTTTCTTTTTATTACTCATCTTTCTGTTCAGGGCTTCTCCTATTCCTATACCAGTCTCTTATTCAAATTAATGCAGGTTTGCTAGGGTAATTTGGACCCTTGCAACCTGATTGCTGAAACTGCACACTGGAGATAAAAATCTAAATGACTAAAAATCCACAGGTAATAAAAAAGGAAAACCAATTGCAATTGTATCAGAATATCACTCTCTACTGTACATCATACTAAAAGTTAATTTAAAGGTGAACAACCACATTAACAGGCAAACCAGAAAAGTATTCATGTCTCTTTTACTATAGAGTCTATATATATGTCTCTCCTACCCGATATTGAAACTGAATATAAACTATAACTATATATAAACTATATACAGATGAAGCCACGTTGGTTTGTGTGTTTGACACAGAATTACTAAACCCAGATATCCCACTTGTCCCATTTAACACATAAAATTGTGCCTCAGCATCCCATCTAATTAAAGTATTCACCACTGGTGCTATACTAATGAAAAGGTTAAATGCATTGAATAAGTTAGGTTGACTATAGATAAAACAGCTTCTTCAGTTAATCCCGAGTCATGACGCATTTAACACACAAATCCAAGTGGCTTCATCTGTATATAAACTGAAAGGGACTGTGACATACGTACCTCACAGTAATAACCCATTACAAGTGGGCTATACAGTTGCAATTGCAGTGCAACTCCCCATGGTTTTTTTTTTAACCAGCAATGTAATTTCTTCCCTATCACTACAGCCTAAAAGCAGATACCCAATAAATTCACAAAAATTTGCTCACAATGTAGCAACATGGACACAAATTAGCATTTTTTTTCAAATCACACGCAAGTCATAGTGCAAGTTTTTGTTACTATATTTGTCTGTGGCAATAGTGTCCATTTCACTTGCAATTACTGATGTAACCCACTAAGTGGATCCTGCACCCCTTCCTTGACAATGGACTCCAATGGGAAAAGGGCAGGCAGGAGATTTAAAAAACACCCACCCATTCTACAGAGCACTGCAGCCAGCAGGTGGCATATCACCACCAGTTTTTGCAGCTCTGGGCCAGGTCTTTGCAGCCTGCCAACCAATCATGGCCTGCTATACCCATAAGTAAGCTAGTACAGGCTTATCATCCTATAAGGAAAATCCACATTCGGGGAACTCCAAATTATAGGAAGATCATCTCATCTCAAGCAAATAATTCACATTTGTAAAACGTTTTTCCCTTGTCTCCAGAATAATAAAAAATTGTAGTAGTTCATGATAACTTAACTGCATAAATCTATATTGGTGGAAATTATGGGAAAAACTGTTATCCAGGAAACCTGGGTCCCAAAAATTTGGAATAATCAATCACATACTTGAAGGGAAGCTCTAGATCAGTACAAATGGATTATAATAATAATTCCCCTGCTTCTAAAAGAATCCTAGGGGGTATTTGCTAAAACTCAAATGTATCTATTTTTTTATTAAAACAAAGTCGACCTAACTACCATCCAGGAATTTAACTCATTTATCAATAACCAGTTTGAAAAAGTCAGTGTGGCAAAAGTCTCGACAAAATTGTGTGACAATTCAAACTGTACAAATTTTTTGGATTTAACTCCTTGTCGGCAAAAAACCACACATATTTTTGACCATCGTATGAAACACAGCACAGATCACTGTAGGGTCTATTGAATAAACCTCAGATTTTTCTGATTGAGTTTTTATTGGGAACACTCTAATTTCTATTATACCCATAGCTGCAAAAAATCCAAATCCGAAAATACGATAATCCAAAAAAGTCTGGGTTTTCAGGCAACAACTCAAAAAATTTGTACGATTTGAATTGTCGCACAATTTTGTCAAGACTTGTCAAGAAAGTCCTGTGTATGCACCGTGACACCCGCAGGCCATTTATATAAACACCACAAATTCCCCCAATAGTAGGAAAGCATTTGGGCAAATATAATAAACAGTAACAATTAAACAGTATGTTTCTTAAAGCAATATATACATTCTTCCCATGACATAGTCCTTGGTCCATGCAGGTAGTTTTCTGATTCTCTCAGTATCCCTTATATGTTCACTTTCTTCAGGCCTATTGCGGTTGGCATTAGGAGTAGGAAAATGTGCTTCATCACCTCCAAAGTCATATCTAGCAGGAGCAAGACGGCTTGCATTCCACATGCGTCCATCAGACATCAGTTCATATGTGTATGGTCCTCACTGGCATCTCACTTCAAGTGGTGTAGTAAATTTAGATTGTCCTTGTTTCAGTATTCCTGGTTTCTTAATTCTGACTAAAGTTCCAGGCTGACAGTGCACTTCTCTTGCACCACATTTTCTGTCAGTATTTGCATAGTATGATGTTTGACAATGTCAGCAGTAGATGGGTTTGTAGGAACAGTATTTGGTGGAAGTTTGATGTCTGCAACATGTAACCTAGTGCACTGCATACCATGTAATAATTCAGCTGGAGATGCTTGGGTCGTTGCTTGGCATGTTGCTCTGTGTTTATGGAAGAACTCTGTTGTAAATACTTTCCAAGATTTCCCAATAAGATTTGCTGTCTATGAGACAAACTGTAGTCCGTTGTCTGATATTAACTCCTTTGGATTTCCTTCTCTGCTGAAGACTGTAGACAGAAATGATATTACTGTAGCTGATGTTATATGAGAAACAAATGCAATTTCTGGCCATTTACTGTAATAGTCTAGAGTTATAGCAAATCTGCAGTCTATAGGAGCATCTGCAAAAGGACCGACAATATCAATAGCAAGTTTTTCCCATGCTGAATCAGGGAATGGTCCTGGCTGAAGTGATGGTGTATGTGTGATAGCTGTTTTGTCATGATTCTGACAAGTAACACAAGAATGAATGGCAGTTACCACATCGGCATCCAAGGCTGGCCACAGTATAGTTCTCGTAGTCTTTGTTTTGTAAGTACAATTCCTTGAAGACTCTCATGTGCAAGTTGTATGATCTTTTCTCTCAAGGTTTCTGGTACCAATAAACGGTGTGCTTCACAGATAACATAGCCATTTACTAAGGACAGTTTGTGTCTAATCCTGTAGTAAGGTTGAAGATCAGGGCTGTGTTTCTTCTCAGCATTTGGCCATTTTTTTTGTAAGATGTCCTGTAGCTTTATTACTTGTATTGGACATGTGAGGCAAGCTTGCTTAAAATCAGCAGCTGTAACTTTAGATGACAATATGACAATATATCAGTCAGTGCTGCAACTTCTATGTCCTTATCCAGTGTATCAGAAGCTGCAGGTAAAGGTTATAAGCAATCGGCAGTAACATTTTTTAAACCTGGTTTGTATTGCATTTTGTAGTTGAAATTCAGTAGCCTTGCTGACCATCTAGCTATACACATTCCAGCTCTTCCTAGTCCCTTTGTTGTAAGTAGTGTAGTTAAAGGGCTATGATCAGTGCATAAGGTAAATTCTCTACCCCACTGGCAGGTTCTCCATTTTTCTGTTGCCCAAACACACGCTAGAGCTTCTTTTTCAACAGTTGAATACTTACACTCTGTCTCTTTAAGTGTTCTGGATGCAAATACAACAGTTTTATCAGAATGATCATCAGCATGAATCTGTGTGAGAACTGCACAAATGCCATATTCTGTAGTAACCACAGTGGGTAGTGCAGGATCAAATAAAGCTAGCGCTGGACTGTTCACAATTATCTGCTTCACTATTTCAAAGCTATGTTGAGCTGTCTCTGACCAAACCAGACTTCTTCCATGTAGAAGTGCTCGAAGTGGCTCCACAACTGAAACATAGTTGGGAATAAACTTAGAATACCATGAAGTAAGACGTGACTATGAAGATTTTCATTCATCCAGGTCATGGTATATTTGATATAAGTACTCATATATAAGTCATTCACTCATTGTATAAGTATTACTCAGCAAGTCCAGTTGTTTTAGAATACTTATATCAGACATGAAGTAAGACCTAAGAAAGCTTGTAAGGTCTGGAAATCAGATGGAGTAGGTGCTTGTGTAACCGCGTTGACATGGTTAGGTTCAGGCAGTAATCTATCTTGTGAAATTATATGACCCAGAAATGACAGCTGAGTTTGTTTGAAGTGGCATTTCGAAAGGTTCAGTTTGAGTCCTACAGAATCAATGCATTTCAGAACCTTATCCACGTACTTGTCATGAAGATCCATAGTTGGAGCATAGACAATTATATCATCCAAGTAGCATTGTACACCAGGTATGTCATGGAGTATAGAAGACATCAGTCTTTGACAACAACTCGGTGATGATGCCAGGCAAGTACATGCTTGAACCGAAACAAACCATCATGCGTGATAAATGCAGTGAGGTCTCGACTTTCTTCATGCAGTAATACTTGATGATAAGCACTCTGAAGATCCAGGGTTGAAAATAATTTTGCTCCTCGGAGTTCTGAAAATATTTCCTCTATGTGTGGCAAGGGATGATTATCAATAACAACTGCTTTATTATTATTGTTTTCTTCTTTGTTACAACAATTGCTGAAACCCATTCAGAGGATTCTAATTTTTCAATCACATCTTGCTCTACCAGTTAATTTAGTTCCTGTGAGACAGTCTTCCTTATAGAGTAGGGCAATCTCCTCAATTTCTGGCATACTGGTTTTACATCTGGTCTCAA
>CM044439.1:100100615-100119276 GCA_024363595.1 Xenopus borealis
AAGCTGTACAGAAAGTCCTGTGTATGCACAGTGACACCTTCAGGCCATTTGTATAAACACAACTGCTTTATTAGGATCACGAAGATCAACACACAATCGAATACCTCCAGTTTTCTTCTTTGTTACAACAATTGGTGAAACCCATTCATAGGATTCTGAGTGTTCAATCACATCTTGCTCTACCAGTTTCTTTAGGTCCTGTGAGACAGTCTCCAAAGACATCCTTGTTGCCATTTGTTATGTTTGGTAGCCGAGGATGAGGAGAGTATAACTGCTTTATTAACAGGTTTATGCAGCCATTACTTTCACTTTTTTTCAAGCTATACAGAAAGTCCCGTGTATGCAGTATTTTCAACAAAATATTTTTTTAATGTTTAAGAAACATTAAAAAAATATGTTCAATATGCCAGGACCTCTGGACTCCTGAAAACAACTTATATTAAAAGAAATAAATATTGTAGAGCTGAAAGCAGTGTGTTCCAGTCTTCAAAAAACAAGTTAATTCTGACACATTCACATATAGACACACATATAGGCAGACTAGGTCAGGAAACCATTGAGTCCTTTACAAAATACAATCTACAATAAAGAGCAAAAATTAAAAAGATATATTTCATATTCATTCAAGCTTGCTCCTGCGAAGAAAACAAGCAAGCAACACTTAATGAACCAGTGGGCCTATCAAGTAGCAGCTTACTGCTATAATGACAAGATTTTGATGAAGAAGTGCCTGGAGCCATTTATCCAATATGGACATTATGATAATAACTTTGATGAAGAAGTTCCTGGAGCCATTTATCCAATATGGACATTATGATAATAATACATTTAAATATATATATTTTGGTTAAAAGTACTAATTTTGCCATCCTTATTACAACTACGTATTAAATACTTAAGCAAAAAGTGGTTAACATTTTCAAGCATTTAAACTGTCTACACACATGAAATGCATACTTAGTGGGCAAATACCATTCTGCGAGACTAAAGTTGCTAAAATAAGACTTGAGAATGTCACTTTCTGCTCAAGAGGATTCTTTATTGAAGAAAAAGAAGTACAGTATAATATGCTGCCTCACAACACACTTTCACCACAGGGAGAATATCTTAGATTTGAGTGACAGCCAATACTCACTTGAGATGTAGGTGAAGGGAAAAGGTCATAAAATATACTAATATATTAGAAAGTATTGACAAATAGTTGGAAACTTCTGGAAAAACTGAATTAAATTCTTAATCAGCAATTAAGTAAAATTGTACCAAAGATTAGTTAAAAAATATGGGCCACATGTACAATGCCAATTTGTCTTTGAGTCTAATCCAGTGGAAGAAGAATTCTGTTGTCCAACAACCCACACTGTGGTTAAATCCGTTTATGTACTACTAAATATGATTTGGATGTACTTGCTGACCAAAGCTTTGATATACTGCAGCATAAAAAAGTATTTATTATGACCTCAGACAAGTACTAGAGCACTAAGGGCACACAATTCAGTCTCATCTAAAAAGCTCTCTGAGTCTGGGGTTTGCTGTTTTCTGCATAGTCTGGTGCTGGCAGGCACAAGACGACCCTGCCTAAAGACAGGGTTATTAGTTAGAATTGATGGGACAGTGTTGCGAATCTGTCCTCTCCTTCACTGAAATGTGAGATCCAACAAAAATGTTCCATCAAGACTGTGCATAGACACAAATATATATGTGTGTGTCTATGCACATAAAGCCATCCTTCTGTTACCTTCTGCCCACCGATCACTTGGAGATGAGTGGAAGAGGGGTGGTTTGACAAGATAAACAGAAATTAAGGTATCAGAAGCATGAATAAAGCAGGATAGAAATAAAATAAGTGGAACTGCCAATTGAAGAAAACACAAATAAGGAATAGACTGGTGGTATAGGTTTCCAGATAAAAAATACATGTAAAACAAAATTGGACTGAATTAATGGTGAAATTGGATAAATTCATATAAAGGAAGAGATTAGAAGAAATGTAACTATAATGGAGCTTACTGTATACGAATCAATGCAGTAAATTATATATACAGCATCTTCTATGTGTAAAAAAACTGTGTATTGAAAAAATGTTCCTATCTAATGCAAGTGCCTACCAGAACCAGCTGCTAGACACAGGCAAATTTATATTTCTGTCCGATCACAGAATGGAAATTACAAAAATTGCAAAGAGTGCTGGCATTAATGCAACAGGTTAAATCATGTTATCCAATTTAGATAAGAAAAAGAATATTCAGTAGATAGCAAGATGATAAACAAGCATTTCCAGAAAAAATTACTACATTTATCCAGTGTTTCCTTTTTGTACTGATGTCAAAGATGTCATTATTTGATATTTAATCCATGCAAAGGAATGTCAGATTGCTCTTTTCAGAAACCAAATGTTGCACAAAACAAAACCTCATTACCCATTACATGGTAAACAAGTACAAATAATTGTTTTACACAAAGTCCACAATTTAAACATTTAAAAATTGGTGAAAGAAATAAAGCCTGTCCCATGAAAACATTAAGTTCCATCTAGGCTAATGTAAAAGAGAGATTGATTTTCAGTATTTCAGTGTAAATGCCATACCTCTGCAAATATAAAAATCTGTCACCAACACACTTACAGTTTGATATCTGAAAAGGACCTTTGAGTTTGCGCAATGTTCTTAGTTTTCACTTTAAAGTGCAGCTTCATCATATGGTCTTTTCGTTTCATCATCTATCTCTAACAAATGGCCTTTTGAAGGTGATCGTAACCATTGACTATTATGGTTAAAAGGTTATCGTTGATGTTTCTTGTGCTAATGGTATCCTCATCTTTGTGCATAAGAGCAGAGTTGATCATTCAGAGCTGAATGGTAACAATTAGCACATGCCATCTTTCTGGCCAACTAGAAGTGAAAGGTGCCACATCACTACTTTATAGGCCAATCATTTTATTCCTCAATTAAACCAGTGCCACACTATAATATATGATGTAGCTACACTTCTTTGTGACATTTTCTGACAGAGGGACATTAATTCATCTAATAACCTCTGTTATAAGTTATTGTTCAAGCTAAAAATATTAGTCTCTTTTGAGAACTGCATGCTCATGCAGAAGAAAAAATAGGTAAATTGTATACATTTTGTAGGTGGTACTGGAAAACACATGAGCAATGCGTAAACAGTAGTTTCCATTGACATTAGAATAAGATAATAGACTCAATAATCATCATTCAAAATTTCCCATCTTACATATAGTAGTTACATCTTTTAAGTCAATGCCATAAACCCTGTATAATTGGATCTAGATTTTACTGACATTACTATTCACATGCTATTCATACTAAATATATTTGATGTAGATGCAGCCTCCAGGTTCAATACACAACAACAAATAATTCTTATTTGCCAATAGGAAAATAACATTGTAAACACTTCAAAACGTCAAGCCTATAAATATTCACTGCTTGTAACATAAAATATGGACATCTGACACGTGAATAAACAGTTTAAATCAGTTAGTGTTTTAGGTATCATTATAAAAAATAATAGAGTAAGAGGAAAAAACAATTATAGGCATAAAAAGGTAGATGTAAATATGATTTACATTATTCTTTGAAATTATTGTATGCTTCAATACTAAATGGCTTGCCAACTGATATGATTATTATTAATAGATTTCTCAAAATCTGAAAAAGTTTAGCTATACACTCCATATAATGAACGTGAACTTTATGAACATTGAACAGAAATATATGTAATATCAGTAATTTTAGTGTGCAATAATTTGTAGCGAGATACAGCTTTATACTTACATTATTTAAATGAGCAAGTTCAATCTCTACCAAGGAATCTGTACTTTTTGGCTCTGGGTGTATAGTAACCACAATGATCTTCGAATTCACAACAGTAAAATTTCTGGAAAAAAAAGGAAATGAAATATAAAATATATCATTATTTTAGGTACAGACATCTCTGTACAGTGCACAACATTTTCATGGGCTCTTTTCTTGTGCTGAACATGCACTATGCCTATTGTTTCTATTAAAATAAAATAATCTAAACCATCTGTTTTTCACTTGATTCCAATTCCATGCTCCACAGAGCAATTTTGAAGGTGGATAGTTTGTGGTGTATAATGTTACCCTTCTTTGGATATTGTAATAACAAACTGTTTCTCAATAAGGGCAGTTGTATGATCATAGGCAGGAATGAATGAAACAGTTTAATGACAACAATACCAGGTCTGGGACAGGGAACTACAGTAAGTAATCTTGCATTCTATAATCTACCTAGCTAATTAAAGGTATCACCTACTCTATATTTTCTGGTTTCTGTGGGAAAAAAGTGGCCTGTATTCTTCATCACTAATCAGGGTTAGATCAAAATACTGAACTTGAAATCCAGAACCAACTGCCAATTAGTAATGAGCAAATTCACAGAACACATTGAGGTTTTTGGGAGCTTTTCTGACCTTTAATGCTAATCATTTTTCCACTGTAATCTATTGTCTTTTTTAGTGGAAAAATTTTTCGGCAGTTTTTTGGAAATACTTTTTAAGTGAATTCATACGTAACAAAAAATTTCACATGTCACAACTGCCAATTTAAAAAGGAGAAGTATCAACATATGTATGATGTATGCACTATTATTATAATCTATAGAATAGCGAAAGAGTCAATATGATTTAGCACTTTTGATTGGCAGGCATATATAACACTTTACATTTCACATATTCTCAATCAGTAATAAAATGATAATACTGTAGTTATCAGGACTAATTGTATATTTATTGAGTAATATGGTAACACCCACTCACATTGAAAATTGCACATTTATAAAGAAAGAATATTCTTTGAAATCAGCTGCTTGCAGTTTGTAAAATGGAATAGTAAAACTAATTATAGAGCATGTTTTCCCTTTAAAGTAGCAGTATGTGCCACAACAATGCACCAGAGTATGAAATTCAGTGTAAATTGTTAGTGATTGAACTACATTACCATACTGAATGTAGAGTTAATAACATAGCATGTGGATAAAAAACAATAAAGGTGAAGAATTTGAATTTGAAAGACAGTTCAGATTTAATCACTATTATTGAATTCATTCATCTGCCCAATGCAATTTCAGGGGAATCCAAGCAATATCATTGTGCTGAGGCCCCCTACTGCATTGTGACTAGACATTTTGTTTAACAATGACGAACATACAGTATCAATTTCTTCTGTACAACTAACACTGAAAACAGTGTTCTGTCTGTAATATATTCTTGGTAGGAAAAGCTGGTCCTGCTGATGTTTCACAGTAGATTTTCACAGTGAAAATTTGGAAAACATTTTGCCTTTGATGTCAATGTGTAGGATTTTTTGGGTTTTCTTGCACCAAATGCATAGTTAATGGACATTTTTTTTATAAAATACAGAAATGTTGCTCAGCCATGATTAAGGGGGTTATTTACAAAAATCCAAATTAATCAAATTTTTTTAATTAAAAAAACCGCAACCAAACTCCCATACCTAATATTACCTTATTTAAAATTAAAAAAGGTTGATTTAATCTCTTTGGGTAAAAACGTGATTGCTAACTCCAAACTTGGGTATACATACCCCAGGGTATCACATAGTCATGCAGTTATCAAATGAGCATACAGAAGAAGAAATCACTCACCAACTTATGTCCATCAAATTGGTGCATTCCCCCAACCCCTTAGTTTGGGGTGAGATGACAGTTCAAAATGCCTGATGCGTTTCATATCAACAGTTACGTAGTCATAGGCTAGTGAAAACAATCACTAACCTATGACAGCGTATCTGTTGATATGAAATGCATCGATGTTGATTTTAATAATGTGAAATATTTTTTTTAACACTGAATATGTTCCCTTCAAGAGTGATCATCTCTTAAGCAATTTTGAGCTGTTGATTTAGCTCTGAACACGGTACATGCAGGAGTGCTTGTCTTTTCTGCAATTTTGAGCTGTTGTTCTTTCAGATCAGAGTCAGTTCTTTTGATTAGAGTATTTTTGTCCTTTTCTGGCCTTACTAATTGCTGTTCCTATAGGTAAGTTGACCTCTGTAGCAATTTACAAATATTCAAATAGCAGTACTTTTCATTTAATTAAATAATGAATATTCTATGAATTATAACCTTTACTGATTTACAGTTGTGCTCGTAAGTTTACATACCCTGGCAGAATTTATAAATATGAATGATAACACAAAAACTTTTCTTTCAGTCATGGTTAGTGGTTGGCTGAAGCAATTTATTGTCAAACAACTGTGTTTACTCTTTTTAAATCAAAATCACTACACAAACTACCCAAATGACCCTGATCAAAAGTTTACATACCCTGGTGATTTGGCCTTATAACATGCACACAACTTGACACAATAAAAGGGTCAAGTTGACTGGTTGACTGACTTTTTGATACATTTCTAAACTTAGTTGTGCTTTTTTGCATTTTACTTTATTAACATTATTATTTATTAACATGTATTTATAGAGCACCAACAGATTGCGCAGAACTGTAAAGAAAATGTGTTTATAACTAAATCACATGAATTACATACATAGAACATATGGCGTTACATACATCACGACTGATAGCGGTACAAAAGATGAGTAAGGCCCTGTGCAAAACAGCTTACAATCTAAAGGGAAGGGTGTGGGAGTGGGCAAGATCAGAATTAAGTACGTGAGAGATGTAGTATGTGGTATTGCATTTGGTAGTTAAGCAGAGTGAGGGTAAGCTTCTGTAAATAAGTGTATTTTAAGAGATCTTTTGAAGGCAGAAAGGTTGGGAGACAGACCATGGGAGAGAATTCCAGAGGAGGGGTGCAGCCCTTGCAAAGTCCCGAATGCGAGCATGTGAGGAGTAATGAGATAACAGTTGAGTAGCATGTCAGTAGAGGAATGTAGTAAGTGGTTGGGTGAGTATTGTGGAGGATAGCTAATAGCAGTGGGTAGGGCTCAGGTAAAACAGTTCTTACAGAGGAGACAGGAGACTTAGGTTTGCAACAAAAATTGAACAGGCTGCTGCCTGGGGTTTATTGTTCAAACCATACAAACTTTAAACAGTCAAAAGTTCTGTGAAATAACAGTAAAATAAATATCCAAAACCTCTCTGGGTTGTAGTTTTACAGAAAACAGAAAAAACTCCTTACTGTGATCACCAGGCAGTAGTGATGAATTTGCACACATTTGCAGCGAATTGGCATGATTTGCCGCCGGCAAAAATTTGCTGGCGTAAAAAAAAAATGAGACACACGTCAAAAAAACCGTGACCGAAAATAACGTGACGCATCAAAAAGCGAGATGCGACTTGTTTAGAGAATTTTTCGCCAATTTCGCTGGAAATTCGCAAATTTTCCGTCAAAGTGAATTGGGATAGATTCGCCCATCACTACCAGGCAGTCCCTCTTTGGAGTTCCAGTAGCATACACAATTTTCAAAAAACAATCACAGCATGTGTTCAGAGCTTTACTCTCACTCCCAGTTCACCAATTTGAATTTTATTCTGAAAGGTAGCAGAAGCCAGTGCAGTTTGGATAGAGTGGCATGGCAGAGGAGGAGTGGTTGCTGAGGTGTATGAGCCTCACGGCAGTGTTCATTATGGACTGGAGAGGTGGGGAAGGCTAATTAAAAGAGTGTTACAGTAGTCTAGATGTGCTATGATGAGAGAATGAATACGAATTTTGGCAGCATCTTGAGTGATAAATGATCGTATTTTTGGATACTTCCAGGATGTTATGGTTGTTAGTTGGAAGAAAGAGAACCATTTCCATCCTAATAAATTTAAATTTGTCGAATTTCGAATTTATGGGAGTTTTTAAAAACTCTTTGATAAATGTGCCTCTAAGTAGCAATTAAGATTATCCTTTCTGGGGTGATGACACAGGACAGTTTCTTCTAATTTTGACCTTAAAACATGAATACACAGTTCATGAAACTTGAACTTTCCATTCTGCATCATTCTCGAGTGGATATCTAGAATTTTCCAAAAACAAAAAAGCTTTTCACAATACAGTATCCTACCTTAGATTTGTTAATCCTTTGGGTCATTTCCAATAAAAAAACAACCAGTATTTTATCTGCATCATTTATAATCTGTAGAAATAAATCCAGCACAGCCCAGGAAAATTTCTATAGATCTATACTAGCCACTTACTAAAATGCACACATAGTTAAAAAGAGATAAAAATGCACAATTAAAATCCAATTATAGCCAGAATACTTTTAAATAAATTGCATGCTTTAATCATGCATGCTTTAAAGTTTTAGTGTGCAATTTACAGATTACCTCAACTGCACTGGGTGCATTAGAAGCTGTACTCGTATAGCTGTATTTATATAGAGAGGCTGGTCAAATCATGAGACAAAATACAGTATATAGTATAAGGTGACTTGAGAGCAACAACTAAATTACTATATGAACTAGAAGTAATATCCTAGTCAAAGTATCATACATATCACTCCAAATCACTAAAAATGTGTCCCTCTGTCCTAGTCAACATATTAAGTTTACCTGTACATACTGTATAACACTGGGATTATGTAAACCATAAGAATGTTTTATCTTCATATTTAAACATTTTAAGCCACATTTTTAAATAATAACATCAACATAGACTGTTTCTTAACTAGCTATTGATGAGCAAAGCTGTCTTGTTATGCTTTGCAAAAAATTAGTGAAACCACAGAAAAATTCACTAAATGGCAAAATGTCACCAAATGCATTGGAATCAATGGCAGTTTTTGCCTTGTACTTACTCTTGCAAATGCATTGGAGTCAAGGGATGTATTTGCTTGTGCCAAATGCAGATATGCCAACTGCATATGAGTCAATATGCATTTTTTTCTAATACTAAATGCACTGGAGTCAATGGTAGTTTTTCTAATACCAAATGCAATTTTTTTTTTACACCAAATGCATTGAATGCATCACATAGCAGGATTCCATTATACATATTGAGCTCCAGTGAGTAAGAAAACAATACACTTTTGGTATATGGCAAGAGATGAACAGCATATGATGATTGCCAAAGATGATTGCTGTACTCTGAGAATTACTGTGCAAATGCATTGAAGTGCTGCCTGTGTTTGGCACTGATGTATTCATGAGGCAGTTCGGTGTGGCACATAGGCTTCTCCCATATCACACCCTATCCATCCTCTAACTTGCACATATTGTCATTCAGACCTACAATTTTGGAAGTTCCAGCAGGTGCCGGCCTTAATGGGGTCTTCTACTTACTACCTGCACTATGGGATAAATGTTGCTCTCATACCATGCACTCTGCACCTTGTGCCAGATATTTTTTTTGTCCAGGGTTTAAGTAAATGACACATTTTTTTTTATTGCCATAAACAAAATATATATCTCCTACATATGTATATCACAAAGTCTCAACTTTCAGGGCTATGATGAGTTTTTCCACCCTCAAGATTGGGGGTGATCAAAATTTGTTTCTCCAGAAATGTGAAACATTTTTGATACATACTATGGGGTAATTTAAAAAAATGTGTAACATTTGGTCAGGTCTGCGTTGTATCCAAAGTATCCTTTCAGGGTAATTTTCCATTAGTTAAATGATAGATTGACAGATTAACAGTATGCTCTGAAATATTACCATTTGCATTTCTAAATATTATTCTGGTAACATCCAATTTGATGCTGCTGGACTTTTCGATAATATATATCCTGTTTGTGCATGAATGTCTTCCTTGAAGCAAAACACCTGGTTTTATTAGAATTTGTTTGCAATAAATCCTAGCGTATTCAGACATCTTTTATCTGTATTGTGTTCAAAGGAACGTCTGTTACAAAACCCTGCAAAATTAAACTAAAAAAAAAAGAATATCTTGGAATAAAAATAGCATGCTTCCTACTGTGCCACATGCAAGTAATGCAATCCTTCCTGTCTACCAAAGATCTGCTCTTGCATGTGGCGTTAATCTCTCTGTATTTATTTTGTGTCCAACTGAATTAAGGATAAAATTGGTAGAGAATGCACAAACAGTGTTTAGAACTTTCATTACAAAGTGGACAGATTGCTTGTGGCCCCACACAAAGAATTGTAGCAGAAGGCCAAAGCGTACTAGCAAGGCTGAAATTTCATGAGACAGACATGATTGCATTGGGTTAGTTTATATTCATGCTTAATAGTGATGGGCGAATTTATTCGCCAGGAGCAAATTCGTGAGGAATTCCCGGCGTAAAAAAAAACCGAGTCGCACACCGAAAATGACGCGATGAAAACGATGTGACGCATCAAAAACTTCCAACTTCTTTGTGGTTTTTGGGCAAACACTCGAAAAATCCAGAAAAAGTAGTCCAATTCTAGTTTTCCCTTGATTTTATCAAGTTTCATCACAATCCGATGAAATCAAGTTATTTTTTATTAATAATGGAAGTTTATTAATACTTTTTGTATTAATATTTTGAGATTAATTCAGATTTTAGTAAATAGTCCCCTGAATTATCATTGAAGCATAATTGAAAGCAATTGAAAGCAAATCAAATTGCACAGAATAACTGTATTTTAAAGTGTACATAGAAGTTGAGGTCAGCATTATTCTAGTCATTTTATACCTGACAGACAATGTAACTATTTATGCTGTATAGAGAGCTATAATATATATATATATATATATATATATATATATATTTATTTATTATTATTTTTTTTTTAGGAGAGTATGAGGCATATAATGAGTCAGCAGAATCTCAAGTCAGGGGACAACATATTTATTTGACTGGTTCTATCAAGAATTGTCAGATAAATATAAAATCTTTATCAGGTTCACTATTGCTGTAATCAACAGAAGAATATGTGTTAATTTATATTTAAAGTCTGCTAAAAAAGTGTAAATCTGCCTTTTTCTGTTCACATAGATCATATGATGGACAGATATGATTGTAATTCTGCATTTGATTCCAGGACAATATCTACAAGGAGTTTACACATTCTCTCTGTATTTGTGTGGATTCCCTCTGGTTTCCTCCTACATGCCAAAAACATACAAGCTGGTTAATTGGCTTCTGATAAAACTGACATAGTGTGTGTGTGTGTGTGAATGTGAAAGGGATCTTAGATTGTAATCTTCAATAGAAAATCTTTGTAATAGCACTGGGAAATATGTTGGTACTATATAATGAAAGGATAATGATAAAAAAGCATAATAATACCATGTGGCAAACATTTCAAACAGAATGATGGGATAAAAATATTTGGTAGCAACACATTTGACAAAACCCAGCTAAAAGGCATGGGATGAAATCTGTTTTATGAAGGATGGTAGATCTATAGTTTGGCTCACTAAAATAAATGCATTTACTTCAATGATAAAGTGATACTTGAACTATTAGCCATTATTGGACTGAAAGGGAATATTTATCACAGTTGTCCATGGTACATAATGTGCAAAGTACTATTTTGGTAGCAATGTTGAGAACTAGTTGAAGCAAAATAGAAGGGAAAAAAGTACAATTGATTAAAATTGATGTCTGATGGAGCTAAAAAATATCTTGTTGTGTGACAACACAACATTGCTTGAACTATATCATTATTTCTCATGCATTCACTGTGTGATATTTTTATGTGAAGTGTTTGTTCTCTGATATAAACTGTTGAGATCCTGCTGTTTTGGTATGTCAAAAAATGCAAGTGTAGTAATTTCCCTTAGAATTGTATCCTTGTGCTGTCAAATTTGACATAATGGGAATTTAAAATACATTTATTTTAGTACCATATTTCTTTTCAATTTAGTCATTTTGGGTACAAATCAGAAAAAAATTACAATTGTATATTTATTAAAGGGGAAGGCTATATAATACTACCAAAATCAGCGGCATAACTACAATTCAGCAGAACCCACAGCCACATGGGGGGTGCTGGAGGAAATAGGAGCTCAGGGTCTACTGTATTGTAGCCCCCTCCATCATTCCCCTAAAGTTGGCCAACCTCCACAATTAAGCAAGCGGTAGGATGGTGGCCAAACAGGATAGTGGGTGAAGGGCATGGCATGCATGTAGCTGAGTGTGCCACTGAAAAAAATGCTTTCATAATGGAAGGAAATATAATGTAAGAAACTTTTCTATTTGCATTAAACAATAAAGTTTTTTATAGCTTTAAGATTTAAGCATATTTTAGTGATGAGCGAATCTGTCCCATTTCCCTTTGCTTTTTCTAATGGCAACTTTTTGTCTCAGCATTATTTTTGTCTTGGTAACTTTTTTGTCGTGGACAATTTTTATGCAGTTTCGCAAAAAAAATTTGTGAAATGTGGAATTTCGTTTCAAATCCATGGCTGAAAAAATTTGCTTATCACTACATTTTTTAAATGTTATTACTACTGAAATCAGTACTTTGTTTTCTACATTTCTATTATTGGTTACATAAAATGGTATCTTCTTCCATACAAGATCGCAATGCCAACTATGCCTGCAATTTCTTGTGATATAGAGACCCAAGAAGAAGAATCACATATACAGATGCAGTCACTTGGATTTGTAAGTTTAATGCGTCGTGACTCAGGGCTAATTGAAGAAACTGTGTTATCCAAAGTTATCTTAACTCATTTAATGCATTTAACCTTTTCATTAGCATACCAAAGCACCATTGTTTTCAATGGTGAACTCTTTAATTGGATGGTATGCTGTGACACAATATTCTGTGCTAAGTGGGATAAATGGGATAGATTAGTTAAATCACAACGCATTTAACACACAATCCAAAGTGACTGCATCTGTAGTTGCAAATCATTATAGGAACTGGTATCTTGGCTGTAAGAAAAAGATGAATACCATTATATCTTTCCTTCATGTAGTCAGGACAAGCAGTGGAAGGCATTGGAAGCGACAGAAATTAACAAATTCATGGATTTTTTTTTTGTTATGGTTTTGCCATTTAATCATCAGCATAAAATATAATAACATATAAGTTGGCAAGCATCTAGATACTTCAGTCAGTTTTTCCATTAAAAATTACTTTTTCTTTTACTGTCATTGTTAAATCAAAACCAAATAAGTTAACTGGTCTACTGCTATGAAACGAAGCATGCAAAAACTGCTTGAGGCACAACATCTAACTGTCTCACAGAATGAACTTTCTTATTTTTAAAATAAATGTGTATGGGTATTATATTTAGAACTGCAATTTAGTAATACATAAAAGTGGCTAATGATTCTTCATTACTTTTGTTAAAGTATCCAGTTGAGTCAGACTTGTTCTCTAGACTGGATTGAATGTGAAATTAATATTTCAGCAGAGTGAATTGAAACATTCTTCTTCATGGGCTCATAATGGAAGGTCACGCAGCCCAACTCTTCTGTGGATTCTGTGAGCAAACAAATGGAGCACTGCCTGAATTGATGGCAAATGTAAATTGTAAATGTTCAGTACGCTGAAGCTTAGCAGCAGTATTTTTGTACCAGAAAGGGGATTTTCATGAAGAAAATGGTATGTTAGCACTGTAGTTATGGCTGTAGCCTTCACTAACTTTTTTTATGTTTCCCACATGTGTGTGTGGTTGAGAAACTGCATATCATTCTGCTGATTAGATTTCATACCTTTTAACATTTAAAAGCCAAAGTCAGACATATTGCTACATTGGTTGATTAGAGGGGGCACATGAACCAGCATACATGGAGATATAAATTTGACTGCTAAATATTCAAAAAGTGCCCAAGTTGTCTTTTCTATCTACTTACCAAGTACAAAATTAACTGTGGCCTTTATTAATTAAATGCTAAATCAGGAATATTTCTCATCAGTCCAATGCACACCTATACTGTATACCTGAGGATTAAAAAGGTGTTTATGCAAGATGCACCTATGTAAGAAAATGTATGTGTTTTTAGCTACAAGCCTGTCAATATTGTGTTTTGAATTGAACCAACATAGCTCGGTTGCACTAACTGTGGGCACTGATGCAAGTGTATGGTGCTCTAATTTTGTTTGTGAGTGTTGTGGGCTTATGGAAATACTGTATATACAGACTGATTTAGATTTTATGGGGCAAATTTAGTAAATGGAAAATTTTTGCCTTCGAATACACGTCAATTCAATTGAATTTAGCAAATTAGATGGTCGAAGTAGACCAAAAAAAATTGAAAATCTAATTTTTTGCACTTGAATCCTTCACCCGAGCTTAGTAAATCTGCCCCTTAATCTTACACCTAAATATGGCAGGTAAATACAGGTCATACATATGTTTTTATTTGTGAGCGCAGATAAAATTGCTGGAAGTGGCCACTTATTATTAAAAATGTCCTAGGAAACAAAATAAAGACAAAAGAGATCCTCTATTTCCTATAAATGAGCCCACCCTAAAACAAATGTAGCATAAGCATCAAATGGTTAAAGAATTCATATATTTAACAGTTACAACTTTTAAACATAATCCCACATTGAAATACAGATGCAGTCACTTTGGATTGTGTGTTAAATGCGTTGTGACTTAACTCATCTATCTCATTTATCCCACTTAGCACAGAATATTGTGTCACAGCATCCCATCCAATTAAAGAGTTCACCATTGAAAACAATGGTGCTTTGGTATGCTAATGAAAAGGTTAAATGCATTAAATGAGTTAAGATAACTTTGGATAACACAGTTTCTTCAATTAGCCCTGAGTCACGACGCATTTAACTTACAAATACAAGTGACTGCATCTGTATGAAAAAACACCAGGGTTTTGTCTTTTGTTATTACTTTTTTGGTATACAGGATATGATGTCACTGACATAACAATGTTGAGGATGTAGTCTCATTTTATCAATTCACCAGGAATAACCAGGTGAAACAGACTGTGTTGGAAAGGGTCACAGATCGGTTTCATACATTTGCAGAGTAACAATCACTTGACTGAGCGAAAGACGCAAAACTTCTCTAGCACTGAGCTTTTTCACCAGCGAATTGTCCCCTTCACCTTTTAGTAAATTGCTGATGCCCCTGTGAATGGTCATTTTGGTGAGTTTTTACTAGAAAGGCCCACTTCACCCCTTTAGTAAATTTTCCCCTATGTAGGCAAATGAGAGAACATGGAGTCATGGAGTCTGTAGCTGATTATGGAATGTCTAAGTTAATTCTTATATTTGTGAATTATAGTGATGGGCGAATCTCCCAAGATTCGCTTCGCTGTAAAAAAATTCGCGAGTTGGGGAAAAATTTGTGAAACGAGTCGCGGGACGCTTTTGACGCGCGTCAACTTTGGCGTGTTGCGTCATTTCCGACGCGCGTCGCGTAGTTTTCGGCGCGTCACGTCAAAAACACCGCGCGACTCGTTTTTTTCCGAATTTTCGCTAAGCGAAATTTCGCTGGTGATTCGCGAATTTATTCGCCAGCGGCGAATCGCGTGAATTTGCAGAGAATTTGCCCCTGGCGAATAAATTCGCCCATCACTAGTGAATTAGTGTTAATGGTTATAATGTGTTGTTGATCTGTATTAATCTGACTGTGCTGATGTAAGATTAAATCACTCAATAGCTATCAACCGAAAAAAGTTATATGTAATATAGGATATAAAACCAAGTAACTTACATTATCAAACAAATGATAAAAGTAAAGCATAAGCTTTATATTTGAAGAATGCTATACAAATGCAAACAAACAATTTGCTATTAGATGGAAATCCAAAGATAGAGAGACAAAAATAAAGAACATTTCACAGAAGGCCACAAAAGCATTAAAAGCGGCTCACATCTTTATTGAAAAATTACACCTAGCTGCTTAGAAAATTACTTCTCCATGTTGACTATTCCAGTTTTTATTTGATTAGAATACATAACCAAGGCAAGAGGAAAGCACAAAGCACATCCTCTTTTATATATATATATATATATACTGTATATATATATATATATGTGTGTGTGTACAGGATACAAGTACAGGAGTTCTATAAGGACACAGCAGTGCTCATAGGGCAAAGAAACATCTTTGGGTGTGTAAACACTTTCATAGTAGTTTACCAGAGTGCATTATTTAAGGTCATTAATAATGAAAGAACGCTAACCTGACCTGCTGTATAGGTGGTAATTGTCTTATTAATGAAAGCCTTCTATGTTCAACTGAAATCAATAAAACCCTGACAAAGACAGTGGGAGAGATTCATTGAACTGTGAAGCTGCTATTGAAGCAAGTTTTGACCAGATTATTTCACTGATACCATGAGCAGCTTTATTATTATATCTGTCTTGTTTTGTTTATCTGGTCAAGTCACGGTCTGAATTGCTGCTTAGGGACTGATATCTCTTGGTTTCTTTGTTCCAAATAGAATAAATATGTTATATGACATTTTATTATATATTTGTGTAGAGAACTTATAATATAAATATATGGTAGTTGAATAAAGTCACACTCACAGGTCTTAGCTGGAACAAAAAAGTTTTTATTAACAATGCCCTCAAAGGCACAACTAACGTTTCGGCTGATTCCACAGCCTTTCTCAATGAGACCTGCTGTATAGGTAGTAATTTTCTTATTAATGAAATCCTTCTACAGATGCAGTCACTTTGGATTGTGTGTTAAATGCTTCGTGACAACTCATTTATCCCATTTATCCCACTTATCACAGAATATTGTGTCACAGCATCCCATCCAATTCAAGAGTTCACCATTGAAAACAATGGTGCTTTGGTATGCTAATGAAAAGGTTAAATGCATTAAGGGTAGGGACAGACAGGGAGATTCGGGGAGATTCTGTCGCCTGGCGTTTTTAGCAGGCGACAATCGCCCCAAATTTCCTTCTCCCTGTCTGCCTTTAGTATAAGTGACAAAACGCCAGCGCCTGTGCACACGCTGCGCTGCGATTTCCGGAATCGCCCGAAGATACCTCGTGAGGAAACTTCGGGCAATTCCGGGAATCGCCGCGCAGCGTGTGCACAGGCGCTGGCGCTTTGTCCCTTTTACTAGCGGCAGACAGGGAGAAGGAAATTCGGGGAGATTGTCGCCTGCTATTAAACGCCAGGCGACAGAATCTCCCCGAATCTCCCTGTCTGTCCCCAGCCTTAATGAGTTAAGATAACTTTAGATAACACAGTTTCTTTAATTAGCCCTGAGTCACAACGCATTTAACTTACAAATCCAAGTGACTGCATCTGTATGTTCAACTGAAATCATTAAAACACTGACAAAGAAAGTGGGGGAGATTCATTGAACCTTTAGTTGTGTCTAGTTGTGTGTGTATATATATGTAACATTACTAGAACTGGAGTTCTCGTATAAAAATAAACAACTGCCCGGGTGCTGATTATAGATTTATGTAATTCAAACTTCTTAAGTGCAAAACAAAAAAATATTTTATTCCGACTTTCGGCTCCTATACTTGAGCCTTCTTCTGGAGTGTGTCACACCTCCTGTAGAAGGCTCAAGTAAAGGAGGCAAAACGTCGGACTAGGTCAATTGAGCAGCTATAGTGGCAAAAGCCTGGACAAACCTACAGTAGTACCCAACTATTCCCAGGAAGGCACGCACCTGTTTTTTGTTTTAGGGCAGGGCCAGTTCTGGACTGCATCTATCTTATTTAACTGGGGTTTTACTAACCCTCTTCCAATGATGTAACCAAGGTACCTTGCCTCTTCCATACCTAGGGCACACTTTTCTGGGTTCACTATTAATCCTCCCTCTCTCAAGGAGTCAAGAACTGCCTGGACTTTAGGCAAATGGGACTGTCAGTCCCTACTAAAGATGACAATGTCTTCCAGGTAAACATATGTGTACCTCTGATGGGGACCTCAAAAGCTTATTCATTGTCTTTTGAAATGTAGCTGGGTTTATTTGTAACCCAAAGCACATTCTCCCATATTAAAAATGGCTATCTGGAGTGGAGATTGCTGTTTCTCCTCTGTTGCCTGGGTTAGGGGTATTTGCCAATATCCCTTGGTGAGGTCCAAAGTGGTGATATAGCGGAGTGGACCCAACCTCTCTATAAGTTCATTAACCAGTGCATGGGATAGGCATCAAATTTGGAAACTACATTGAGTTTTCGGAAATCATTGCAGAATCCCAGAGTACTGTTTAGCTTGGGAACCAACATGAAGGGACTCAATCTGCAACTCTTCAATGACTCCCAACTCCAGCATCTTTTTTACCTCCTCTGAGACAGCCTTCCTAAAAGCTTCTGGGATGCGGGATGCGGTAAGGCTTGAGACACACCTTTACTCTGGCTCTGTAATTATGTCTTGCTCTATGACATTAGTGATCCCAGGCAAATCAGAATATCTCTGCAGAAACTCCCTGACTTGCTGGGTCTGGGCTTCTGACACTGCTGTTGCCACCGAGACACTATCAGCCCCAACCTGAGACTCAAGTTTCACACTAGGCAGTGCCGAAACTGGTTCTCTATCCTTCCAAGGCTTTAAAAAATGTATGTGATAGATTTGATAGGTCTTTCTCTTACCAGGTTGGTGAACTTCATAGTTCAACTCGCCCACTTTTTCTACTGTTTCAAATGGGCCCTGCCATCTGGCCAAGAATTTGCTCTTTCAAGTGGGGATCAATACTGCCACTCTACGTCCCATCTGGAATTGCCTCATCTTAGCAGACCGGTTGCATACCCGGCGCTGAGCCTCTTGGTCACTTTGCATGTGTTCCTTAACCAGGGGCATCACTCCTGCGACCCTTTCCCTCATTTGAGAGATATAATCCAAAACACTTTTGTGGGGAGTAGCTTCACTCT
>CM044439.1:100122816-100178309 GCA_024363595.1 Xenopus borealis
CCCTTCAGCCCCGGGCCCGGGACACTTGTCCCCCCTGTCCCCCCCTGATGGCAGCCCTGAATGTCAGCATGATAGAAGAAGAATGCTACCCCCCAAAAAGTTGCTCTGTATGTTTGCAAAATCTCTGGGAAATTTTACAATATGTTTGCGTATAAAAATGCCTACAACTTTTTAGAGTAACTTGCCTGTTTTGTCCATACACATATGCCTCATGAAGTTCCCATTTCCTCAACACCAGGAATTCAAGATGATATTTACTTACATTAAAATTTACATTTACAAAACAAAATACAAAAAAACTACTATTTTCAGTGTGTTGAATTTTATTTGAGCTTTACAGAATTTCAAGAAAACAAATGAATATTCCTCATAGCACCATGTTGTATATGTTACATTACAGCCATGGAAACATCTGCCACTATCTAATAAGTAAGATAAGGCACCTTGGGCAAACTTTACACTATGCTTTTTTTTTTTTTTACAGAGGCAGGTTTTACCTCTAACACCCATGTAACCTTTGTATTGATCACTGTTGATTTTGCACCATAAGTATTCAACCTCCATGTAGATATATAAACCATTAACTGTAGCTTTTGAAGCTAATGAAGTATTTAATAAACCAATAAGAATTTGTCAAAATAAAAATAAGAAAGCTAAAGTATAAAGTGCTTACCTCAAAGTAGGCAACAATATTCCCAAGGTTTTGTAGAACACTGCTCCAAGAACATACACTGTGGATTCATCAAGATCTGCAGGGAAATAAGCAAGCTTTTTCAACTGAAAATACATTTATAAAGCTGAAATTCATATTCTATTAAATGAACAGTAACACCAAAAAAAATTAAGTGTTTTAAAGTAAAGAAAACATCATGTAGTGTTGCCCTGCACTGTTAAAACTGATCTGTTTGCTTCAGAAACACTACTATAGTTCATATAAACAAGCTGCTAAGTAGCAATTGCGGAAATTGAAAAACGGCTATATGGCACAAGATAAGTAATCGATAACAGATAACATTATGTTCTATAGAGCTTATCTGCTATCTGCTGTGTAACTTGAGCCTTTTCTCCTTTGACTAGCTGCCCCATGGCTACACAACAGCTGATTTATATAAACAATAGTAGTGCTTCTGAAGCAAACACTGTAGTTTTGCCAGTGCAGGGTAACACTGCTTTATATTTTTATTACTTTAAAACAATTTCATTTTTTTATGTTACTGGTCCTTTAAACAGTGGGAACATTTTGTGGGGAAAATATTTTTTTTTATATTTTGACTCATGGATTAAAGGGCAGATTTATTAGGTCAAGTTGAATTTAATGCAAAAAAACCCCCTCAAATTTTCAGATTTAAAAAAACTTGATTGTTTCTGGGTTTAAAGACTTATTATACCCTGAAGCTGGAAATAGCTTGAATCTGAAAATAATCCAGCTAAAACCTGTTGAGGTCAAATATAAGTCAATAGCAGAGGTCCTTTGAACCATTTGAAGATGCTCAAGGTTCTTTTGGGTGGGTTTTACTCAAAACTCGATTAATTCAAGAAAACTTGAGTTTTCAATTTGTTCAACTGGAATTCACTGATCTTAGTTTTATCCATTCCAGTTTTTTCTTAAACAATTTGAGTTGTGAGTTCATTTGAGGCATTAAAAAACTCACAAAGCTCTGAAATTCAACCTTTGATAAATAATCCCCTAAGTGTGATGTTTTTTGACAACAACAGTCTTGCAATATGTTCTTCATGGTAACAAAGACCAAATCTATGCAGTGTAATTTGAAGACCACCAAAACAAACTCTTAATATACTTTAATTTAGATATAAAGAACCAATGTTTTTATCTTTGGAGAATCTATTAAGACCAGGTATCTGGGACCAGCTAACTTGACCCTTCAAATGCCACAGAATGTGGAATCTACATTCTGTGGAAATGGTAGTTGAAATGCTACAGAACGTAGATTCTATGTTCCGCAGCACTTACAGGTTTGGGAGTGGAGGAGTGGCTCCATTCCTCTTCAATCCCCTGCCCCTAGACAACGAGCAGGGGATCAAGTGGCTTCTGGTGCCCGATTGCCCAGGGTCCACAAAAGAAGCAGCAGGCACGTGAATCCTAAGTGTCCTCCTGCTGCATCTGCTTCTACTCCTCCCAGCGCCCCCCCCTTCCCACAGGAATCTGTTCAAAGTTGGCTGATCTCTTCGTGGCACCATTTTTCAACGATCTGCAGTCTTTTCCCTAGGTTAGTGAATCTGTAACCCACACACAAACACACACTATTGCACATTACATTCATACTTATACACACTCATATGTACATTTTTGGGGATTGGGAGGGTCATACACACTCGGGGGGGATCACACACGTCATACATGCACATACACACACATACACGCACATAACACGCAATTTGCCAATTGTACACACGCATATGCACATATGTTGTTTTATGTTTTTTTTCTTATTGCATTTTTTTGGCTGAAAAAAATGTTTTATTGCCATTGCAAATGTGTATTCGCTAACCATACTATGCAATACCTTTTTTATGTTATTTCGGTGATTATATTATAGATTGTGTGGATTTTGGTGCATTATTTAGCCATTTTATTGCATTTTCAGCTCTGCATAGGTTATTGCCTGCTTTTTTCTGTCTGTAAACCTTAAATATTCAAACTTTGATTCTGATGGCTGATTACACTAGTCTGGAAAAAAGTATTGATTTTTGTGGTTTTATTGGATTTTAGTAATTTATTTGCATTTCACACTTTTCTGTCTTATTTTGTTTTGCCTTGTAAATTTTCTCTACATATAGCAATTTGGGTGTCTCTGTGTACCACATAGTATGGTATATCTATGCATAATAGGCATAAAAGGGTTCAGTAGACCCCTGGCATTTATATTTAGGATTTTTTATGCTGATACGTTACGAAATGTGTGGCATATAATGCGGTAAAATTCAAGCTCTGTGATTATTTTCAGAAATTTGATAAAAACCGTTACATCCAGCTTAGCTTTACAGTTTGGCAGTTTGCAGTAGAAACACATATTTACCCATATTGGATTCGTCAGAATGTGTACTTTCTGAAAATATATGGTTTTGTACGGGGTCTTATGTCACATAATACACATACTGGGGTGCTTATATGGCAGCAGCCATTTCTGTGTTTTTACCCCACAAAAAATGCAGTCAATGTGTTGATTTTTCATTAGCTGAAGTTACCCACTGGACTATTTGTATGAACTAACTTCATTTGGGGCCCCTAAATGCCAGATACTTTGGTAAACCTTTGCACAATGGGCATTGAAATGTTTGGAGGACCCCTGGAAATCATGTTTAGGTTGCTTTTTCATGGTATGTAGTGATACACAGGAGATATAATGGCGGAAAGTTGAAGCTTTGAGGCAATTTTCAGATATTTCACTAACACCGACAATTTGGGGAAAGCCTTGCAACTCTGTAGTTTGGAGCAGAAAGGCATGAGTACCCATTTTAGATTCAGTAGAATGTGTACTTTCCAAAAATATATGGTCTTGGGAGGTAAACCTATATTTCTGGTTTTTACCTCATAAAAAATGCAGAAGAGCGTCCTCCAGCCTCTCCATGTATCCTGGACTGACTCTGCGAAACCCAGTAAGCAGCTTTTGGCAGAGATGGTGCTACTGACATTCTCAGGGATACACAATTGTGGTATGAGAATGGTCCCAATCCAATGGTGCTAGATAGGGCTTGTGACATGAGATTGCTAGATATACAGTATGTAATCTTCCAATCCGGGATTGAGAACATGACCATCTCTCATCCTAATATAGGTGAAGGCATCCGTTTCTGTTCTCTCCAGACGTCAAATAAGGAGAAATTAGCAATTAGTTCTCACAAAACTGACTCAGACGAGTCCCATTTCTTGGGTACATTGCGGTCTCAAGCATCAAGAGTGTAATTGAAATCACCCCCTATAATCAAGGCTTCATCAGAGTCAATTGTCTCCATAAAGGCTGACAAACTTTCAAAGAACCGTGCACATTTATTAGATTATATGTCCTACTTGACACCTGAACTCGAAGATGTAACAGACGTCCAGGGATGCACTTAACACCTCTGGCTGGAAGGATTCTGAGAAAAGGGTCACCACCCCACATGAAGTCCAAGTTAGGTCATTATAAAAGACCCATCCCTTCCACTCCAGATGCCAGCTTGCTTCAAGCTCTGGAGTGGTATGGGTCTCTTGGAGGAAACTCACAGAGTAACCTCCTTGACGAAGAAAGGAGAGTACCTGAAACTTTCAGAAAGGGTCCCGACAGTCATTTGTATTAAGTATGCTTATACTCAAGACCTGAGCATTTTGAAGTGCTTTAACCCTCATCAAGGTCTGATGAGACAAACATTTTTTTAACTTCACTCACAGAATTGATAACTAAAGGCAAAACATGCCACTTCTCTAGAGCCATATGCAGCTTTTTCTCCAATTTAACACCAAGGGTGCTTTCAAGAAACATTTTGAGTTGAGCTCAGCAGGGATGATTGGGGTAGAAGGATTTGCCACTCCATCAACCTTATCTTCAATGTTCCCCTCATCCACGAGCTCTTCCTGGCTAAGTGATTGATGATTTCCCCTCTCCACTAGAGCTTTGAGAATCTCTTCACAAGATGTTGCAGGAGAAGACTCAAAATCACTTGTCATCTGGAGACCCTGCAATGGCTCAGGTGTTCCCTCAACTTCACTTGAAACACATTTGGAAGTGTTTGACACAGGAGCAACAGAAATAATTAGCTCCCTAGCAACAGGGAGAGCGTTGGAGGCTCGATGGTTAGCCTCTGCCTTCTCCACTGCCTCCTGTGCCTCTTGGATAGCAATAACCTTGGGGTCAGTGGAAGACAAGGGAAGAAAGATCTTAACATGAACAGTAGAGTTTGTCTGGCTACCCTCCATCGTATTCACAACTCCACCCTCACCATCCTCCCAAGCAGTCTCCTTTGCAGGGTTCTCTCTGGTTGTTAACCCAATATTCTCCCCTCCTGGAGTGAAATACCCTGAAGCTGGTTATAGTTCCCAAATCTCAGCACCCCAGGAACACTGACTGCCCACTTTGCAGGAGTCTCATTAGGTGTCCCTTTACAATTATTTGGAGGCAGATGCTGCAACCCTGACTCTGTGGGGAGACCCACACTGTCATGTTCAAGGCCATGCAGACCATTAACCTCATTTTTCCCCACCCGGTCTGGAGGCAAGAGTGCATGATCTGACACCGGCTGAACTACAGTAGAGACAGACAATGTCACCATATGAGGAGCAGATGTTTTGTTGCCGTTTTTACCCTTGGATGGGGGTGTTCCATCATTAACCACTGATGCCCATTCCTCAGGTACCAGCCAGTTGTATTTAAATTGCCTCTTCTTTTTCTTGGCATCTGTAGAGGAAGGGCCAATTTCTGCAATTGAAAGACATGTGGTGAAGGAAGAGGAGGTTTGGATGTTGTAGAGGTACAGATGCAGTCACTTGGATTTGTAAGTTAAATGCGTCATGACTCAGGGCTAATTGAAGAAACTGAGTTATCCAAAGTTATCTTAACTCATTTAATGCATTTAACCTTTTCATTAGCATACCAAAGCACCATTGTTTTCAATGGTGAACTCTTGAATTGGATGGGATGCTGTGACACAATATTCTGTGCTAAGTGGGATAAATGAGATAGATGAGTTAAGTCACGACGCATTTAACTTACAAATCCAAGTGACTGCATCTGTAGGTTGTGTAACAGCCACCTTGAGGTTCTTTAGGGGAATTTTATACATATTTGATTTTAACTCCCCAAGGGCTTGCAGGTGGGGGTACAATAAATGGTCTTGCAGGAAGGGGGCACATTAGATAAGACCACCCTTGTGCCCAATCCATCTAGGGGTTCTACAGGTACGTAACTCCCTTGCACTGTGATACCTCTCTGCATCAGAGTATAAACTGCAATTAGTTTACAGGCAAAGATTATGGCTTTCCCATAGATTTCACTTGCTGCCACTAGTGGAGAGGGGCCCACCACTTCAGCTGCAGCCTTTATATAAGCCTCTATGCCATGAGTGCTTGACAATAGGCATCTGACCCCATGCTTCCTTGTTAGCTTCTCTACCCCAGCAGTGACTTGGCTTGGGTTGCTGCCAGTAGCTACCACCTGTGCAAATTACATTGGGGGGTGACATTGGCTGCAGCAGTAATCAATCTATACAAAAAGTAAACAATTTGTGCTGAAACTTCAGAAAAAAGCAAGTGAAACCGACACCCAGGTGTAGTAAGTTAGGCTGAAAAAAGATACACGTCCATCAAGTTCAACCTTTTTAATTTTGTTTTTTTATTTTAACTGCCTAACTGCTAGTTGATCCAGAGGAAGGCAAAAAAACCCATCCGAAGCCTCTTCAATTTGCCTCAGAGGGGGAAAAAATTCCTTCCTGACTCCAAAAGGCAATCAGACTAGTCCCTGGATAAACTTATATAATGAGCTACAGATGCAGCCACTGGGATTTGTGAGTTACATGCGTCGTGACAGATGCAGTCACTTGGATTTGTAAGTTAAATGCGTCGTGACTCAGGGCTAATTGAAGAAACTGTGTTATCTAAAGTTATCTTAACTCATTTAATGCATTTAACCTTTTCATTAGCATACCAAAGCACCATTGTTTTCAATGGTGAACTCTTTAATTGGATGGGATGCTGTGACACAATATTCTGTGCTAAGTGGGATAAACAGGATTGATGAGTTAAGTTTTTCTGTCAAATGTACAATCCAAAATGGCTTCATCTGTATCTTCCATAACCCTGTATTCCCTCACTTGAGCACTTGAGTAGGGGATCTAATAGTGAGTTTGTAGCCCAGAGGAAGTGAAGGGAACTGGGATAGCAATGACTCACCTTCTGGGTCAAAAGAAAAAAAAAATTTTTAGTAAAGAAAATCAACTCAAAACTTCCCAAATTTCACACATTCACACACCGAGTGAAAACAAAAAATCCTGTCTTAAACAGAGATTTCAATGCTTAATTCAGTACCAAACAGAGAGCTTTCCCCTATGTGGTGATTTTTCATTAGCTGAATTGTATTTATATGTGCTAACTTCATTTTGGGGCCTCTAAATGCCAGATTGGATTTTATTGCCTAAAATTAAAAAATTTTCTGGTATAAATGCATATATTGTGAAAAATAGGAATTTTTAATTTCTTTTTTATTTAGAGCTATAAATCTTTTTGCAGAGGTTGAAATACATGAAGGCAGATTTAGAAAGCTGAGTTTCTCCCTAAAAAAACAATGTACAGTTTTCCTAGATAAACTATAGGTTTCCCCTCAGAAAATGCGCCTGAAGTGAGAGAGCACAAATGTTTCAAAAACGGCTGGCATTTTGCTTAACCAAAATGGGAAATTCTGCTGGCACTTAAATGATTAACAAAAACTAATTTGCTTATATTGAAGTTTTCAGGAAAAAAGAAAACCCATATAATTGTTATTCTTATTGCACAATATATCCTGTTAGATGAAAATTTACCATGGCTATTATGCAATGTTTTGATATAGTGTCTCACTTTCGAAATATAAAAATAACTGTTCATTCTTCTTCATATTACTATATTTTTTTAAAGCCACTTTTAATTATTCTATGTAGATACAATTCTTTCCACAATATGGAAAAAGTGTAAACCCACCAGCACATCAACAGAAAACAATGGTTTCAAACAGGCTGCAAATGTAGCAGATCAGTTCCACTAAGTGACATTTTATATATCAATTTATAATGCTTGCCAGCACTGACTTTTAATAGTTTAATCACTATTACAACTATTACAACAACAGCTTTACATCATCATGATATGGCCATAAATATTTTCTATACCCTGGCAATAGACAGAGATCACCACTTTGCATTTCAGCTCATTGTTAATTAAAAAGCAATTGTATGCAGGATACAGATGTATGTGCCAATGAATTGAATTAACTAATAATACTTTATTTGTACAAACACTTGATTCAATAAATTAGCTTTTTTTTTGCACAATTATAATATTCCTATCAGGGAAATGAGTGTGAAATTGAGAGACTAGAAAAAATTCCAGTTTAAATGTGAATGTATGGATCAGTTACGAAATGGCGTACTGTGCAATGCTGGTACACTGCATCTCCTTACAAACACCATTTAATGCACAAAGTTTTGAACTTTTTTTTGTGCATACAGCTTACACAAAATTCTAAGAAACATATTGTAAAAACCATAGAAATTCCATTTGCCCAGAATTTTGCATAGCATTATTAACAGTGCTTAGCTGTCTATTCAAGCCCACTGTCTATTGCCTACATTTTAACCAAACATTTGAGATGTTTCATCTGTGTTTTTTTATTTCCCTGCATTATTCACAACATATTAAATGGAGATCTCATTGTATTGATTTTGAAGTATTTTGTTTGTGATATTTAACCTAAAGATTTGTGATAAAAAAATTTCGCCAAGTTTCTCCGTAAATATATTGTGCAAAAAAAAAAAAAGCTGGCCCAGGAATTAAAGTTGTTTAGTCACTGTGAAAAAAGCACACATGCATGACATGACATGACAAATGCATTTCACAATTTTTTGGGGAAGCAAAATGGGACAGTGAACAATTATTGTATTCCCCAACTCTTTTGCATCTATGAAGTGCAAACTTTTGATCCTTAGGCCATGGAATATGGCAGTATTCACATTTGAAAAAGCTGAAGGATACCATCAACTGGCAAGGTCTAATGACAGCCTTTAAAGGGATTCTGTCATGATTTCTATGTTTTATAGTTTATTGCACTGTGTACATTGCACATACTTCATTCTACCATTTAAAATTTTATTCTTGAACCATTAAATGTATTTTTTTACTTGTGATATCAGTGTGTAGGCAGCCATCTCAGTTCATTTTGCCTGGTCATGTGCTTTCAGAAAGAGCCAGCACTTCACACTGGAACTACTTTGAGACAGGAAATGGGACTTGGTTTTTTACTACTGAGTGTAATTCTCATATCTACTAGGGAGCTGTTATATTGTTACATTCACATCTGTTTGCTCTTTATTTAAATTCAGGATTCTGCTGGATGAGCATTATTAACTGATACATTTCTTTAAAAAAAAAAAATCCCTTTAAGCATGGTGGGTCTCTAATTGTGGGCAATCATCTTGTTGTGTAACAGCAAATTAAGCCCCATATGATATAAACACAAGGTTCTCATGTTGTATGATAATATCATATTGTATGATAATAATAGGATGCTTCTCAAATTCAAGAAGGGACATGAATGAATAACAGAATGCAGTCGAATACCCCACTGTCAGTTGGTCAGACTGAAATATCATATTTCATGGGAAGCTGTGAAATAGTTTGAGGTAAATCTCTACTTCCTACTTTATGCAAAGTTTCAAATACCAGCACAATAATTTTTTGCATGTTTTGCACAACTTTTCTGTGTTTTTTTTTAGAATTGCCACGTCCGGTGGCTGCCCCCATAAATACAGTACTAAGTACGTTTGGCAGTGGTGTATTCATATAGGTGGAAAGAGGAGGAACATAAACACCCATAACAATGCTGGCTACCTTCTGCAAGTGCAGAGCACAGCCAGATTCAAAGAAGAGTGCTTCCTGAATTAGTAGTAAGATGTGCCCTCTTGCTCCACTTCTCTGCCCTTGGACTAAGTAAATTACCCGTTCATTGCTTGAAGAATGGTCCAGTATTTTACTACACATATTTTAGGAAATTACAGTAGCTGCAAAATGAAGAAAGGGTAACTTAAGATATGTATTAATGTTTGTGCTCTCCATAGGCAGCAGAAGAGGGTTTTGGTGGTGGGTCCAAAGATGGAGCACACATGTGGTGAGCATAGCAGTCCCACCCCCTTTTGGTCACTCCCTTTGGACTCCACCCATTTTCCCCTGTACTTTCACTGAATTTTCAGGAAAATCCAACCATAGCATTGCTTAACGTTTGGCACTGTAGGAAGGGGGCATTAACACCACATGTAAAATTTTAACTGAGAGCTGCGAATGCTGCACTACAAGCACATTATAGGGAAAATACAGAGACTTTAAGGTATTCAAAAGACATACAAAGTAGCAGTAGGTACTGATAAAGAACAAGTACTATAAATAACATTATATAGTAAGAAAGGGAGGGCACTGGCACATCAAATACATACTGTACATAGAGAGCAATGGACAATGGCACCACGAGCAGTAAGAAATAGAGAATACTGGCAGGCCAAGCACAATATAAAATTACAAGAATGCATTATATAGTAAGAATCAGTGAGCACAGGCACTCCAAGCCTATAAATTCTAGCACCTCCAGATGTCCTGTCTCACTCTATTGCTCTGCCAGAATGCAAGGTATGAGGAGCTGAATGCATTAGTAATGTGAAAAATTCAAATATCTCTCACTACATGGATCCCTTTTATGCTAGTTAGACAGTAATGTTATATTATAATGGGGCTACTGTACAAATGCTCCAATGCCACTGCATCAACATAATAATTATATATAAACATAGTAATTTAGTTTGAAAAAAAAACACATTTAGTCTTTTGGCATAAATAAAACCTGTCTAAATAAATAAAAACTTCTAGCTAATACAAACAACCCCTTATAAAGCTTCTCCACTTTGCTATAAAAAATTTCTTCCTGACTCCAAGATGCAATTGGACCATTTTCTGGATTAAAGGAAATGTAACACTAAAAATGTTACAGTGTTTTGAGAGCCATATGTCTGATCTTGCAGGGGGAATGTCGCCCAATTGCCTTTAAGCAGAAGCCTGGAAGCAGAGTTATATCATGTTTTTTTTTTTTTAATAAAGCATTGCAACTGGTAAACTTTGTGCAGGACATAGCTTATCTTAGTGCAGGGTAGAATGGATGTTTTACTAAAAATATTTTAGAGTTACATTTCCTTTGAATTTCTTTAACCTGTATTTTCTTTTTACCCCCTTCCGAGAAAGCAGGATGGCACAGTAGAAATTCCATGTATAAATACCCCAGGAAATCATAGCGGAATAGCTACTTAATTTATAAATGCCCCCAGAATTCATAGCAGAATGGCAATGCCATATATAAATACCCACAGAACTTATATCAAGATGGCATGTTTAAATATGCCCAGGAACCCGTAGCAGGATAGCAAAGGGGCAAGTCCATGTATGCATACCCCCCTAGGAACCCATAACAGGATGGCAAAGTGGCAATTCCATGTATAAATACCCCCCCAGGAACCCATAGCAGGATGGCAAAGGGGCAATTCAATGTATAAATACCCCACAAAACCCACAGCAGGATGGCAAAGGGGTGATTCCATGTATAAATACCCCACAGGAACCAATAGCAGCATGGCAAAGGGGCAATTCCATGTATAAATACCACCCAGGAACCCATAGCAGGATACAAAGGTGCAATTCCATGAATAAATACCCCCAGGAACCCATAGAAGGATGGGAAAGGGGCAATCCCATGTCTAAATACCCCAAATTGCCCATAGCCGGAGAAGAGACCACTCACCCTCAACTAGGACGATTGACTAGGGTGCCTGGTTTAGAGGTGGAATCCCAGTTGGCCGCAGATCAGGAAGATTCTCAGGTGTGTTAAATGCAGCTTCAAAGTGAAATAGGTGATTCTGGCCCGGGCCAGTGTTGGACTGGGGGAGGGTCTATTCTGGGCCCACCGGTGCTGCCGCATGAGGGCCAGCCCCGCCCCACCAGACCACTTCAGGCTGCCTACCACCAGGGCTCTTCAATCACACGGGGTGGGGGAGGGCAGGGAGGAAGACTGTGTGCTGGCGATCAAGGCCCGCCCTTGGGGTAAATCCAGCTTTCATAGTGCAGTCTGCATGGAGAGGGCCCAGTCGCAGGACGTGCACTTTCTACCGCACTTCCCTATCTAGATGCGCTGGCTTTTTTATACTGTGGCATGATCTCCACTTGGCCACAGGGGAGGGGGAGAGCAGGCCCTGGTGCAACTTCTCTCCCACTCCCCAGTAATTACACCAACAGCCCACCTGCCACTGTCTCCTCCTCTAGGCTCCAGCAAACATAAAAAAATGACAAACAAAATTTTGAAAAAAAAATTGGCAAACTTTTTTTGTAAAAAAAAAAATTCTGGGGGGGCACGGACCCTGTGGCCCCCTGGATCCGACGCCTATGGTGCTCTCATACAGATCCCATACAAATCTTATACTGACACAGTGTCATGTAACATGATCTATGTCTGGTAATGCAGAAGTGTTAATAAACTTCTTGATGCAAGAGAAGCATGGGATCTGTGTGCAGGATCTGTGTGCAGCTGCAGGCTCACATGAGATTGAGCTACAACTTATCCCATCTCTTAAGCAGAATGGCAACAGTATGCTGTACTACTTGTCACTTGATATTGTTAGCAGGGCCTAGGACAGCAGGTTTTGGGGGGCGGCCCTCAGGTGCCTATAGCTTTATTTTTTATTTTTTGTATTTTTAATACACGGATTTCCAAAGCAGTCACTAAATATGTCAGCATGTGTTTGAGTGTATAAGTGAAACTTATTGATTGATTAGTTTGCTGGATTATGGCTGGTACTTTTTTATTGAGTTATCAAAAATAGTCTATGTATCCTTTAACTTTGTCACTAAGAGAAAGTCATAGGCTTTCTATAAACAGGAATTTTGTTACTTAGTTTCTCTTCATTTTACCAACCTTATCACACCTATTCTACAACAAGTTTTTGCATTAGCACTGATATATATATATATATATATATATATATATATATATATATATATATATATATATATATATATAAAATTTATCCAGAAGAATCCGCTGTTGTCTCAGCACCAAGGCATCTTTACCACAGTTATCGAGAGTGCCGGTATCAAAGTGGAAAATATATGTATATATATATTCCTTCACTGTTTTGAAAACATTAGCCTCTACTGTTAATAACTCATTATCTCATGTGGGGCTTCATAAATTTCAACATCCCCCTACATAGTGCATGTAGATTAAACAATAAATTACATTTTGCAGAATTTATTTTGCTAAAATAACTCTATGCAATAACCTGGTTGAAACCAAGGATAGGTAGCATAAGCCACAAACAAAATACTTGAAGAGCTATATAATGGTGCAAAAAGATCTGAAGAGTCAGATTCACTTTGAGGCATATTTATCAAAGGTCAAGTTGTAGGGGGTTACTTATCAGAGTTCAATTTATCTCATCAGTTCTATTAAAAAAGTCTGAGCAACTCTCAATTGCCGATTGGAACTTTATTTTATTTATCATAGAAAAATCTCACAAATTAGATTTTCCTGCCAAAAGTCAGATTTTCCCTCGAAAATCAAACTTCTGGTGCCAAAATCAGAAAAATCGGATTTTTGAACATTATTACTATTTTGGATTTTAAAGTATTAAAAGGTTTTTTACACTATCGCTGCCGCATTTACTCCCTAGCTTGCACTGAGAGAAGTGTTACATTACCAAGAGTACCCACCCGAGAGTCTAACACAAGGAGAGTTATGCTATATATTTATATCACATAAGGTGTTGGTGGAAAAGGAAAGGGTTGTACATAGTGTGGTGTATAAACTTAACCCTATGAGCACCATATAAATGGTCAACTATACCAAACAAAATTGCCCTATGTTTTGTCTTTTCCTGTGCCTTTGGCGCTGGTTTCTTTTATAGGAAACACATAACTGAATCTTGAGGGGATACAAGTGGAAACTGGCAATCAGGACGTTGAACACAAATTGAACTGTGGGACATTACTTTATACAAATTTCGGTTCTACAGGACCCTGACAGCTTGGAGATGACAGATTTTCAGATTCAGACTTTTTTCAACCTCAGGGTATAATTAAATTACTTTTGTATTCGGAGTTTGATAGATAACCCCCATAGAGTTTTTTTTTTTCCTACCTCAAATGAACTTGAATGACCTTGAATCTTGAATATTATCTTATTTGAGAAAAAACTCTAAACCCAAACGAATATAACCGCCCCAAAAATTTTTCACTGAAATAAAAACTCTGCCACTGCCGATTTATTAAGGATCGAATTTAAAATTCAAATTTTCAATTTATTTATGGTTAAAACTAGTGATGGGCGAATTCGCGGCGAATTCCCGCGATTCGCCGCTGGCAAATAAATTCCCGAAACGCCAGCGAAAATTTGGCGTTTTTGACGTGACGTGCCGAAAATGATGCGACACACGCAGAAAATGACGCGCCGGAAACGACGACGATGTGCCGCGCGACTCGTTTCGCAAATTTTTTCGGCAATTCGCAAATTTCTCTGGAATTACGCAAATTTTCCGGCGAAGCGAAACGGGTGAGATTCGCCCATCACTAGTTAAAACTGTCAAATTTTACTAGGGAATCATCTAAACTTAATTTGAGTTTTCTTAACATTTTTAATGCAATTTAAGAGATTTACTCTTTGGATGGTTTTATAATAATCTTTAAGAATTCGAATTTGACAATTCACCACCTAAAACCTGACAAATTACTATATAAGTCAGTGGGAGAGGTCCAGGGATCAATTTGGTGATGTTTGTGGCCTTAGTGACGTTCGAGTTTTTTCGGACAAAAACCTTGAATCACGTTTGATTGAATTTGATTCGAGTTTTCAGGTCTTTTAAATTCATCCAAGTTTTTAATATTTGATTTTATTAATAACTTTCCCCAAGTCAAATTCTTAATTCTATTGAATTTAAGGGAGTTTTAAAAAACTTTAAAAAAATGAATTCGAAATTTGACTCTTGATAAATGTCCCTCCAAATGTCATAACTACAAGGTTCCTTTTACCACTGGGTTTTTATCTTGTTATTATTAGGACAATTATCAAAAATATTTCAACTTTCAAACCATAAATTACAAGTTGTAAACTGTTATATGAGAAGTAATACCTGATGGTATTGGAGTGAAGATACTTTTCGGTATGACCACCTTGTCTTCAGAATTCCGTGCCCAGTCCACCATGCCTTTCCTGCCTCTCATAGGAAAACTGATATCTGTTAGTACCGATGAAGCTGGGAGCTTCTGGATGCTAGCCACTGGAAAAAGAAAAAGCACACCATAAACAAATGTCAATGTTACTATTATTATTTGGTATTAACTTACAGTAATTCTGGTGACATTTCTGTATGTAATTGGCTTTATATTGAGATGGACCTCTGGGATGCAGTTTTGTTTCTCATTGTTAATAAAACTGTGCTGCTATGGATAGTAATAATAGTTGTATAAGGAATTGAGAACTAATGATACAGGAATACCTTTACATTTAAAGGCAACATTGGCAATGAGTTAAAGCAGTTGAGGTGGTCCAGTGAAGAACCCCCACCTCTTAAGGTGCATCATTCTTATGTTCTTATGCAGCAAACATGTTTAAGGCTACATACTATACACTTGCTGTTGTAATGGAAAAACTTAAATAAAAAATGTATGTATAACCATATATGACTCTATAACCTGTTACTTTGTGTTAACAAGGCATTTGCTAATTCTTGCCTTTCATACATATGTTACTGTGTTTATTACCAAACAAATATGCATTTATGAATACTCTAATTTATGGAAGAGCACATGTTCGGAAGTGTTATAAAAATGCATATAAAACATAATACTTGTGTTTGTACCTTAATTCTACCAGTCCCAATATTAATTCTGAATATGCATGAAACACTAAAAAATTATCTAAATGCTGTATTTAGAAAAAAAAAACCTAAAAAATACAGAAAGTATTGGACACAGAATGTATTTAAGTTTCATGGAAATTAGAACCTCTGTATGGGCCCAAGCACATGAAATAATAACTTGTGTGTATAAGCGCTCAGCTCAATTCAGCAGCAAAGAGGTTAAATCCTTCAGGCTCTTATACAAATGCTACTTCAGTTACTAGAAACACCATGGTAACAAGCTTTTCAATTCAAGTAAATTACAACATCAGCTCACCAATGTTATTTATCACCATGGGAGCAACTACATTCTGCAAAAGCATTCTGGGACAAAATATATTTGTTTAAAATAATGCAATGTCCCCCTCCTGTAATAAGACTATGGGGATTGAGGGAATCATATTTGGTAAGCCCTTTATTAATAACTTTACTTTGGGATGTGCTTATTAAATTCACGGAAAACTTGCATTTCCCTTGCTATTTCTTTAATTCCTAAGACAAAGTCTTGATTCCATGGCAACTGGCACATTACATTTGTAGCATATTATAGTATTGCATACTTCAGCAGCCTAGTTCACAATCAACATAGTTTTGAAGGATTCTGCAAAAGTAAATAATATTTTACAGTAAAAGTGAATTCTTTTTTTTTTATTAACAAAATAAATATATATTTTAACAAACAGATTTTGTTGGGCCATTTTTAACAAATTCTGGATTTTTAAAGTTTTTAAATTTTTTTGTTAGGATTTGTCTGAAAAAACTGTTATTATTATATGTTTTAAAAGTGCTTTTTAAATTTAATAAAGTTCATGATATCCATGGTTTTAGAGAAAGTAAGTTTAGTCAAAGTTTCAAAAACCTCTAAAACTATAATTAGACTGTTGATAAATAGGCCTGTATGAATATATTGAACTGCATGATTTGCCACATTTTACACTAACCCTTCCTCATTTCAGTTGATTTTTTTGTACATGATCTTTGGTGCCTGCCTGAAATTACTGGCCTCCCATTCCCGATAAAGCTTTTTCAAACCCTGACCAATTGTTTTTTTCCATAGATTCTCAAAACAATGTGGACAAATCTTGATGGGCATGAGAGCCTAACAAAAACAAGAATTAACAGTATAATCATATAGACATTTGGGGGAACTTCTTGAAAATCTAGCTAGAGTGGCTTCTTTTATCGCAATTAATTTAAATGAACTACATTTACATTCAGTGGGTTGTTGCAAGGTACATTTATTAGCCAATATAACAAATAACAAAAAAACTTCAAAAAGAGAATAGCAAAAGGTAGACAGAAAGATTAATGCAAAAAAAAGAGTAGGAATGGAGCAAAAGTAAGAGGTAGTAAAGTAAAATCTGAGGTCTTTTAAATATGGATATTGTACATATATAGAAAAGTCCAGCTCACTTATGTCCTTTAGAGCATTGTCTAGCAACCAACAAATTGGAGAGGTGTTGACCTCTTATCCAAATACCAGGCTACATTGTTTGGAGAGGCTGGGGAAAAAAGGAAAACTTCTGCTTTAGGGCATTGTGCCATAATAACCATTCACTTCATCTTATCTGATTTTCCTTCCATAGCTTCTTTATAATAAAGAAAAGTTGGGGGTACTTTTTCCAGTAACACTTATTAGAGAATTTGATGGAAGGAAATAAGTTGTGAAATTATTACAAGTTGTGTAGATAAAACAATCACTGGTCTTTCAATTAAGGCACCTAGAGCAAATTAAAAAAAAAATTGTCTGGCTCGTTTAAACCCTACTGGATACAGTTAAAGGCCTTTCTTGTTTCATATGACGATACCACATGGGTTGCATTTGTGGAAAACAAATTAAGTTAATAAACCATCCGCTATTGACAGGCAACAATAAGCAACCCAATCAGTATCACCTCTGCTTAGATCAAAGAGAAAAAGCTAATAGCAAGAAAAGTATTGGCTTCTGGTGTTTTTTAAAATTTGTTTACAAATAGAAAAATTGTAATATACACCAGTAATTTAAAAACCTCCCCAAAAAAAAACAAGATATTGCTAAAAAATTAAATAACTCAACAATTGAAACAGGAAAAGATAATACGCTGGAAAGATCAGTAATCAGTAAGTGGTTTAAAATCTCTTTTTTCCTTTGGATTTACATTTTGACAATAATCCACCAAACAGCTTTGTGCTTTGTAAAAACACAAGCAGTAACTCACCAAGCTTATTGTTATTGCAAGTACACTGCCTGATGCTGAAGATCCATACATCTTTCCCCTACAATTCCATGTATGCCTATACAGTAATTATTCTGGCTGTTGTGGGGGGCTTCTGTAACATTCATTACATTGCAATTTTCTATTGCTATTTAATGGGAATTTAATGGGACTGTAACTTAAAATCCATTGGGGCCATCAAAGCTATTTGTTTTAAAAATGGATTCAATTTATTTCCCATGAGGGGAGTTTCCTGTAAATGAGGGAGTCTTTCTGACTTTTATATTTCTCATTTACAAAATCAATGCTCTCTAGATTCTTCATGGACAAATGTACACTTAAAACACAAATCTATTGAAAAACATGCATTGTAAAAAGAAAAACATATAGATGTTGGTGGCATACTATTTATAATGTTTTTGAAGTCTTGCCCTATACTGTACATTATATGGTTTTTAGAAAAACATGTCACATTCCTTTTTCAAAACCCCATGTTTGAAGAATGCAGAGCTTTGAATCTACCCTACGAAAAGAAAAGAGAGTTCCTAAAGGATATAATCTCAGATGTCATATAGGTCTCTTTTGTTATACAAGATAATGAATATTCTCACAACATAATCACAAATGTATTCATCAGATTTCTCAAATGACATATGAACTCACATGGGGACTTTACAAGATCTTCCTATGGTTTCAACAATGATATAGGCCAGAACTGTACACTGAGCTTACTAAGGCCTAAGTGCACCATAAAATCTACAGCTGGGGTCCCCAACTTTTTTTCACCCATGAGCAACATTCCAATGTAAAAAGAATTGGGGAACAACACAAGCATGAAAAAAGTCCATGGGGATACCAAGTAAGAGCTGTGATTAGCTGTTTGGTATCCCCTTCATTTTTTTGACAGGCAGCCTACTGGAGGCTCTATTTGGCAGCACACCTGATTATTATGCAACCAGAACTTGCCTTCGAGACTGGAATTAAAAAAATAAGCATCTTGTTTGAGGCCACTGTGAGCAACATCAAAAGGTTTGGTGAGCAACATGTTGCTCACAAACCACTGTTTGGGAATCACTTATCTAGAGGCTGAGCAAATCAGTTTGTACTGCCCCTTGACATTAGCTGTATAGACTCCTTAAACTGGCACTTTTGTAGCTAGTTATTAATCAGAGCTAGTTATATGACATAGAGGTACAGTAGTCATAGTCACCCTGTAGCTCTAACCTAAAAGTTCAGCTCTTACTTTATGAAAAAAATTTAAAAAAATCTTTAATTAACACATAAAATGGTCATAATTCAATTTACAAACATATTCTGAACTATTGGAAGGTTCCAGAAACAAAAAAAAAATAGATGCTGCTTGCGAGAAATAACAGAAATGAACAGACTGAACTATTAAAAAGAAAAAGTAATGTTATTATGATAGAAAAGCAATAAAGAAAGTATGGTATAGAATATAGAAAATATAGAAAAGTATAATTAGATTCTTGGCATGCTAGTTAGATGGAAATTCTGTACTTGCATCCTTGCAGTGGCAAATTGTGTGTGCCAATGCAAATACCAGGGTTCATCCCAGCTCCTGCAGAGTAACTGGAATAGGGATTAATTACAATAAAGGCATGAACAGAGTGGAGGGTGCTCAGTTCATATGCCTTGAGAATGACAGCTAATAAGCAAAGCTATTTCTTTTTGGTGAGACTAGCAGAAAAGAAAAAAAACAATAGAAGCAAGTCAATATCAAATAAATGCCCATGGGTCCAGAATGAATTAGTGACTGGCAGAAGGCACCTGGAGCACTCATAATTGTGAAAGAACAAAGCCTGGTTATTTTCCAGGTTAACATCCTGACAAATGCAAAATTACTGAATGACCTACTGAACTATTATGGACTTCAGTGAAATTAAGTTTATATTTGTATTTCTTTATAATAATGCATTGCACTTTTATCTCTTTTTATTCTCTTTATGCATACATAAGCTCATATGGCACACTGCACAAAAATTGATCATCACCAGCCTTATTTTTTTCAAAATTTTAGGCATTATCACACCAAGTTAATTGAAAATGTATAAAATACCACAAAGTAGCCACACTGTGCAAGCCATCTGCACCATGTTGTCCCTTTGCTCCTCCTTCTGAGTTACTAAGCACATATCTGTCTAGTTAAAGGTATCCTGTCATGGGAAAAAATTTTTTTCAAAATGTATCAGTTAATAGTGCTGTTCCAGAAGAATTCTGCATTGAAATCCATTTTTCAAAAGAGCAAACAGATTTTTTTATATTTCATTTTGAAATCTGACATGGGGCTAGACATTTTGTCAATTTCCCAGCTGCCCCAAGTCATGTGACTTGTGCTCTGATAAACTTCAATCAGTCTTTACTGCTGTACTGCAAGTTGGAGTGAAATCACCCCCTCCCTTTCCCCCACCCAGCAGCCTAACAAAAGAACAATGGGAAGGTAAACAGATAACAGCTCCCTAACACAAGATAACAGCTGCCTGGTACATCTAAGAACAGCACTCAATAGTAAAAACCATGTCCCACTGCGTACTATTCAGTTACATTGAGAAGGAAAAACAACAGCCTGCCAGAAAGCAGTTCCCTCCTGAAGTGCTGGCAAAAGTCACATGACTAGGGCAGCTAGGAAATTGACAAATGTCTAGCCCCATGTCAGATTTCAAAACTGAATATAAAAAAATCTGTTTGCTCTTTTGAGAAATGGATCTCAGTGCAGAAGTCTAATGGAGAAGCACTAATAACTGATGCATTTAAAAAAAAACATGTTTTCCCATGACAGTTTCCCTTTTAGAATATCTGTACAGGGTTTCACAGCTACACTGTAGCAGGGTAAATTGCAGTGTTGCACAGGACCAACAAAAGGTATGTAAGGAACTGCACCCAGGGTACACTGGAACTGTCTAGCACATGAGAAGATCATGCCCCAAGACTAGAGCATGCCCCTTGAGATTGTTAGGCACATTTCCATAAGAGGAAATTAACCTGATTTTAGCAAATTTAAGCTTTTCAACAACTTTGAGCCTTAAACCTAAATTGAATTTCTATTTTTTCCACAGATCTCAAAGAAATTGTGATTATTGGTGATGGGCGAATTTATTTGCATGGGCCGAATTCGCGGCGAATTCCCGCGATTCCCCGCTGGCGAATAAATTCGCGAATCACCAGCGAAATTTCGCCTAAAAAACGAGTCCGCGTTGTCTTTGACGCAATGCGTCGAAAACAACGCGACGCGCGGCGGAAACGCCGCGCGTCGGAAACGACGCGACGCGCGCCGAAAACGACGCGACGCGCGTCAAAGTTGACGCGATGCGCGTCAAAAGCATCCCGCGACTCGTTTCGCAAATTTTTCGCCGATTCGCGAATTTCTCTAGAAATTCGCTAATCTTTAGGCGAAGCGAATCGCGGTAGATTCGCCCATCACTAGTGGTTATCCCATTTTTCATAAAAGCTCTAAAGTTTTGAGATTTAATATTGGGCAGATTTACTAAGGGTTTAATTTCAAAGTTTCAAAAATTGACCATCTAATTTTTTTAAAGGCCATTTTTGATCAAAAATGGACCGAATAGGTTCATTTTCGAACAAATAAAAATCGTTTCAATTGTTCAAATGCACTGTTAAATTGGAATAATTCCAACGATTTTGAAAAGCATCCTTCAAAATCCTTCAACTTGGACTTGCTTCAATGGGAATTTGGCAGCTTTAAGGTGATGAATAGTGATGGGCGAATCTCCTGTGTTTCGCTTCTTTTTTGACGCGCGTCGCGTCGTTTCCGAAATTTCGCTGGTGATTCGCGAATTTATTCCCCAGCGGTGAAATCGCCCCTGGCGAATAAATTCGCCCCTCACTAGTGATGAAGTGTCAAATTCAAAGTTTCTTTTTAAAAAGACAGTACTTCAAAATTTGAATTTTGAATTTTTTCAATTTGAATCAAAAAATTCATACAGTAAATTTGCCCCTAAGTGTAAAAATCATGAAAACCTCTAATACTTCTTTGGAAATCAATGAGAGCTGCCTTATCCTATTGGACCGTTTTTAATCAATTTGGAATTTTAGAGGTTTTTAGAATTATTTTCTGTTAGTACTTTATTCGGATCTTTTAAAAAATTTCATGACATTCATGGTTTTAAAGAAAGTGAGTTTAGTTGTGGTTTCAAAAAACCATTAAAAAAAGACTGTTGATAAATAGGTCTCCCTATGTCATTTAAAGGCCTGGCAGGTTAACTGGATTCTGATAAATTTGAAAGTGTGGGGCAGATTTACAAAACTCACGTGAATTGATTGAAGTTCGATCGAATACGACCTTCGAATATTCTAATTTGGCCTCTTCGATCATTGAATACCGAATTATCGAATAGATTGAATGGTCGGATATTCAATAATTCGATCATTCGATGATCGAAGGAATCAAAATTTTTAAATTCTTGGAATGCCTACTTCGTCAGATTGAACCTACCGAATTGCAATAGAAGCCTATGGGAACTCCCCCCTAAGGACTAAGTCCTGCTCAAATACCATTCGTACGAACGAAGCATTCGATCGTTCGAATCGTATGAATCGTACAAATTTTTCGGATGCTTGAAGGAAATTTCGAAATTTTTTTGTGAAATCGAATGATCAGTATCCGATCGTACGAATTAATCGAGAAATCGAATATTGAGCAAAATGATAGCCTAGTACTTTCATTTTTCGAGTGGTCGAATTTTAAAAAATTAATCACATTTTTTTCATTTCAAATCGAATTTGGCCTATTCGATAGTTGAAGTAGGCAAAAATTACTTCGAAATTCAAATTTTTTTAATTCAAATTTTCACTTCGACCCTTAGCGGCAGGTTTACAAAATTCACATGAAGAATTCAAAGTTCGATCGAATTAACAAAAAATTGAATTTTCCTATTCGATATTTGAATTCGAAGGATTTTACTTCACCTACTATTCCCATGGTCGAATTTCAAATTTTTTTCAATTCCAAAAATCGACCAATGATAAATTTGCCCCTTAGTAAATTTGCCCCGGTATATCCCTTTATAGTATTTCAGCCTCATCTTTATTTTGTAAAACAAGCATTAAATAGCAATAGCAAAATCTTTTTTGCACTGTTTAAATAACATACATTTAGTTATTTTCTCATGTTCTGTATACTGGCTCAACAACTAATAAATCTTTTTTGTACACTGAAAAGATTTCAGGTTTTTGAGTGGCTAAAAGGTTTACCTTTTATGAATGAAAGTCCAAAGCCGGCAGACAATACAAAGCCATACTTGTGATCGTCTCTGCAGTTCCAGTAGATTTGTCCAATCCAGTACAAACTATCAATTCATTAGAAAAAGAAAAAGTTTTTCTTACCTACATTTCCCGTTGTGAGGTATGAATTTTGAAAGTCCATCATTCCCATGCCAACAATGTGTATAAAATCTTCAATCACCTGCATCAACTCCACAGAACCTGGGTAAATCTACAATGACAAATTACAGAGGCAATTGCAAGCACTGGATTACATAATCAATAAAATGGCTACACATATAAAATATCAATATTAGACAGAGGCATTCATTCAATCTTTAGAAGCACAGTTATGAGCAGCACAACAAGCTTTCAGGGAAAAGTAGCCTTTATATATATAATACATCTGTCCACAGTCTATAGAAAGTAAAGAATGCAAAAGCAAATTTAGAATATTTATCCTGCTATATCTATATTCATGCTATCTCTATTTACTCTATAACACACTCAGATGTATGTGACTTATGTAATAATTAGCGATACACAAAATTAATTTTGAAGGTTTCTATGATTATTCAATTTTTTTTATCTGAAATCTCAACAGCAACTTTACGGACAGCTGCATTATTGCAGCATTGAAGGAAATTGGATGCTGCCATACATCTGAACCCTAATTACTGGATCATCACAATGAGAATTAATCTGAATATGTACTGGTCTATGCAGCTGCACTTGATAAAAAAGAATAAACTTTTGGAAGGAAAAGTACATATTTTTCATGCAGGAAGCAATGCAGATACAGCAATTCATAAACCAAACTACAGAAATAATGTTTCATTAACTTTCAGTACTGTTTAGAACTCTGTAGGTCACCTAGTATGGCTCATTAATGAAAGTTATTAATTAATCAACTCCATTTCTAGATTATTCTTATCATGACAATCCAGAGTGATTTACTGTTCAAAGCTGAAGCTGTTTATATGTATTTCTAATAGCCAGTGTCCATTCTGTTTATCAGTAGCTGACGCAGTATACATGTTAGATACCTATTTAAAAAGAGTATCTCACAATATACTAATTAGCTTATCACAATCTTAATAATGTCACAAATTCATCTTTTATTGAGCAATGAGTCTGAGAAGAATAAGGGTTTTTTATGAGATTTCTTTTATTTCATTCTTCAATAACATAGGGTGTACATTATCACTCATTATGAAACTTTGTCCAATACACTGTAGCACACTGAAGTTGAGTGTTGCAAAAAGTGTTAGCATTTGTATAAATTACATTTCTAATCTTTGTCAGTTTTGTAGCCTTGGTTATATTTAGGTATGCACTAAATCCACTATTCTAGATTCAGCCAAACCCCTGAATCCTACGCGAAAGATTCGGCCAAATACCAAACCGAATCTAAATTCTAATTTGCATATGCAAATTATGGATGGGAAGAAGAAAACTTTTTTTGCTTCCTTGTTTTGCGACAAAAAGTCACATGATTTCCCTCCCCGCCCTAATTTGAATATGCAAATTAGGATTAAATTTTTTTTTGGTATTTGGCTGAATCTTTTGTGAAGGATTCGGGGGTTCAGCCAAATCCAAAATAGTGGATTTGGTGCAAATTTGTTTCCAATAAATGAAGTCACCTTTAATTTCAACTTGTACAATAATTATTTGTGGAGTCAATGATCTCTATTAAATAAAAAAAAATGATTATTCTAGATATTACAGAACCAAAGCCATAAAAGATACTGTATGTACCAGAAGATTAAGAAATCTAATACCTAGCTGCATGCAACCTTCCTTATCACTGCCCACATTCTATATATTGCATAAAAAACACCACCAAAAGGCTGCCAGAAATAATTGCCAATTGTAAAAATATTCAAGTTAGAATCATAGGAATTATCACTGGTTTGAATCTAACTGTAAATCCTACTAGAATTATTCATATCCTGTGTCAAAACTTGCTATGGTAAGTGATTAAGATAAAAGTAAAGATACATCTTCCATATTGTCCTATAATCTTAAAATCTATTGTCTTCTTTTCCCCTAAAATGCTGGAGGTACACAGAATGGCCACCTCTCATTATGAACAATTATCTATGTAATATAATTATGTAATACTATAATTGTTCTAAAAGGTCCTTAAATGTCCTTTTCTTAATAGAGATTATAATTTTTTACCTGTTGTGCATCTTCCCATTTTTCTTTGTTTTCTTCATCAAGGAGATTGCTTACTATCTGAAAGAAGTTCTGAAAAATAATATGGAGCAGAAGTTTTATTGGAAGACTCAAAGATGTTATTAGAGACATCATTAGCTTTAAATCTTAAAATTCACACTGTCCCCTAGAGTTCTGTGAGTAGAATCACTTGGATTTCAGTTCATGAATTGTCATTCACAATCCATGTCAATAGGCTTCACTAGTCCATGGTTCTTTCCCTTCTGACATTAGCACTGCAGTTATATTATGTTCTTGCTAACTGGATTTCTTTGGAATAAGCCCAGTTTGAGAATTTAAAACATTTACTTCCAGAAGCAAATGACTGTCAGCATATTTTAATTACTTACTGTGCATTTATGTTACTAAACTCGGGTGAAGGATCCGAATGCAAAAAATTTGATTTTCTAAATTTTTTTGGGCTAATTCGACCATCGGATTTGCAAAATTTGATCGAATCAAATGAATTGAATGAATCATTCGACAGAATCGAATGATTCGAATAAATCGTACGATTCAAATAAGAAAATCGTTTGAACATTCAACCATTCGATGGTCGAAGTACTTGCCCTTTAAAATTTTATTCAATTGCCTACTTCGCCAGATTAAACCTACCGAATTTCTATATTTGTCTATGGGAAGCTCTTTTTTCTTGAACAAATATAAATCATCCAATTTCTCCAAAAAATCATACGAATCGTACAATTTTTTCGTGAAATTGAACGTTTAGTACAATTTTTTCATGAAATTGGATGATCACTATTTGATCATTGTATGCATCGATAAGCAGTAAAATCCTACAAATTCAATATACAAATTTTTCGGATTTTACTTAGGGAAAATTTTTTAGGGTCGAATTCAAGAGTTTTTAACCCTCTGCCCACAAGTATATAGAATACTACCCACCTGTCTTATTTACAAAAATATTTTATTTTTTTATTACATGCAGGTCAATGCCAAATGTAAAGAATTGTAAAACACTGGAGCATAGTGAGTTAGAGACTGACATTTCACAAAGCATCTGTTAAAATGTACCCAGAGACAAACCCATTTAAATGGGTACACAGAGAACTATTTACCCAGCTTTTAGTAGTACAATTTCAAGTGTCTCATTAGTTATATAGTATGAAATGTGAGGTTATTGAAATGCTCACTGGGTAAAAGAGTTTTGTGCTGTAAGCTGCAATTAGTAACATAAAGATGAATGATTTCATTATTCTGTATACAAAACATTATAATTTTATTTACTATCAGTATATATTTTTAAAGACAGCATCATTCCTTACAGATGGAACTGATTTTAATCTGAAGCCACTAAAGCAAAATGTCATCATTAAAAAAGTCTAAAACTAATAAAAATGTTCATAACTTTAAATGGTACTCAAAAAGCAATAAAGTGCAAATATAAAAAGAATAATTCCAGTGCAGTGAATAAAAACAGAGGGAAAAAGGCAGCTTAGACTTCACAGAGGGCTTCAGGAAACACACTACTGAATTTTATTGTAAGTCCAACGTGATTGCTTTATATCTCTTACCTGTACTCCATCAGAGGCAGGGATATAGCTTGCTCTTTTAAAAGTGTCTGTGACATTTCTAAGGATTTCCACTGAGATCAGAAGATCCCCCGCATAAAAATGCTTCCTCTGAGTTAAATCCAGTAGTGTTTTGGTCACCTGAGACATCCCTTCTGCTGCTAACATGCGTTGACCCTTAGCAAGATGCTCTTTAATCTGTAATGTTCAAATATAAGCATATAAAGTATAGATCAGTTTATACACGTGTGTATAGCTATAGCTATATGTTTCTACAGTATCTATCTATCATATACACATACACCCAGGCCCGGACTGGCAGTCTGTTGGTTCTGGCAAATGCCAGAAGGGCTGCCAAAAGATACCATAGAAAGCCACTGTTGGTAAGCTGATTGGGCCTCTCTGTATGCCTATTTTGACTCCAAGTCCAGAGCTGCATACAACTATCTATCTATCTATCTATCTATCTATATATATATATATATATATATATATATATATATATATATATATATATATATATATATATCTAAGTGATAACTTTAGCTGTGGGCTAAATTTACATTGAGGTTGAGGTTACTCCTGGTGGCATTTTTGCTGAAATATTTTATTAACCCAAAAAAAGTAAGGATCTTGCACAATTTGGACATTCCTCAGTATACGCAAATTAGGAACTCGTATTTTTCTGATATTCATTAATGATCCCAACAATCCACTCTCAAACAATATGGCATCTAAACTTAAATAATATACATTTCTGACTTGGCCAGCCTTGCATAGACAAAAGTCTGCCTAGATTTTTCACTTCCTTAACTAACACCTTTCTACTACAATAGGGCTGGACAGGACCGGATTTACAAAGCAGACGCCCCTAGGCCCGCTGTTGTTTGTCACCCCTGCCCCTCCCTATTATTTGCTCAAATTTTAATCATCAGGATGGAGCATGGGAATTGGCACATGGGAAATTTAAATTTCTGAATCAATGTGGGTGTGGTTGGGCAGCATGCCGCTCCCCCTAAAATCCTGCCGCCCTAGGCCCAGGCTTAGGTGGCCTCTCCACAAATACGGGCCTGGGGTTGGATAACTAAGCATAAAAAAACAAGAAAAGATACATCTCAGAGTGATAATAGCTTCAAATACAGCTTGCACTGGATAACTAATAATTAATAACATTCACCCCCTGATCCAAACTATTAGTGAACCTAGAATCACATACTTATTTTTTTTGCATTTACTGCTGTTTATGACTGTTGGATAGGATTGTATGATGTCACAAATCATGGCCCATGGGGTTACATTTCTGACATCTATAAATCATGCTATACTAGTGAAATTTTACATAGAGGCCCAAACAGCCCCCACCAGCCCACTAAATACTGACTTTCTATGGGACCTTGTAGCAGCCCCTCTGGCTTTTGCCAGAACCCACATATTGCCAGTCCAGGCCTGTTTGCAGGGACATTGTTGCTAGTGAAACCGACCATCGTTAGCGTTCGCTCTCACTTTATCTCCAGGCAAATTTTTGCTGTGGTGAATGGTTGATAATGCGCAAATTCACTTAAGTGCGAATTTTACTGAGCGTTACCTCTTTTGCCACCTTAGACCAGGAGAACTGCTAAAATGAAGCTCCATCTTCCTCAATCATATGTCAGTTACATCATATCATGTGTGGCAGAAATGCATTAAAGCTGTAAATATGTAGTGATGGGCGAATTTATTCGCCTAGGTTGAATTCGCGGCGAATTCCCGCGATTCGCCGCTTGGCGAAAATTCGCCGAAAAACGAGTCGCGCGTCAGTCGCGTCAAAGTTGACGCGACGCGCGACAAAATTGTCCCGCGCCTCGTTTCGCGAATTTTTCGCCGATTCGCGAATTTCTCTAGAAATTCGCGAATCTCTAGGCGAAGCGAATCGCGGGAGATTCGCCCATCACTATAAATATGCTATCAACTTTTTTAAAGTTTAATTGCCTGCAAACATCCTAACTATTAAACTGGTTTATGCTAACATTTTTCCCCAGACATTTGAGGGCATGGAACATTTGTTTTAGGGTGGGCTCATGTGCAGGACATTACAGTATCTTATTTGTTTTTATTCGGGTTCCTTGGACATTTGTAATAAAAAGTGCCCACTTCAAGCATTTGCACCAATATCTTTAATAAAGACATCCACATTACTTTAAAGCCCTGTTCACATTAACCTAATCGCAAGAGTGCTGGCAAAAGTTCCCTATGAAATGGTCACCCTGCAGAATTAATGCTAGAGAAAGGTCGCCAGCGTGTGGCAGCTGGGACGCAACTTTGCATTTTAGTATATTAGCATAGTGTTAATGATATGGAAGTTTTATAGGTTCAAACAATCAAAAAACGGGGAGCAAACAAACTCTGATCTACACTCACCTCCGTGCTGCACATCAACCCAAATTTGAAAAAAGCAACAAGCGGAGCACCGGAGTGGGTATAAAAGTTATATAATTTTAATGTTCCAAGTTAAATCTCCATACAAAAAAACACATATCAGGATCCAGCACTTTGCTCGTTTCGTGGCTCATGCCACTTCCTCAGAAGCACCGATCGTACAAATTTTTCGTGGGGTTTTCTAGTTAAGAGATCTTTCCTTAATATGGATACCCATATTTTAGGGGGGCAATTTACAAAATTCATGTGAAATGATAGAAGTTCGATCGAATTCAATCGAATACCAATCGTACAAATTTTTCATGAAATTGTATATTCAAATTTGGCCTCTTCGATCATCGAATACAGAATGATCGAATAGATCGAATGATCGGATATTCGATCATTCGATGATCGAAGGAATCAAAATTTTAAAGTTATTCGACTGCCTACTTCACCAGATTGAACCTACCGATTGCAATAGAAGCCTATGGGAAGCCCCCCATAGGCTTCTGAGACTAAGTCCTGCTCGAATACCATTCGTTGATCGAAGTGTTCGATCCGATCGTACGAATTCATTGAGAAATCGAATATCAAGCAAAATAATAGCCTAAAACAATTCGATAAGCATTCGATGGTCGAATGCTTATCGAATTTCGAATTTGATCGAGTTAATTTTGGGGAATAATAATAAATTTGCCCCTAAGTGTACTAAAACATCATATAAGCATTAAATAAACCCAATAGGATTTGCCTCCAATAAGGATTAATGATATCTTACTAGTGATGGGCGACTCTATCCTGTTTCGCTTCGCCGAAAAATTCACAAATTTCTAACGAAATTCGCAAATTGGCGAAAAATCTGCAAAACGAGTCACGGTGCGTTTTTTGACGTGTTGCGTCATTTTCGATGCACGTTGCATAATTTTCGTCGCTCATTGCAGACACGTGTCTCGTTTTTTTTACACCATCAAATTTTCGCCAGGCAAATTTTCACTGGCGATTCGTGAATTTATTCGCCAGTGGCAAATTAGGGGAATTCGGTGAGAACAAAGTACTGTGTTTTTTTTTTACAGAACAAAAGAAAATCAAAATAAAAAGAAATAGAATAATTCTCTTAAAATGGTGTCTTTTGGGTGGCTTTCGCTTAATTCTGAGCTTTCTTGATAAAGGGTATGTAATTTATGTTAGAAAGCTAGTGGACTAAGTGAGACAGTTTTTTGGAGGGTTTCCAACACCTTTAACTTCTAGATCCATTACATATGTTCCCATCCTCTACCAGACATGCATGCAAAAGACTGTACCATTGGCCTACGTGACCAGGAGAATCTACGTTAACATCCAGCAAAGCAAAAAGGTTGGCGTTCACACCACCATCTCCTGATCATAGGAACCAGCATAATCGCATGCTGCCGAAACACCCGCCACATGGAAAGAACCGGCAAACTTTAAACTATGATCAGAGACATACGGCGACAGTGACATTATCAAGGCTCTCCCATCAAAAACAGCCCGGTAAGTGTGAATGGCTCACAGGGCCATCCATTAAGCTATGGCATTACTACACTATTCTAGCCTTCTATTTTAGATGCTGTAAATTCTGTTCTACATGCTGTGATTTACCTTCACCGGATACTACTGATAAGCTTCTATCCAAGGGATACACATGTGAGTAGTCCTGAAATTACATAAATTCAATCTATAAAGGCATACTAGACCAGAGAGTACTGTGTGTTTTAGGCAGTTGGAAATAACCAATCTACAGCAAAACCAGCGCATCGACCCTGCATATTTATCTTTATTACAAGTGGACAAGTGGGTTTACTTTAACCCTCTGTGCTGCTAATTACCTACCAAGTCGGAACGCTGCACAGAGATCACCTTCGACTGCTATTTTATTTAAGATGGTAGCTCTAGGGGCAGAGAGGACCACGGGGCAAATTCATTATAGCGCTAGGTCTCGAACGCTAGCGCTAATTCGCCAGCATAACGTCAATTCGTAACTTCGGAAATTCACTAACACCGGCTCTGGCGAATTTACGTTACGAAGTAGATAGACTTGTGCAACTTCGCACCCTTACGCCAGGCAAAGTTGCGCACTGACGAAGGATCGTAAATTCGCAAATTCACTAAGATGAACATTAGCACTTACGCTATACGTTACTTCACCTGGTCAGACCAGGCGAAGTTCAATACAATAGATAGAAGGTTGAAAAAAAAATGTTACATTTTTTCTAAGTCCCAAAAAAATGCTGGCGCATTTTAGCATAGAGGGTGATAGTCTACCCTCCTTCCCCCCCTACATTTCCTAACATATGGCAACATAACTATACAGGGGGCACATGTAGGGCAAAAGGACAACTTTATTTAATTTATTAAAGGTTTCCTGGGTTATGTAGTGGAATGTAGTGGCTGTAACATATACTATTATAACTTAAAGTTCTCGCCCGTATGCAAATTAGGCTTCGCCAGCGTAACTGCGCTCTGCCTAGCGAAGTAACACTAGCGCAACTACGCTACCGTTCACTGACCTGAGCGGAAATTCGTACTTTAATGAATTTGCGTAGCGCTGACGAAAATTCGCCTGGCGAAGTGCGGTGGATGCTAGCGAAGCTAACGCTAGCGAATTTTCGGATCTTAGTGAATTTGCCCCCATAACAGAAGAGCAATATATTGTATGGAATGTTATCCACTGACACTATAGGTCCCAGAAAAATATTTTCCACCTGTGCATACAAGGCAATGTATAATGTGACTTTAATGTTTCACATCTTTTCCAATAACAAAGCAAGGCAAATTTTATGTATCATAATCTTAAAGAATAAATACTGTTTCATAGTGTATGCAATATTAACTTTAAAAAAGTAAAAAAAAAAAATGTTCATTGAATTTACTATTCTGCATTTAAAACATTTTATGCTCTGTGGAATTTTACATGACAAACAAAAGCATTCAGATATAAAAATGATATAGAGTTATGTACATAGGTAAGCCTGTATTTTCATCCTTTGAATGGTCTGTATTAATTCTCAGTAGATAAAAAGGGATCACAGATTTTTTTTTTCTTTGCACAGTTGCATAAATGTGAAATAAGCATAACAAGAACAGAAGCTGGCTTTGCACCTACTGAAAGCTGCACGTGTCTGTATTCAGTCGATATGCATCTTGCAAAGCTTGGCTGTTCCCAGAAGGCTACTCCATGAAGATTGAGTGAACAGCGTCTACTAGTGGTGCCTATGAGGCAAACAAAATGCAGAAAATATTTGTTAGATTCAACAGCAATGCTGAACTAGCACGGATACAGCACAACCTCAGAGAAATGCTTCTGCTCCATTTTGTAGTCTATATGGATATGATTTGTAAGAAAGATTATTTCTTAAGTGGAATCATAAACATGGAAAGGTTGCAAGAAGCAAATAAAATCGTTTGCACATTAAATAAAGCTTTATATATTTTGTTTAGGGAAGAATTTACCCGTGGCGTTCAGAGGACATCGATTGAATGCCAGATCTCCAGCTGGGGTTCTTTTCCATACCATAGACATCAAATAATCCTCAGGGCAGATTTCATAAGGAGCTGTGAATAAGAGTGAGATTTATATTAAATACACATTTACAATTCTGAGATTATTTGTCACGCTACTCAGTTTTCAACATGCCCGAGGAAAGAACCTGAGTGATCACAAATGTTTGTTTTCTTTTTTTCCCTTTGGATCACAAGGCAAAAAAAAAAAATGATGAAAACAGCCTAACCAGCAATTTCTCGCCTTCTTAAAAAATAATAATATTGCTATAATACATGTGGCACTTGGAGAGAAGCAAGGTTTAAGCTTATTGCACTGATAACAATCCTCCTGCTTTTATTAAAAAGAGGAAAAAAACCCAACCATATTTATTTCATCAAGATACTCACATATACTAGCTTGCAAGGGCACAACTGTAAGACCTGTTCAGTACATTGTATTTTCAGAGAAAAGCAAGTGAGTTGTAAGAAGCCTCATGACAATAATTAAGTAATGGCAGTAATTATTCACACATTGATGTTGATCGGGTGCTACAATGTAAAGCATTTAACAGATTCTGTACATTTTCTCAGTCCCGGAGAAACAAAGGCTGGGCTCAGATAAATACAGTATATATATATATATATATATATATATATATATATATATATATATATATATATATATATATATATATATATATATATATATATATCATTAAAAACATAATTACAATTTCTTACCAGTATGCACAAGTAGATATAATTATGCAAATAACTGTATTTTAAATGTATATCCTACTTTTTATTAGTTTCAGTTCCTGCCAATTTACACAACATCAAATAAATAGAAATATCTGCAGTAGTATTATCTTATAAAAAGAAAAGCCCTTTCAGTCTGCTTTGTTCACACTGAGGATTCCAATCCAGGCATTTCTTAGGATAGCCTTGTTTCTTTTTACTCCTCATGGTGTACAGACAATCTCCATAATCAATACAAAATGGAAATAATGGGCTTTTCACATGATAACACTATAAAAATTTATTCACTGTATCATTAACACCTGTTTGCAACAACAATGTTACAAAGATGGGGACAACAGAGATCCACTATACCTACTTATTACCTTGAAATTGTAAAAATTACTCTATTTCCGATAGCCCTTGACATTTTCTTTTTATACTCAAGCTCTTCTCTGTTTGTCCAAAGTCAGTCAGTTGGGTACCTTAGCTTATAACATATATAGTATCCAAAAGCATGACCATAAAATTTATTTTCTATGGTTTAAAAAACTGCTCAAACCTACATTTCACCATGACTGGCACTAATCTCCCTTTCCTTCTATTTAACCACCTTCCCTCCTGTTCAGTTCAGTGGGACCATGGTTTGAGAACCACTGGTTTATGAAAAACAAACCAACAAAACTAAAATATGACATTACGGGGGTTATTTAATAAAATCCAAATTTATCTCATAGCTACAAAAATTTTTTTGACTATGCCTGATTTTGTCTAATTTATTAATAAAATAACTTAATTAAATTGGATTGGGAAAAAAGTCAGATGACATCAAGCAAAAACCTGAATCATACAATGTTTTGGACATTTCTCCCAAATTGCTCAATCTTTGGGTTTCTTTGCCCCAAACCCCCAACTTTTTTTAAATAACCCAGCACAATTGGCTATATCATCATATTCAGATAGGGACCTCTCACATTGACTTACTGTATACATGACCTCCACAGGTCTGAGATGGTGGATTTTTGGATTCTGGCAGCATAGGGATAAAATCTGAACTTTTTTCCACTAACATTGAAGTTTTTGTCTCAAAAAGCCAGACCAGATAAACTAGAGTTATATATATATATATATATATATATAATTCATTAAGTGGACCAGCACTCCAATTGTTTCCAATCAAGGTGATTTTTTTTTTTAGCATCACTGTATATGTTATGTAGGTAAGATCTTTACCAAAGATCTTATCTACATAACCCTAGGGCAAATAAACAACATTTTAGGGCTGTGTTTCATCAGGCGTTTGAAAAATCACCTTAAAACCATAATTTATTTACATATATCTGTTTTAGTAAATGGGATAGCATTCCATGTCTATTAGTTGCAGTGAACAGCCTGTAGTTTTGTCTGTATATTCTCTACTGGCAACTAATTTCACATCTTAATGAGAACTTGAGGCTTACACATTGGGATAACCAGTTTTAAGCATCTTTAAAGGAATTTTATCTTCCACAACTATTGCTTCTGCAGGAAAACTATACCCCCCTGACAATGTAGGTCTCTTGGATCATCCTAAATAAGGACAGCCTCCTGGGATCGTATGATTCAATGGTGCACACAAACATACCAAAGAAACTATAAAGCTAGGTCCCATGAGCCAATTAACAGACAGAGTTCTGTCTTTTGCTTCCACACTTCTTCCTGTTACAGTTAGAGTTGAAATATTTCTGGTCAGGTGATCTCTGAGGCAGCACAAAGACCATAACAAAATGATGGTTCAAAACAAGAGATACAAAAGGGCAATATTTACTTAAATATATATTCCAGTTTGGTAAGATTCTTTAAAATGCCACTTAATTGGATATCTGTTGCTCAAGTATTCATTTTGGGGGGGATAATTTTCCTTTAAAACAGTTTATTGATTTGACTGCATCAAATCTTATCCACACTACTATTTTCAAATATTGGGCACCCTTACTTTCAATTCCTGACCATTTACACAGCATCAAATGTATAAATGTCCTCCAAAGAATTCTATAGATCAGCTCATCTTATTAAAAATCTTCTTTTACTGTTTGTTTGTAGTATGTTCACAGTCAGGATTCTTATGGGAATTGTGTTCTTAGATCTTTTTTTCATAACCAATAGTTTTCCTCAGACACTCTTCATAATCAATAGTGTATAGCAAAACATTTTAACACTGTATGTCATAATCCTGAGAACTGAAGTTTTTGAATGTTTTTACCAGTTCTCCCTTTGTTAGTCAGAATTTGGTCAGCCACATGGGTATTACAGTAAATATGCACTGTATCAATTGTAAGTTGTGTATCACTATTTTAGGGCAAACTAAAAAAGGACATTGCACATCTATGCAACCGGAAAAATTGATATTTAGGGGCATATTTATTATGTGGTGTAAAAAATGGTGGGATAATACACCACGCATTGCCAGGCTTCTTTGTGTTAAAAAACAGAGTAAATTATTTGAGCATTTTATCTTAGAGTGACTTCCACCGGAAGCAATGTAAAATAACAACAGCAAATCTGGTGTTTGCATGGCATAACATTACACACACCTTGGTAAATTTGCCATTTAATTTACACAGGTTTTTCAACAAATTTTATTTTACACAGCATAATATATATGCCCCATACTGTCAACCCAAGCATAGGGTCCAATAATTATATGCAAGCTCAACCATTTTTTGTGTAAAAATAATCACTGAAAGCAACATCCAAAAAACATTATATCATATTACATTAAACACAACCAAAAGCAGTGTCCTTCCTCTATCAGCATACCTCATGCCAGTCACTCCATCCTGACACATTTCATGACAAGGGGACTTTTCAACTGATCCTTTGTTTTCCGCCATCCCACTCAGGGTTGGTCTACGGGAATACTGTTCAGGGCCCCCCTCTGACCCCCCACCCTCCTACCATGGTGTGCCAAGGGCACATGGCATGCCTGCATGAAGGCACCCCTTGGCACTCCTGCTTGATGGTGCTGCTTTTTACTTCTGTGTGAATGGCGCAGTGCACATGTGCAGATGGCGCTGTGCCTAGAAAAACTTTTTTTATTAGAATGCAAACCAGAGAGGGATCTGGCCTGGCAGGGGCCCATTAAGAGTCGGGTGCCACCGGGTTTTTCCCCGGTGTCCCGCCAGGCCAGTCCGACCCACTGTTCTCCATTGTTACATACCTTAAATGAAACACCAGGAGCCAGAAATGGGTAAAATGGCCCTAGCATTTATTTACATTTTATCAAATAAATAGGACCTTGCCAGCCTCACCCCATGGCAATATTCCAAGAGATCACTACTATGCTCTGCTGTTCCTCGCTGAAGTTTTGAGATTAGCACTATGTCCACCACTAAGGGTCGGATTTATTAAGGGTTGAATAGTTGAATAGTAGATTTGAATTGGAATTGAATTGTGTCTAAATTCACAGTCAAAATTTTTTCACCAAATCAAATGTAAATTTGAAAGTCAGATGTGTCACATCTGGACCATGGAAACAGTTCTAATTTGAATATTCACCACCAAAAACCTTCTGAGCTCATTTACAATTAAGTGGCAAAGGTCAGTTGAACCATTTGACTTGATTCAAATTTAATTCAAGTTTTTGGGTTGAGGATATTCATTCAGGGCTTGTTCAAATGTTTTCTTAAATAACCTCCCATTGGAGTTGTGAGTATATTCAAATTTATTAGAAAAAAGAAATTACATTCATTTGAAATATGAAAATCTAACAGTGCTTACAGGAAAACATCCACATCCAGTTATTAATAGATAATATGAGAACATAAAGAAGAGAAACTCCTGACATTTCACAAAATATGCAAAAAGGGGGAGGGTGGTTGGGATGTTTCTACCTGCGCACAAGATAAGGAAGTGAACTGCTTTTTCCCTTGACATCACATCCCTTTATTTCTCCACCCCCAACCCAGCTTTACCCCTGCCTAGACTCATGGCTTCTCACCCTGTCACAGCTACATTGGATTCTGCCAATCTTTAAACATAAACCAGTGTCATCTGTCTATTGGTCATTTGGATCCCTTGTCATGAAGCCAGTCCTCTTATAGCTCCAGGGCTTTCCTAAACAGGTAGATGCCCTAATTCTACCCATGTGCCATGCCTTTCATGTGCCAACACTATATACACAGATGGGTACAATTATTTGAGCTCCATTCAAGAGCACAACAATTTGTGGTTAGCAGTAATTGGCACAACTCAGCAGTGTGAAGATGCATTTTGTGTGGGAAAAAAAATCAGCATTTTGCACTTTGCAGCAATTGACAGTGAATTGATACTTGTTCTATTAGCATTAGTGATGGGCGAATCACCAGCAAAATTTCGCTTCGCGAAAATTCACCAAAAAAACGAGTTGCGCGTCATTTTTGACACGATGCGGCGAAAACGACGCGACGTGCGCCAAAAATGACGTGACGCGCGCCGAGAACGACGAGACAAAAACGACACGACGCGCCACAGTTGACACGACGCGCGTCAAAAGCGTGCCGCGACTCATTTCGCTAATTTTTCGCCAATTCGCGAATTTCTCTGGAAATTTGCGAATTTTTCGGCGAATCTCTGGAGATTCGCCCATCACTAATTAGCATATTAGTGATTGCAAACATTTGCTCCTTATATAGCAAAGTTGATTTTATGTAATGCTGTGATTGTTTTATGCATTTGCACTTTCATTTTATCCATGTAGCACTACTGAACAAATTAGCCAATAATTTAACATGCAGAAAAATAAAGACCTCCAATATGTGGTGAGAAGTGAGAGAAATGATAAAGGAGGACAGAATTATTTAGTACTTCTAATGAGCCCTTGTTATCTCTTAGCTCCTAAGGAGCATTAATACCAGAAAAATGTATAAAGATCCTAGAGAAAAATATAATATTGTGAAGTTAAAATTACTATCAGCAAGTTCATGTATAGCTTTTCTGTACATTATTTGAATGGTAAAAATAAACATGTTTATACCACATTAACAATTAAAACACAGTGCCACTTCTAAAAGATTCTCTAAAGCTAAAACTATTTTTTTTTACCTAGTTAGTGCATCAAGGGAAAGAGGAAATTAAAAGGGTCCTAGTCAAAATGTAGATTTTAAAATGTAAATTATAAGTGAGATCCTGTCATGGCCAAGGTCCTCAGGAGTTAAAATTCCATAAGATTTCTAGTCTAGAACTGAGTTACACATTGTCATAGTTACAGTACTCCATCTTTTCCTTGGCAGTGGACATTGAGATGAAAGAAAACTAAAGTCTCAGTCACTGAAAATTTATAATTTTCAACTTTTGCTTTTGAACAATAAAAAAGAAAAGCAATATGAGAAATTACTCTGCATGTGTGAAATTCACTGACAGCAAAAGCCTTGATCAATCTAGGATTTGGAGTTGGATGCTGTCAGAACAGCATCTGCACATATGTTATCAATGTTGTTCTTGAAAGATCAGAAACACTACAATATTAAAGGGGTTATTTATTAAAACTAAAATGTATCTAATATTTTTACTAAACCAAGCTTAGCCAAACTCCCATCCCAAATTAAAAAAAAACTCAAAAAAGTCAGGTTTGTGAAAAAACTATGAAATCGAGTAAAAACCTTTATTGTACACTTTTTTGTATTTGCCACTTGAAACACTTATTTTTGTTTTTTTCGGGTTATCTCCTGAAAACCCCCAATTTTTTGGATTATCAGACAAAACCCAGTACAGATCACAAAATTTTCAAAATTGTAAAAGGGACATCTTCCATTGGCTTATACATGACTACAACTGGTTTGAGATGACAGGTTTTCAGATTCTGAATTTTTGCAGCTTCGGCGTATACGGAATCTTGAAAAATTTTTTTTTTTTAAAGTTTTGTTCAAGAAAACATCAACCAGAAAAAATCGAGGTTTAGTAAACAACCTTGAAATGTCAGAACACAAGAAACTGGTAGAGTGTTTACTTTGGTAAGCTTATTAATGTTAAATATTTGAACTTTTTCCTGTCACAAGAACAGCACATTTTAATGAACTGTGAGACAAACTATCTAGTCTGTCTATCTTTTTATCAATCTATCAATCAATCTATTCCTGAAATATAAATATATAAATGCAAACATATAAATGCAATGCAGATATGTTTCTGTCACTCAACATTTGGGCCCAAACTGAAGGTAAAGATATTACAGAAGCCAACACTGGATCTTTGAGGGTGCTACAACAACAAACCACGACTAACATTGCTTCTAACCCTCATAACCCACAATGCATTGCTCTGTGACGTTGCTATCTTTATTGAAATCACATGTGCAGGAAATTGAGGGGTTTGGAAGATGCAGGACAGCTGGATGCTGATACAAAGTAACAGTAGTCAGCCAGCACAGCAAAGTAGTTAGAAAGATCAGCAGGAGATCAGGGGGCTAGGCTTAGGGAACTGTTCCAAATTATTATTAACCAAGTCTGCATATTTTTTAATTGATGCATATTGTAAAGTTGCTTGAAATTATGCTTACTTTCCAAAACCTTATGTTTTCATGGAGTTCCACTATAACTATACGGTTATAGTTGTGGGCCTCAACAGACACCCCCCTGTCATGGAGGTCTAGAGCAATTATTTCCTTTTCCACCACTTTGCACAACACTTCATTATTAAAGGACATATATAAATATAAAGGAGTCAGAAAAAATGGCTTTGGAATTCATCAAACATTGCCATTTAATTCCTTCCATGTAATTACACTTAGTTCCATCGACAAAAGCATAAAAAAACTTCTTCTTGAACATTTTACACCACTTTATAAACAGCAAAAATTAGGTTAATGTCCCATTGACTGTATGGGTTATGCCAGGTCTTGAGTGGTATAAAATAATAAACAAGCTTTAGTCATTAAATTAAAAAAATACATATTTTTTTAATATGTCCGTTATCTCTTTGTAGTTGATGACAGTATTTAGGTTGGCAGAAAGTTAAATCACATTAAAAAAGAAGTCAGGGGCTTAACTACCATAGTAACAAGGCAGTAACTTTGAAAGTAGAATGGAAGATGAATAGGAGAGTCAATCTAAATTTACAAATATATTTTACATTATTTGCACCAATCCATGATGCACAAAACCTTAAAGTTAAATATAGTTCCTTAGACCTTTCCTTAGCAAGTAATCATCATGTACGGATTAAAGGATTAAAGGATAAGCAACACAAAAATGTTATATATTTTTAAGAGATATGGCCACCTTTATATACATTTATAATACAACCCCATAGACTGGCATCACGGTCTTTACAGCATCTATTTCAAAAAACATGGCAAACAAAGCATATTTCTCATTTATTTTTAAAATGTAATATCTTTTACAGAATGGTTTTAATATAATCCAATACATATAATTTTAAGTATTTGTATAATAATGTAAGCATTGATAAAATGTATTAACTTGCATCAAATATTACAATGAAGACAGGAAGAACACTAGAAATACACTAGAAGAACAGTAGAATTCCCTTACGGAACTATGCATAAATTGTCTTCCTATTAATATCAGATTTTAATTTAGAATAACTGCAATAAAACATGTAGGGTCAGATTTATCAAGGGTTGGATTGAAAAATCTTATTTTTAAATTCGAATTTTAGACTAATTTTAGGGGCAGATTTACTATTGGTCAAGGGTTAAAAAACACTCAAATTCATCCATGTGAATAGATGGGAATAGTCAGGGAAGTAAAATCCTTCTAATTCGAATATCAAATTCGAAGGATTTTACTGCAATTCGACTGGTCAAACGATCAAATAGTAAAAATTCAATCGATCGATGAAATCATTCGAATCGAATGATTTTGACCATTCAATCGAATTTTTTTATTCGATCAAAAATAGTGAAACCCAATTCGGTAGCTTTAATCTGGCCAACTAGGCAGTCGAATAAAAATTTAAAGGGGAAGTACTTTGACTGTAGAATAGTCGAAAATTCGATTAGATCGAATTCTCAAAATTCACTGGTCGAAGAGTTCTTCAAAAACATTAGAAAATTTAAATCTTTTTGAAAATTCAATCAAACTTCGAATCCTTCATGTGAATTTAGTAAATCTTCCACTTAGTTTACTTCGACTAGAGAATAGTCCAAATATGATTTGAATTTGAAAAAAAATTTGAAAATTCGAATATCAAAATTTATCATGTACTGTCTCTTAAAAAAATCAATTTCAACTATTCGGCATCTAAAACCTGCTGAATTGCTGGTTTAGCCTATTTGGAGTCATTTGGTGGACTCTGAAAAAATATAATTTTTAAAAAAATTACTTCAAATTCAATCTACTTTAGCATCAGCATGTGCCAAAATGTAGTTTGTACTACTACACATATTACATCTTTAGCGGGCTTTTAAACAAGTGACCAGTAAATGTTATGTTCTTATTGGTTGCTATAGGCAATTAAAACTGTGGAAAAATTTTTTTACAGCCCCCTTACAGAAAGGGATGAGCAGGAAAACAGATACTGCTGAAAGTCAAAAGTTGATTTTAAATTCCCACATTTGTGCTCATCATATGTAACACTAAACCTTTATAAATGCCTAAGGCTCACATAGAGTCCGCATAATTAAGCCTGTGCATGTTGGAAAAGCTTAAGCCAACAATCTACTCCAGATACTGATATGGACAAATAAAATAAAAAATGATTGTTTTCTTGCATGAATAATTTTATACGTTCTTTATGTCTGTAACCTTTTAAAGAACACATATACAGTACATTCATCACTGAAAGGCTAAAAAATCCCAATCCTGTTTCATGACAGCTCCCAAGCCCAATATTAGCAAAATGTTAGGTAATATATTTAATATTGCATTTACTCATATGTACTGTACAATACAACACTATACATACATAATACTTTCCTTCCAGTGGTCTCTTTCCACAGTTTACAGTGCCCTCTACAGTGCATTGAAAATATACTGGAACACTAAAAGATTTAATTTATCCATTGCCCCCCCCCCAAAAAAGATGGAGAAATTCAAATTTATACCCGCAGCTTCAGACATATCTACTCAACAGTAGATGCTTTCAATATGTAGCTGAGCTAAACATTGAGGGGCAAATTTACTATTATTCCCCATAATTAGTTCGACCAAATTCACAATTCGATAAGCATTCGACCATCGAATGCTTATCGAATTTTTTTAGGCTATAATTTTGCCTGAAATAAGATTTCTCGATGAATTCATATGATCGGATACCAATCGGTCGATTTCATGAAAAAATCTTGAAAATTTCCTTTGAGCGTCTGAAAAATTTGTACCATTGGAACGAGCGAATGCTCCAATCGTACGAATGGTATTCGAGCAGGACTTAGCCTCAGAAGCCTATGGGGAGCTTCAATATGGGGAGCTTCAATATAAAATAGTTTCCTTGGCTAAAATATGTAATTTTATATATATTTTAACAAAAGTAATATGTCCATTACTAGTTCTCTGCACATCTGAGACGTGTGTGTGTTTAATATTGGAAAAGAGGACAGCAGCAATGTATGATTAATGGTTTCATATTATAAATTAGAAAACATGAAACATAAGTATAAGTATAGAATTTTGCTAGTTATTAAAATCAGGAAGAACCTGAACTTGCTATGTGTGTTCAGTTTTATGATGGTTGACACATCCCTACTAAAAATTCATGTCTAGATGATCCGATGGTGGCATTTCTTTGTATGTTTTGCTTTAGTAAGCCCCCTGGACAGTCAATCTCCTTTGAAACCTGCACATTTTCAAACAGATTTGATTCCCATCACTATGACCTTGTACTTGTTCTAGTGCTATATATAGTGCTTAGTGCTATATTTATGTGTTTACATGGCAAAACATATAGATTTTATTGTACCTTTGCTTTATTTGGAGCCCTGTTTGTTTTAACATTGTTTTTTTAAATGTACATTGTTCTAGCACTTTTACATAATGTACACTAGTACATAATCTTACTTTTTCGATCACTATTTCTTATTTTGATATACTCTACCATATACTGTAGGGTTAGAACAACATTTAAATGTTCCACTGTTAGAACAGGTCACCAAGTCCATGTCCAGGGATGGTCTAGTTTTGTCACTGTCTCTTTCTTGCTATATTTGCGTTTTTGCATCATTCTTGCTTTGGTAGATTTAATATAGGTTGCATTTTAAACTTGTTTTATATACATTTCCTTGAGTGGGAATTGGGGAGTGACTGGAAAGGTGTTCAGTATTTAAAAGTCTTTAGGTTAATATTTGTACTCATCATTGATTATATTCTGCCACTGCTCTGTTTCAGCATGCATTCTGTTTTGCCAATGTTCCATTTATTTTGATCGAGTTCCTTTTCTGAGAGTTGAACTACTGAATCAAGTGCATATTGTACACTTTGACTGCAGTTTAGATCTTTTGAAATAGGTGTGCATGAATGTATTAAGTTGTACTGATAATTTTGTTTTCTAGCCAATAATATGCCATCCCTAAACATCACAATTCTAGGATGGAAATTGTTTTGTTTCTGAAATGCTTGTTAAGACTTTATGTGACATTGTTTATTCAAGCTGATACTTGTCCACTCTGTGGCCACCAGTTCAACGTCATTTGTTTATCAAGCATGATTATCCTACCTCCTTTGGAAGCCTAAACCTATATCCAAGGTAACCAGATATAGATTGGTCAAGGTTATGGGCCATAACATCAAAATTTTGTTAACATGTAAGATTTATATCTCTGTAAACCAAATAAACACACTCTCATGTTATGTTTATTTGGATAACAGTAAACATGCTGGCCAAGTTATAAGTTACTATAGGGGGGCTATCAAATTATATCTATAAACACTGAACAGAGGTAATACGAAAAGTTAATACGGTGCCTTTAGTCTGTTGATATATCCATGTGATACTTGTTAGTTAGGTGACTTTATTCTGTTCAGGTATTTGTGTGAATCAACTTTAAGATATAATGTGCAAAGTAAATGGAATAATTCACACTTCAAGGTTCCTGACACAATAGCAACAGACAAATGAAGATGATAGGTGCTGCAAAAAGCATAGACTAAACTCATATCTGTAATACTTTCTTGTGGTTGTAGACTCAGCTCCCTTATGATAACATATCCACGAACCTGTGCTAAGAATAAAAATTAGGCTTACAGAAGCCCATCAAGCTTAAATGCCAGATATCCTTTTTGTTTATCCAGAGAAAGCCAAACAAAAAACCATTCTACAGCCAAAAAAGGCATTGATTTCTCCCTGGATCAACATCCTGCCAGCTTTAAAACAAACTGACATAACCTTGCCTTTGTTTAAAAAAAAAGATATGTGTTGTTTTATTTGTTATCTATATACAGTTGTTTCTGCCAGAAGAATTCTACAAGGCAACACATTTTACATTTCCAAAACCCCAAGTCATATAAGCCCATCAATTTGCTTAAGTTGAACCTTTCTTTTAACCTAAATGGATCCCACTGAATATATAATTTGCATAAAGTTCCCAAGTGTGTCATCTGTTTATTTCTTTTTCAGCATAAATATTTCTTATCTTAATATTATTTATGCTGTTAATAACAGTAAGGGGCAAATTTACTATTATTCCCCAAATATTTTTAGTTTTTCCTCGATATTTGATAAGCATTCGATTTTCTAAATCACATTAAAATTATTTTAAGGTGAACAATCCTATTAAAATATATTGTACTGTATTATTATTATTATTATTTTATAATTATTATAAATGGTAGCCTTTACAGTAGTCCCATGTGTGCTGTTTAGATGATCTTGCAGCACAATGCACCATTTATTTTCTCAAAGAATGCTTAAAAGAGGGTATTTGAATAGCACCGAGTGAAGTTTGCTGACCCAGCAGCATCCACCAATGAAATAATAACAAGTACTAGATATGGTAACGTGTATGGCAGAAGGCTCTAGTAATGCCAGAGCAGCCACAATGGTTAGCTTGCAAAATGCACATGCCACTGGGAATTTTAGGAGGGAAGAGATATGCTAACTGCTTAAAAAGGAACTGAGCTGCTTTTTTTATGTTATCTGTTGCATGATGTGAAATCTATAAATTATGTCCAATTTTTGTACAACAAAGTTAACATAAAATGAGATAGCAGACAACATACAGTACAAAATGTTGCATTTATTATAACATTTTAAACATACTGTAGTAATGAACACAAACATGGCATCAACATAGTTCTGCAAAGATAATTTAATAATTTTGCATACAAAATGTATTTTATTTATAAAAAGGTGTATGGTGACTCTCAACAAAATTTACAAAGCATAATAAATCTTTCCCTACCCAGGAAATGTTGTCCTTGATTCTAAAATGATAAATTATGGATCTTTGATTTGAAGTGACATTGACCATTAATTTTATTGAAGGAAGAAGTAAAGCTATGGGATATACAGTAAATGATGATCTGGTATGCAAAACAAGCTGTGTGGGGGAAAACATTTCTAGAAGAATGGGGTTGACATTGGGAAGACAAATTCATTTTATTTGCTAAGGTGATTAATTTAAATGAGGGACCTTGACTGATCACAGTAATAAAGGTTTTATAACTCTAATCACTCTAAATATCACTAATCTGATAATTTGCCTGTGAAGACCAGTTCTTATAGTCAGGACCAATGGGACACAATTGAGTATCAGGGGCTAAAGGTTGCAGAATTTGGAGTAGGGTTTAAGAAAGTAGCTGACTGGAAAGTAGGTAGGACAAATGCTTGGCAGACTGGAACACTTTATTGAAACAAGTGTAACTGATAGTGATGGGCGAATCTACCCAGTTTCGCTTCGTAGAAAAATTTGTGAATTGGCGAAAAAATTTGCGAAACGAGTTGCGGCACATTTTTGTCGCTCATTTATTTCACAAATTTTCGGCAGGCGAATTTTCGCTGGCGTTTCGCGAATTTATCGCGGGAATTCGCAGCGAATTCGCCCCTGGCGAATAAATTCGCCCATCACTAGTAACTGCTAGTTACTATTATCTCTGGATTATGAATGCAAACCTTTTGTCTGTAAGTTAAGACTGTTCTTAATTAAAAGAACATCAACATGTACCATGGTTTGCTAGTTCATTCTAAACAGTGTATTAACTTTTTAACTGCCATATTGATATTTTCCATATCTTCCACCTGATTCCATTTAGAAATGCTTAATAATGTGTTTGATTTTCCACGGCATTTGGAGTATAAGAAGTTATGGCTGAGGGTTGTTCAAATATTTTAAGTGCTATCTATGCTTCCCATGGAATCAGAGGGCTATAAGCGCACAGGGGCATGAGAAACTGACAGCCTATGGGGGAGTTAATTCTTTGTGTGCTGGATATGTTTGTGGCCTAATGGTTTAGCTGGATTGTAGGTGGGTTATTGATTGGAGGTTGGGTTCAGGCCAGTAACTCAGGAGCTCAGGTAGGGGTATATAAGGAGCCAGGCACAGCAGTACTTGACATTCTTCGCTGAATCATCGTGGAGGAACTGCATAGAGGCATTCAAGTCCCACCCTTTCACCCAAAAAATATGCTTATGCTTTACTGTTATATAATGCAGTTTATACTTTCACATAAATTATATACAGATGCAGCCACTTGGATTTGTTAGTTAAATGTGTCATGACACAGGGTTAATTGAAGAAACTGTGTTATCTAAAGTTATCTTAACTCATTTAATGCATTTAACCTTTTCATTAGCATAACAATTACAAAGCAACATTGTTTTCAATGGTGAACTCTTTAATTGGATGGGATGCTGTGACACAATATTCTGTGCTAAGTGGGATAAATGGGATAGATGAGTTAAGTTTTTCTTTGTCAAATGCACAATCCAAAGTGGCTTCATCTGTATGACCATATCTATATTAACTGTAGAGTTTAGTATAACAATAGCCTTTGATATTATGTCTAGTGATGCGCGAATTTATTCGCCTGGCGCAAATTCACAGTGAATTCTTGGCAAATAAATTAGAGAAACACCAGCGAAAATTCATCTGGTGAAAATTTTGCCCGCGTCTGTTTTTTTGGTGCTGGTGCCTGACTTTTGGACGCCAGCGTTTCTGCCTGTGAATGTGCTGTGGTTCATGAATTCTTCACAGTTTCACAAATTTTCTGAGAACTTCGCGAAGAGAAACGCCCCAGATTCGCCCATCACTAATAATGTCTGTCCAAGCCCCTCTTAAAAGCATTAACAGAATCAGACATCACAACATCACCCGGCAGTACATTCCACAGCCTCTCTATTCTCACTGTGAAGAACCACCTACACTGCTTCAAATAAAAGTCCTTTTCTTCTAGTCTGAAGGGGTGTCCTCTGGTAGGTGATTCTCTTTATGGGTAAAAAGGTCCCATGCTATTTCTCTATAATGTCCTCTAATGTACTTGTAGAATGTAATCAAGTCCCCTTGCAAGCCCCTTTTTTCCAGAGAAAACAACCCCAACCTTGACTACCCATTTCCCACTTACCAGCTTAGTTGCACATCTATAAAGAGGCATAATTATGTTTTCATCCTTTGAGTTTATTCCCTTTTTTGTGTAAGACAGCTACAGAATGACACTGCCCAAAGTTAGACAACGTGTTATCTATAAAACCCCCAAGATCCTTCTTATTTAAGGAAATTCCAACACACTGCCATTTAGGGGCAGATTTACTAAGGATCGAATTCGAGGGTTTAAAAACCCTTAAATTCGACCATCGAATTTAAAGGGAAATAAAATTAAGATTTTACCGCAATTCGATCGAACAGTAAATATTCGATCAAACAATAAAATTGTTCAAATTGAATGATTGGAACAATTGTAACCATTCGATCGAATTTTGTTATTCTATCACAAATAGTTAAAAGCAATTCGGTAGGTTTAATCTGGCGAACTAGGCAATCGAATAAAAAATTAAAGGGCAAGTAATTTGACTGTCGAATATTCGAATATTCAAATAGAATTTAATTTGAATTATTCGAATCGATTCAATCTAATTTTCAAAATTCGATGGTCGAAGTGTCCTTCAAAAATATTCGATAATTTGAATTTGAATCTTTGTGAAAATTAGATTGAATTTCGAATCATTCATGTGAATTTGATAAATCTGCTCCTTAGTGTATAACTTGCCTTTATGTTATTTTGCCAATGTGCAGAATCTTGCATTTATCAACATTGAACCTCATTTTCCAGTTTGCTGCCTTTGTTTCCCAATTTAGACAAATCACTCTGCAAAGTGGCAGCATTCTGCATGGAACCTATAGTTCTGCACAATTTAGTATCATCTGCAAAAATAAGTCGAAAAGCAGCCCTGCAGTACTCCACTAACAGCACTGGTCCAATTAGAAAATCTTCCATTTACCACCACTCTTTGTAGTCTATCTTTTAGCCAGTCATCTATCCAGGTACAAATACTATGTTCCAGGCCAACATTTCACCAGTGACCTTCTGTGTGGCACTGTATGAAATGCTTTAGCAAAGTAGGTGACCCTCACCTACACCCCAGAGGAACCAGTAAATTAAATCATTTGATTGGAAAAACGCGTATATACTCTTATGCATTCAGACTGAAATACTGTATTTCTTCTTCTGTGTGGACTGGCTAAAGAATCAAACAATTGAGATTCAAATTTCAATAATACACATGGAATGTGTGACAGAACTCACAAGCAGTACAAAAGAAAAATAAGAAATGGAAAAATACAATTTCAAAGAGCAAGTAGGACATTGTACTATATCTATAATATTCTTTTTTTCTAAGAGACAAAATATTAATTTGAAATGGACAACTTCTGCAGTAAATACTAAAGCACAATCTATGAGACCAGCTTTAAGAAGTTGACTTGCAATATTGCTGTATGTTAAGAGTAAAAATGCTATCACGACTCTAACAAAACAGCTGCAAAGGTAAAAGCCTTGTGTTTGCCCTAGCATGGAAAAATATTGCTATTATCAGAAATAGCCACACTCTCTAGAGAAATTCGCAAAATGGCGAAATATTTGCCTAACGCCGCCGCATCACGTTTTGGATGCGGGTGTCCAAAAATGGCCGAAATTTCCCCGGAGTTTTGCGAATTTATTCGCCTGCAAACGAATAAACTCGCCCATCACATCAATGCTCACTCAGTATGCTATTTAGGCCTCAGTCCTCATTTTCTTATATTTGCTCAGTGGATCAAACGTATTCAGTACCTGACACCAAAAACACAAAAAAGATTGTTAAATAAAAATATCACACTTTATGCAAATTATGAAGAACTTTTAAAAAGTGTAGGCATTATGTGTAAAGCCACTGGTTATTTTAAATTTTCTTTTTGGTTTTATTGGTTCAATAAACTAAGAATATTTTGGATCCACTATTTTCAGCATTCACTATAAGTGAATTACAATATAGTTTAATCAGAGCTGCAGTTTAGTAATTCCTTGGTGAAAATATCTGTTTACACACTGAGCTATTTATCTATGGTTGCTCATATAGTACAGTAAGTTTGAATCTATTGTAATTAATGGACATTTTAGAGGTTTCTGCTTTTTATAGTATTATAGTATTAGTAATTGTAGTCTTACCAGTGCCAAAATCTGCCGACAGGCAAGACAAATGACAAGTCCAGGACAGATGTAGTACTTTTATCCAGGTGTGAACAACCGGTGGTGTTTTGCTTTGCTGAATTTTCACCGAATTTTGCACAAAATTCTCAAAATGAAAAAATAGTGAAACGCTGCCGGGGTATCATTTTGGATGCTGGTGTCGTTTTTCGATGCCGGCTCACATTGTCGGTGTCAAAAAAACGGAATGACCGCGTCCAAAAAAAGATGCCTGCGTCCAAAATGAATTGCAGGAATTTGCTGTGAATTTGCCCCAGGTGAATAAATTCACCCATCACTAATGATAAAGTTTGATAAAAACCACACATACCCAGGGATAAAACTGTTTAGCAAGAAAGTGTATTGAATAAACAGGCAGTGTCCCATACTGTCTTGTTTGGCTTGGAGAGAGTTCCACTTGGAGAAGGAAACTGGAAAACTGTTTGCGAATCAGGTTTTGTACGCTATGGAGAATATGATTGGTTTAGGAGAATGTAAACCCCAAAATCAAATGGTTCTCAATATTGGGGGTTAGGCATTGAACTAAAAGCCCCATCATGTAAAAGGTTATGGAACAAAGAATAATAAAAACCATACCAATATTTAAGACAAATTATTAAGGCAACGAAAAGTTTCCCTGATCTAATTATTAATAGCTACTATATAATATAGTGCTAAAGGCCTAATTTTATGCTAACTGTGGATATTTAAATAGGCCTGTTACTGGCCATGAAATGTAAACTTGATATGTATCATTATTGAATTGTGTTTGCAGTTTTATAGAATTCTGATTGATTAATGGTAATATTTTTGTTGTATCATATTTGTTAATAAATTAGCTTAGGGTTTTTTTTTTTTATTAGGACACCTTGAAGTTACCACTGGACGTAGTGTGTCTGTGTTTGCTGGTGACACAAAATTATGCAAGAAAATAGGATCCAAGCAATATATTTTCACACAAGGAATGGACAGCTAAACTGAAGAAAGGTTATATGTATGGGGAAGAACAATGTACAAGCAAATTCTATATTTAATGAGACAACTCATTCTCATTCTCCTTCATAAGAAGGATGTAACTGTGTATTTTCAGACAAAAAATTGATTCAATTAATATCAATAACTGGCTTTATTAAGAGTGTGAACAGTATTATCAAAATTTGAATTTGTGAATTTGAGATTTTTTTCAAAGAAATAACTCTAAAACTCACCATACTTGAATGTGCCCGCTCTGGTGAAAAAAACACACTGACATTGAATTCTACTCCTCATCAATACTCAACAACTCAACTATTGTCATAATTATGTACAGTCCATATCAACCAATGGGATTGTAGCCCTCTACAAACTTCTCCTTGTCTATCAAAGGAGTTGTCCGGGCACTATGCTTTTAAGAAATTGGGAGACATGGGATTCTTTGACTTTTTACTATAAAGAATAGTTGTGGTGTAGTGGAAACAAGCTTCTCTAACAATGTAGAGCAATCTAAATGCTAATGTAGAGTTTAAAAATGTAGTAACTGCAATGTGATTTTGCAATTGTTTGCAAATTTTGCCACTGTTTCATACATTTTTTGTGAAGCACCACAAGTTTTGCCTACAACAGGTATGAGCCCTGCTATTCAGAATGCTAGGCACCTGGGCTTTTCCAGATAATGGATATTTCCGTAATTTGGATCTTCATACCTTAAGTCAACTAGGAAATCATGTAAACATTGTATAAACCCAATATGCTGGTTTTGCTTCCAATAAGGATTCATTATATCTTTTTTGGGATCAAGTACATGTTACAGTTTTATTATTACAGAGAAAAAAGAAATCATTTAAAAAAAAATTTGATTAGTTGGATAAAATGGAGTCTGTGGGGCAAATTCATTAAAGTGTGAAGCGTCTAATGCTAGCGCTAATTCGCCAGCGTGACGTCAATTCGCAACTTCTCGAATTTACTAAGTTAGACTCTGGGAAAATTCGCTAGCGAAGTAGATAGACTTGCGTGACTTTGCACCCTTACACCAGGCAAAGTTGTGCACTGACAAAGGGATGTAACTACACTAATTTACTAAGATGTACACTTCTAAGTCCCAAAAAACACTGGCGTCTTTTACCTTTTGTAGGGTGATAATCTGAAAAATAGCAAATTTTTTGGGGGGGTTACCCTCCTTCCTCCTCTACATTTCCTAATATATGGCAACTCAACTATACAGGGGACACATGTTTAGGGCAATACAGTAAGACAACTTTATTTTATTTATTAAAGGTTTCCTGGGCTTGTGTAGTGTAATGTATTGGCTGTAACATATACTTCTATTATTCTATGTTTAACTTCGCTCCTTATGCAAATTAGGCATCACTAGCGAAAATGCGCTTTGCTTGGCGAAGTGAGGGTAGCGCAACTTTGCTAACATTTGCTGCCCTGAGAGCAAATTCACAAAAATTCGCCTGGCACAGTGCGGCAGCGCATTTTCGCGCTTTAGTGAACTTGCCCCATGGGAGACTGACATTCCATAACTCAGAGCTTTGTGAATAATGAGATTCTGGATAACAGATCCCACTATAAACCATAAATCTTGAGGAGGGTGATCTAGGACACACAACTTGTGATGTCTAATAGGTTGTACACAATCATTATTATGTCCCTGACTCAAAAGCACCTTTCTTCTTCTGTCTTCCAAGAAAACATCTTGAGGGGTATAAGAAATACAATGAAACAAAAAATCAAGAAAAGGTAAAAATGAAAAAAAGGAAACAAACAAAATAGATAAAAATTCTAGTGTTGATCAAACTCAGTATCAAAAACACTATTTACCTTCTAGTGCTTCAAACCACTAATTATTATATACATATTCAGCTACCAGAGGTGCTTTTATTTTACAAATAGCATTCAAAAAAGTGCAAAAACTAAGAAAGAGGGATTCTTCTCCAACAGTGCTACTTATAGCAGAATCTCAATTAAAGAGCATAATCTAGCAGAACAATCAGTCTCTGCTTTTAAATTCTCAGGCAAAGTTGTGCACTGACAAAGGGATGTAACTATACTAATTTACTAAGATGTACATTTTACTGAACGTTTAAGTGTGGATCCGTATTATCTATGTTTAAGCCAAAAACTGGACTAGCTGGCCAAAACAAAAAGGGTTTCTATTAATGTGTGTGTTTAAATATCATGGCAGAACTAGAAGCACGTTTCACATTAACATTAACAGAGAAATAGAAGTTTTTATAGGGCTATAACGATAGCCGACTTCTGTTCCTATTTTCTGGCACAATCTCCAGATTTCGCATCTACAGCTTAAGTTTTTTCATTTTACTGGGAAATAAATCCATGGCAGATGCTACAAATATGGTACTATTTGTTAAAAATCGAGTTTTGGAGTTTAATAAAATGGACATCATTTTGAAAGGGTTAATTTGCAATCAAGTTTGATTTTTTTTTTATGAAAAAATCGCAAAAATGTTGCATGAGATTTTTCTCCTTAATGACAGCAAAATCAAGGTTTCAATTTTAATAATTTTCATATGCAGTATTAATATTAGAGGACATCAGCAAAATGTGTATAACAGTCAACATAATACTGTATTTTCTAAAAGACTGTTTTTGTTTTTCTAACTACACCTAAGGGAAGAGTAAACAGTAGTGATGAGCGAATCTGTACTGTTTCACTTCACTGAAAAATATGCCAAACTGCGAAAAAATTCGCAAAACAGAGAAAACTTTGTGAAACACATTTAAGTCTATGGGTGTCACTATTTTTTTGGATGCAACAATTTCTATTGATTCAAATGAATTAAAGTCAATGGGAGTTTTTCTTATGGTGACTTTTTTGTTCAAATCCATTAAAGTTATTGGTATATTTTTTCTCATGTGAACTTTTTGCTGCAGTTTTGCAAAAAAATCTGAATTTCTCCACAAATCCATGGCTGGCGAAAAAAATTTGCTTATCACTAGCAAACAGTTCCAATTGATTTTTTTGAAAGGGGTAACCACTGGTGCAGGGGCTGATCTCAGATTCAAAACATTTCTGGCTGCAAAGTTGCATCTTGGTCATTTGATGAACCAAAAGCCTAAAACAAGGTATCTGTTTAACCACACAATAGTGTTCTTTTGCCAAATGTGTATCTCCTTTACCATAAAGTATCATTGTGCTCCTTTTATGCCACTTTTACAGACATGCAACCCAAAAAATGTAAAGGGATACTGTCATGGGAATAAAAAAATAAAAAATGCATCAGTTAATAGTGCTGCTCCAGCAGAATTCTACACTGAAATCCATTTCTCAAAAGAGCAACCAGATTTTTTTATATTTCATTTTGAAATCTGACATGGAGCTACACATGGTATCAATTTAATTTCTCAGCTGCCCCAAGCCATGTAACTTGTGCTCTGATAAACTTCAATCACTTTTTCTTGCTGTACTGCAAGTTGGAGGGATATCACCCCTTCCCTGCCCCCCCCAGCAGTCTAACAGCTGAACAATATAACGGTTGCCTGCTAGATCTAAAAACTAGATCTAAAAACAGCACTCAGGAATCAGCAGGAATCCTTTATTTTAACCGCAATGCCCCATATGTAATTCTCTTACCTGCTACCATATTCACTAATCTTCAGAATCACTACTTTCTTGAACATGCATTGTCTCATTTTACAATCTACTGAGATCTTCTTACTTGCTTTGTTCTTAGGACTGCAGACAATCATTTAAACACATTTATATTGATAAACCATTTAATTGCTAACAGCCTAAAACCAGGGATGTCATACTAATTTCCTTTCAGTCATTGTAAACTGCAACGCCCAACATTCTTTTGCAACTGTAGCTTACAGTTATTGAAGAGTCATTCATAAACTTTATAATCAAATACATTTTTACATTAGTGTTTATATGCCTTAAAGAAGAATGTTGGCAAAATACAAACAAGTTCAGAAATATGATCCTGCACTTTTTCTTTTTATGTGGTGCTCTGTTTCCCTAAAGTCATGTTAGATTGCAGTGATAAAGGGCCTTGTGGGCCTGAAACATTGCCTCTTTGCATGATGTGGCCTTCATAAATTCTTTTTATTTACTCAGTGTGCTGCTGGTTTACTTTTCTTGTATATTGTGCTGACCCGGCGATAGGAGTGGGCCTTCCAGTTCAGCACCTACAACAGTGTGGACAAATGCTTTACTATTAAATAACAAAAATTAGATGGCAATTTCTAATTTCTAATTGCACAAAATTCTGGAATGTAATTATTTTAGAACTATTATTATTTAACAGGAAATATTCAAAGGAATACACAATGTGGTTAACAGCTACATATGTATGCTGGGCATGCATTTAAAAAATTCATGCAAATGGATTTTTATAACAATATTTTATCAACATTGTTATCCCATTTGTCCTAAAGCCTTAAAGGGGACCCATCACCCAAAAGAAATATTCAAAATCCTATTTTATCACATTAGT
>CM044439.1:100178937-100207894 GCA_024363595.1 Xenopus borealis
CTCTATGCCATTGGCCATAAATTTGGATGAAATATACCTTATTATGTAACACATACACACAAAGAAACATAGAGACATGTAGATAAAAAACACTGTTTAGTGGCTTTTGATGTGTTGAAGAGCTTAAATGTATTGATGCCTGTGTGGTGGATTGACCAAAGACACTTGTGTGTTTTTCCTTTGAGTTCTCCTCAGTAGGAGATGTAGGCACCAGGAAGGGTGTTAATAAACAGAGAAGATTTTCTCTGTTTAAAGGCTTTGGTGGCAAGATTCTCGAGGATGGAGTATTTTGGAAGGAACAGGCAAGCCAGGTACTCCATTACAGTAGTGCAGTTCATGGAATAGAGCTCACTGTGGAATGATATTTAATTCTAGTGAGGCTGTCAGGAAACTCTCTCAGAGCAGGACACAGAGAAAGAAGGATACCTTCCTGTGTGAGGAACTTTCAGAGGTGCTGGGGTGCAAGTTGCCACTGCAAGGTGCAGAAAGAGACTGGACCAAGTGGCAGAAAGTCTGTCTGACTGAGAAAACCCAGGAGGCTGAGCAATCCCTATGATAATTGTGAGTACAGGGGTGACCCCAACATATTTGTTTTCTTACTGGTAGTCCACAAGGAACCCAGTTTAGTAAAGGAACTCTTCATATGTGATAAGGTAGTGCCCAGTGGGCAGGTTTTATTTTTATGATTTGTGTTTTGTCTCCTGAAATAGTCACCCCTGAGGGTAAATAAACTGCTTTAAAGTAAAAAAGTGTCAGCAGTGGACCCTGAAGCCTACACAAGATGCAAATGCATTTTACTTCACTTTCTTGTTTCAACAATGTGTACTATACCTAATGACATCTACACTTAAAAACATCTGCCAGATGTGCAGTTTCTTGCACTTACAGCTGGTGCTGGTGTAGCATAACGTGCCCATCATTCTTACTTTGCTAAATATAAAAAAGATGATGGGAGTAGTTCTGCAACACCTGTCAAACTACTTGCGCATGCATTTGCTCTTTCAGCCAACTAGTCACAGTATTTTTCTTGTCAAATTGTACTATTTATTTTTTACATTTGAATAGAATTGTGAGAAAAGGAAGGAAGCATTGGAAGCCTCAGAGAATTCAGAAGATAATTTACAACCCTTCTGTTCTATGGCCTTGAACTAGATTTCCATTCTATGTGTTTAAAGCAATTTCTCAGTGTAATTTCACGTAATACACATGAAACATCAGTATATCATGCGTATTCTCTGTAAAATCTGCATATTCATGAGTGATAAAAAATTTTGCCTAGAAATTTTGGCATGAGTCCTGTGTCACTGGGAGAAAATGTGAGAAAAAAACAATAATTGTGCATGAAAAAATAGCACATTCTTACTCTGGTAAAAGAGATTTGTACTCTTTCCAATTAAAAGAAAGAATATTAATAATGGCCTTGTAGATGTGGGCAGTCTCTTCTTATGACATTTATATTTGACTACAGCTCAACTCTCTGTTTAAGCACTAAGGAGCATGTTGTGTATGCCATCCCTGGGTCTTAGTAAATAACACCTATGATTTACTATAGATATGTTACATATCTAAAAGCACTTGGTGACCTAGTGGCTTTATATGGATATTAAAATGCAAGAGCTTTATTCCTATAAAAAATTGTTGTTGTTGCCCTTTAAAAACACAAACTTTCTCATGCCTTGTGATGGTATATATTCAAAACTCCAGAATTTGTTGAACACAAAGAAGGGCTGAATAGACAAAATAATTACATTTAATTTGATTTTGTTATAATGCTATTGCTTTTTCCTCAAACTGAGAACCTTTCTGGTTGTAAAACCATATCCCACTTGTTATCTGTTCAATCATTTTGACACACCTTCCATGGATTTGTATTTGCTGAACACCAGGGCTATACATTAATATTGTCTAAACATATTCATTCCAATAAGCCTGTAGAAAAAGGTCACAAGTAAGCAAAATTGATTTCTTACCCCAATATACTGCTAAGGATTTCTATCTAATACTTGAAATATTGCCTAAGCAGTTTATTTTGCTTTGTATATCACCTGTGACTGATGAAAGTGACATTTAAAAGAGCTGGAAACACTTATATTAAGGTATTAAGTAGCATATTCAATAAATAAATCCAAGGTTTAATTTAAGTATTGTATCCAACACACTGCACTTATATTCTGACGGTGATAAAACCACTACTGACATTTATGAGATGCAGTCCAGCATTGTTTTGTCCTTCTGCATTTAGCCTTTTATTTTAAAAGTGTTTTTTCTGACTAAAGAACAATATTCCTGACATATGCCTAAACTAGATTTATTTTGTATCATATAATGTTTACTATGACCTTGTTTATCCTTTGTCTTTATTTCACATTGCTTTTCCAAATACCAGTATAGTTGCTGGAATTTTTAAAATGCTAATTGGCCTTCATGTAGCAGACTTATAATTTAAAACATATTAGCACAGCAATTTGCAGATTTTGTACAGTTCAAGTTCCACTTTGAGGCCCAATACTTTGCCAGGGTCAGTTATCCAGCACATAAACATCTAGCACAGCAAAAAAAAAAAAAAAGGATTACCCAAAATCTCACCATAATAGAACTATAGTTGAAGACTTTAGTAGGAATTTCAATATATTATCTTAAGAAGCATGGTAGCATAGAATTGGGAAAAAACCTTACTTATCAGATTCATTTTGGGCCAACAGCCAAACAAGACAATAAGGGGACATTAAGATTTTTTTTGCACAAATCATATATTTTTTAAATTTCTCGAACTCTACAAATTCAAAATTTAAAAGTGTAAAAACCACAAAAAACTAAAACTATAAAAAAACTAAAACTACAAAAAAACTAAAATGGCATAATTCAAAAAGTAGTTGAGGCCTTGTAGAAGTCAATGGGAGCGATGCTAACCCTTTTAACCTTTCTTTAGCAATTAAGACTTTTAGAGGTTTTAGGGGGGTTTTCACATGTAATTGTATTAAAAATACATTTTTTAGGGATCTTCAGATCTTTTAGTGCATTGTTGAAATTTTTTTTTATTCGTACGTGGATTTTTTTCATAAATCACAGTATTAGAGAACATTAGTTTATTTGTGTTTTCTAAAACCTCTAAAAGAACTAAAATGAAAATGCTGATAAATAGGCCTTCCAGTTCTATTTAGTAAGTCCTTTGGATGTCAAATTGAACAATATTCAAAAATTCTGGGCTGAATAAATCCCAAACCTGACCCCTGCATGGATGTTTTTATAGAGCTTTGAAGGGTAGAAATTATTGGGTACTGAGAAAAATTTCCCTAAAGGGAAGTGAACAGCATAATAATTAAATATATTTTCAAATACTACAGAAAAGCAAAAGGATTGAAACATAAGGGCCATTTATCTAATCATTTGCCTCAAGAGTCCTATGAGATGCAACCTTGAGCTCCTGCATTCTGCATTCACCACAGCTAAATGATCTGAATAAAGAAAGGGGACACATGGGCTGCATGTAATAAAAACCGCTGTTTCTCATGAAAAAGGTTCTGCTTAATAGATTTTTGTTACATTCAAGAACCAACACTGCAATAACTATACACCTTCACTACTGGGGTGCCCAATTCTTTACACAGAACCAAACATATTAGTCCAAAAGCCACATTTAAAGACTCTATCACTCTTAACTAAATGGTATATAGTTGCTGCCAGCATTTGCAGGACACTTGCTTCTTCTGGAAGCATAGAAGATAGACAGAAAAATAATCAGGTTGACTAACACTTGTAGATTGTAATGCTAAAGCTTTGTGCTGCACAGGTCACATATTAAAAATCCTTAGATATCTGTAGTGCAGTAACATTTGATGACAGAATAAATCACAATAATTCACTGCATCAGGCAGATTACACTGGCCCAGTGATTATCAAGATGACAGACTGCCTGCAACTCTTAACTCCTTACCTCCTGAAAACTAAATGACCTGGATAGAGAAAATCTAAAGAAAAAAAAAGCCTCAGAAATAGCTAATTCTATTTTGCTAATTAGGAATTCAGCATTTTTGTTCCTGGCTGAGTTGTTCTGTTCTGTATAAGAACTACTCAGGACACATGCATATTTTATAAACGTTATATAAAAAATAGCATAATATTCACTGTAAACTTATGGCGAAAGGTATTTTTCCTTCAGGGAAGTAGTTGAAACACGTTAAACATTGCTGACGATGGATACCTTTTTTATTTATGCATTCAGTAGCATGAATTTGTAAATGTCTAAGGGGGTTATTTATTAAAGTCTGTTGTGTGTTTTCACAATAAATTTAAGTTTTTCAAGAGTAGTTTCACTAAAAACTATTTTTTGAGAACGATTAAGCTGTTAAAGCCTAGATCTCAAAATACTCCAGCTAAAACCTGTTGAAGTCATGTTGAAGAGCATGAACAGCCCAAAATTAAATACTCCATGGCAGCTACAACCAGTACATGTATTTTCTGAGCATAGCACAATTCTACCAGCATATTAAATATACTTAGAAGACAGATCAGGTTTTGATTTATCAGCATTAGCTTTAAGATCAATAATAACTTTAGATTTGTGGTTCCAAAACCGTGGGGCTGCCCTTTCTGGGGGGGGGGGGGGGGGCTGGTAGGGGGCTTAGAATGAGAACTGGGGTGAATTATCATTGTCTCTTTCAGATACTGTACACCTTAAAGATCAGCTTAAAGTTCAGTAAGGGTGATATTTGAGGTGAATTTGATGTCAGATATTTCAGAAGCTAATAGGGCCCTGACCAATGTTTGGACCTTCAAATTGAACTTGAATTGCAAATTACCACTTATTTTGACTTACAGCATAACTCAGTCATAACTGAGTGTGCCACAAAGTGTATTTTATAGCTGTCTTTATTTACAAAGCAGGTGTGGCAAGCCTATTAAGTTCCCCTTAAATGTACAAGTTGGTTAAAAATGGATTTTGCATTTGGTGGGCAATCAGTCACATTCACTCCCAAAACAATAATGTAAATATAAATCCCATTGAAGGTCTTCTGACAGTTTCAAAAGGATCACATAGGATTTGACAATACTTTTTGAGACACTTTGTGATAAATAAAGTAGACAAATACAGAAACATATTTAGCTTGGGTCAGGTACAATATGAATCAGCACACTGTACCCTGATGATGGCTTGATTTGGATGCTCCTAATCCCATACTGAGTGTGTCTATATATAACTCCCCCATTCTTCAGTCTGAAAAATCTTCAAAGAGTACATCAGTGAGAATATTTTTATGTATAGCATACCTTCCCATGTGTAGAAAGAAAATAATCATATACAACAATTCAGTATAAAAGGACCTACAGTATATAAGCTATGCTTGTAATTATACAGGAAATTCCATTATGAAGGTAATAAAAGAAGGTCAACAAACAGAAATGCCTGTAAATATGCTGCTAATGAAAAACGAAGGTTGACGGTCTAGTAATCTAATAACCTGTTTCACGTCTTTGGCAAAATTATGCTATACCGAGTCTCACATCTTTTGCTATTTTTTGGCAGAGGGTGGGAAGGTATTCAGATTAGCATTATGTTTTCACATAAAAAGTGTGTGTGAGTAATTGGAACATGATGAGATTTTATGGAGTTGTATAACATTGTTGTTAACGCTGAATTTCTTTAGTCATTTATCACATCAGAGTTAGCATAACTATTTCCTTAACTAGAGTATATATATAATTAACTGTTTGCAAATGTTTCATTTATGAATATTGCAATAAATGTCACTTAAAAGGAAATCTGCAAAGTTATTTTTGCAATGGGGCATTTGGTAAGACATTCAGTAGCATAGAAACCTTGTCTTATACAAGGTTAAAACTTTACAGTGCTGAGAATATTTTATCAAGAACCAAGTTATATTACATACATCATACAGAAAAAAGAGATTCTTAGGGAAAATTATAGTTAAACTTTTTTTGATAGTGACCACATATCCTGCTGTGTTATATAATATTTAAATTGTTCTCATTTGTCCCTGTCCCAGTAATATTTCCCTACAGTATATCCATATTTTAGACCAAAGAAAACTCTTGGGGGCTGATTTACTTAAGGTCGTATTTCGAAGTGGAAAATACAGTGCTTCAAAATCCGACCATTGAATTAAAATCCTTCAACTTCAAAGTCGAAGGATTTTTCACCGAATGCGGTTGAAGAAAAACTGTTCGATCAAATGATAAAACCCTTTGAATCGAACGATTCAAAGGATTTTAGCGGATGATCGAACGATTTTTGTTTGATAAAATAAAACTTACAAAAAATGGTCTAGAAGGTCCCCTTAGGCTAACATAGCACGTTGGCAGCTTTTATTTGGCGAAGTAAAAAAATCGAGACCATACTTCCAATTTCGAAGTCGAAGGATTTTACTATTCGACCATTTGAATCGAGCGGTCCAAGAATAATCCATGAAAAAAATTTTCGGGTGTTTTTTTTTTATACAGATGCGTCGTGACTCAGGGCTAATTGAAGAAACTGTGTTATCCAAAGTTATCTTAACTCATTTAATGCATTTAACCTTTTCATTAGCATACCAAAGCACCATTGTTTTCAATGGTGAACTCTTTAATTGGATGGGATGCTGTGACACAATATTCTGTGCTAAGTGGGATAAATGGGATAGATGAGTTAAGTCATGATGCATTTAACACACAAATCCAAGTGACTGCATCTGTAGCTTCAACATATCCAAAAAAATATATATTTGCAATAAAAAAGGCAGGCGCGTCGGCCCCTCCATTGAGTGCACACAGGCTGCCGTATGGCAGGGTGTTCACATGCTGTCCACTGTGTCACAACACACTGTACCCTCCCCCACTTTTGGCATGCATGCAAAAAACAGTACACGGGACCAGACTGGGGTAGGCAGCAGTTAAAAGAAAATCTTTGGCAAAAAAACTTCTTCCAGTTATCCAAGTTGGATGACCTCCAATGGAGTGGGAAGTCGCCAGGCTCCCAATATCTTGCAAATCAAATTCAATAAGTACTCCAGGGGCCAAATGCTCTAAAACTAGTTTTCTTTCATTTATGTGCACAACATGTTTCAGACCATATAGGTCCTTCCTCAGGTGCTGATTCAGCACCTGAGGAAGGACCTATATGGTCTGAAACATGTTGTGCACATAAATAAAAGAAAACTGGTTTTAGAGCATTTGACCCCTGGAGTACTTATTGAATTTGATTAGCAGTTAAAAGTATGTGCAGGGCGCCCCCCAATGCTCACGCCCTAGGCACATGCCTACTCTGCCTACCCCTAGTTCAAGCCGTGATATAAATAATACAACCAAAATGAATATTGAGCATATAAGAAATACATACATATAAATGAATGCATTCATAAAACTTAACAATAACAATAATCAAATATCAGTAAGTTGTAAAGAGGGACCTAGTATATACCAAGAGATCTCTCTGTCAGTTTGCCCTTCCACACAGTAACAGGCTAGCTCTCTAGCCACAAACCTCCTAGCTCAGAGAACCCACAACCTTGGTCTATGACTCCAGTAGTCGCCTTTAACTGAGTTACCCCCATATGTAATAAAAGGCACTAAGTTTGCCCAGGAGCAGTAACACATAACAACCAATAAGATGTTTGCTTTTAAACAGAAGACCAGTAAATGCTTTGTGCTGATTGGTTGCTATGGGTTACTGCTCCTAAGCAAACTTAAGGCCTTTTATTACATAACCCTCTTAACGTTTTCAAGTGTCCAACCTGTAAACATACATCATGGATCAATCCTCTTTCTTTTGTATGCTACTGCTTACCTGTGAAATGGCATTACTGAATTCCGCTGGAAAGAATCTTCCTTCTCTCAAAGATAAACTCAAATGGCTGTCTCCTGGGGCACTGGCACAAAATTTGACTCAGTTGTGTTGTGGCACTTACTGTATAGTGCAATGTTAACCATTGTAACCACTGTGGTCAAAATTAATATCTTCCTATTTGTTTGTAAGAAAGCCACTCAATTTGACTGTAAGCTCTAAGAGGCAGAGACCTGCTTCTGTTTGCCTCTAACAGCACTTAACTTGAATGTAACTATACTTTGTACTTATATACATTTAATAAAGGAAAACTATACCCCCTGGACAATGTAGGTCTCTATAAAAAGATATTGCATAAAACAACTCATATGTTAAACCCTGCTTCATGTAAATAAACCATTTTCATAATAATATACTTTTTTAGTAGCATGTGCCATTGGGTAATCATAAATAGAAAATTGCCATTTTAAAAAATAAGGACAGCTTCTGGGTTCCTAGGATTCAACGGTGCACACAAACATACCAAACAAACTATAAAGTTAGGTCACATGAGTCAATTAACAGACAGAGTTATGTCTTTTGCTTCAACACTTCTTCCTATTACAATGCGAGTTGAAATATTTGTGGTCAGGTGATCTCACAGCACAGCACACAGACCATCACAAAATGGTGGTTCAAGGCAAGAGACATAAAAGGGCAAAATTTAAATAAATATATATACCAGTTTGATAAGATTTTTAATATGCCACTTAATTTAATATAAACTGTTGCTCAAGTATTTATTTTGGGGGTATCGTTTTCCTTTAATATATTGATTGTTCTTTAAATAGCACTATACAAATAAAAAAATTTACATTCATACATACAAAAATACATACCAGTAGTAGAGGTGATACTGTTTACAGTATATTGCTAAGTATAGACCCCAACCTCTGAAGCATGAACATTCCAGCACTTGTTTAACGAAAACAATTAAAATAACTAGAGCAAGTACTGTAGGTAAGGTAGAGATATTTCATATTTTCACACAGTATTGAGTGATCATTTGATAGAAAAGTACAAGTGCCTTTTGTGGCCTGAATAGCCTAGTGAAAGATAAAAATACACTTTGCTATTTAAGGCTTGGACAAGTTGACAAGTTTGAAACTTGAAGATAAAGGACTGTAATTTTAGTTGTTACAGTCAAATGCCACAAAATCTATACCCCTGTAAAAGTAATGTGATTTATTGCAGTTTTCTTCTCTGTAATAACCGTGCACTCTTGTGAATGTTTACCATTTTCTGTGCATACAATTCATTTTCATGGATCAATCTATTTGTCTTTGAGAAAAAAATGACACGCAATATCCTAATGAAACTCCCGTCGCACTAGCATGCTAATATTTATAAATTTAAAGTAAAGGTATATGATGGCAGACTGCAAGTATTTATAACAGCAGGGCTATTTTTAATATAATTTTCAAATAGGAGGGCTATTTTAATGCACTGTGTAAATGGGTGCTATGGCAACCTTGGAAAATATGAAGTATAGACAATAAACATATAAGCACTCAGAATACGCTGCAGGTTCACTGATTATGTACAGTCAGATGGAAGCATCGCTGTACATGGAGGCCGTTAACAAAGATGCTTCTGCCAGATAATGGGGCTGGGCTGTACACTGGGTTTCTCTGCAAGGTTTTGCCTATTAAGAACTAATAATAGAACACAATACATTCCATGTAGTTCAGACTAAAGGAAGGGAACATAAAGTAGCAAGCAGAATTCTTTCATTTACTGCCATCCATTTCACCCATTTTTTTCACAGTAATCTTTTATAATTGGAAAGCATACTTCTGTTGTGATAATAATGATACACAGTTACCATTTTCAGTTAAATATTCTAGATGTTAATAATGTGTTGCAAGCAGTAGATATGTTGTTTTTATATATATATTATATATATATATATATATATATATATAAAATTGAATGTCTCTTCATTAATCTTTTGTTATTCATTTGAATGTTATTTCCACCTATATAAATGCAAACCTACTAAGAAGCATTGATGCTGTGCTCTCTCTCCATGCGCATATATATATATATATGTATATGTATACATATACATATTGGAAATGCATCTAAGAATAAAGTAATACTTTTGTTCACTTGAGAAATGGAGTGTGGGTCCTTCAAATATATATATATATATATTTTTTTTTTTTTAGGAAATTCAAGGGAAGTGCCTATTGTCATGTCTAATAGTATCCTTTGTAAACTGACCAGTTTCTTATCTGATGAATGACTGTGACATTCTACAAGTGTTTGACAGACTAATATTGCAGGCTTTATGGTAACTGATATGAGCAGTGTAGTTATTTTCATTTGCTTATCCTAAAGATAATTGAAATTAACTGGTATACCTTTTAAAGGTCATTGTTTTGAAAGTGATTTTATGTCAAAGCAATGTCCTTATGCATACTATTTCTTTTTCTCTGATTATTGTGCCTTTTAGGTAACAAAAATATGCATTCATGAAGATTATCAAAAGAAAGCAGCAGCATAAGGCAGAGATTGTTACAGCAATCTAGGTCGTACAGAAAAAAAAAGATGGTATCACGTTTCCTGTTTAGACTACAGACATTTCCTATTATTTAGCATACCTAATATCCATTTTCCTCACTGTACAACCTATTCTTATTTTATTACCCACTATTATTTCACTAACTTTCAAGTCTGTAAAATACATACTTAATGAAAATCTTTACTTAGCTGCACCTCAATGCTCATCATTCATTATCTCTTGAAATTCCCTTAATCCTCCCAGAACTTTCTAAAGGTTTATTTTAAACCTTTCATGAGGATTTACCCATACCTTTAGAATTATATTTATTTTTTTGGCCATATTTATCAGCCACAACTCAAATTTTCAGTGTTGTAAGTCCTGAAAATTCCCCATGACATTTTTCACCTACTATTCTATTTAAAAAATCTTTCTTTATTTAATCTAGAAAGTGGCATATCTAATATACTATTCCAGTACAGGTATGGGACCTGATATCCAGAATGCCTGTGATCTGGGTCTTCCGAATAATGTATCTATTTGTAATTTGCATCTTCATACTTGGAGAGGCCCATTTATCTAAATTTATGTAAATATTTTCTGAAAAAGATCTTATTTTCCAGTATATTTTGTTTGCTTAAAAAAATCAGTATTTTACAAAACGTTTGGATTTTCCAATAGATTTTTGTCTGAAAAAACGTGAAATCTTCGGATTAATGCATGAAACCCTGTGCAGATCAAAAAATCTTTGGAACTACTCCCATTCACTTACAGTATATGCAACCTCAGCACATCTGTGATGCAAGAATTTTGGATTCTGACTTTTCCATCCTTGGGGTACAATAAATTCAGAAACATTTCTGTTTTTTGAAAATTATGATTTTATAGTATAAATTCAAAAGAGACTAGAACATGTTAAGATAAACAAAGGTCTGGGGCCAGATGGTATTGATCCAAGGGTACTTAGCGAGCTTAGCTCTGTGATTGCCAAACCTCTCTACTTAATTTTTCAGGATTCATTGAGGTCTGGCATGGTGCCGAGGGACTGGTGTATTGCTAATGTGGTGTTGCTATTCAAAAAGGGATGCCGTTATCAGCCTCAAAACTATAGGTCAGTCAGTCTGATGTTGTTGGTAGGAAAGCTTTTCAAAGGATTAATAAAGGATAGGATACTGGACTTCATAGCAAATAAGAATACTATGGGGCAGATTTACTAAGGGTCAAATTCGAGGTTTTTTTTAACCATGTGACCCATGGGAATTGTTTGGGAATAAAAATCCTTTTTACCTCTATTCGATTGGTTGAACAATAGCAAATATTCGATGGAACGATAAAATCGTTAGAATCGAAGGATTCAAATGATTTTAAATATTCAATCGAATTTTTTTATTTGAACTAAAATAATCAAAGCCAATTTGGTAGGTTGAAACTGGTGAACGAAACAGTCGAATAAAAATTTAAAGGGGAAGTTATACGACTGTCGAATATTCGAATAGATTTTTATTCTAATCATTTCATTCGATCGAATTTTCAATGGTCGAAGTGGTCCTAAAAACATTTAAAAATTCGAATTAGAATCTTTTTGAAAATTTGATCAAATTTCGAATCATTCCTGTGAATTTGATAAATCTGCCCCCCATGAGATTGTGCCAGCATTTGTGCCACCAGTTTTATTCGTAATATATCTTTCCAGACTAACTTAATTTCTTTTTATGAGAAGGTAAGCAGGGACCTTGATTCTCGGATGGCAGTGGATGTGATTTACTTAGACTTTGCTAAAGCATTCGATACAGTGCCACACAGAAGGTTACTGGTTAAATTAAGGAATGTTGGCCTGGAACATAGTATTTGTACCTGTATAGAGAACTGACTAAAAAATAGACTACAAAGAGTGGTGGTAAATGGAACATTTTCTAATTGGACCAAGAGGTCACACCGATATATTATTCCAGTATTAACAAGAAATTATGACTTTTATCTTTCTAAGCAACTGCATACTGTACATCACAAGCCTCACAGAAACATACATACAAAATTAGGTAAAACACATGAATAAATTGAAGCTTATGATGTAATATTGGTTTTGTAACCAACATATTGCTCAGAGACCAGCTTAAATTTTGCTTTTTTTTAAGTTTTGTGCAGTTGTCCTTGTGTTACATGGTGTGAAATGCATGATGCATTTTAAAAATGGAAGATTGCCACTGGCCTATAAATGGAACTTCCCAAAGAAAATGTGAAACAAGGAAATCTCATTGAAAACATGCAGAATCTTCAGAAATTTCTATATTCCCTTTCCAACTATAGAATTGCCATTTGTTGCCAGAAGTTGTTGCAAGGGTGTATATTTGGGAAACAGTTTGCTGAGGATATCTGGGTACCAGGAAACCTGCTGGCAATGCTGCCTGCTATGTGTAGAATGGCTTCCTAGCACATTCTATTAATAGTTGTGACTCTTTCATGTTTTCTCGCAGATGTGGGAAATTAGGCATCATCTGCAACCCCCCTTTGTGTTGAGAGATCTCACTAGCCATTATCAGCATTTACATTTTTAAACCTAGCCCTCGTTCAACAGAAACCTTGACTTATTTTGTCAGTCCTATGACATAAATTACATACTCTGCCAAGAAAACAAAACTAACCAACAATAATGTCATGAATAAATAAAAATAATGAATATGTAAGGCATGAATGACTTGAAAACATGACTAACAAACCTGTTATTTTAAGGGGTGTGATATTAGATATTATTTGTAACAATATAGTAAATATTATTAAAGAGAAACTGTCATGGGAAAACATGTTTTTTTTTTTTTTTTTAATGCATCAGTTAATAGTGCTGCTCCAGTAGACTTCTGCACTGAAATCCATTTCTCAAAAGAGCAAACAGATTTTTTTATATTCAGTTTTGAATTCAGTTTTGGCTAGCCATTTTGTCAATTTCCCAGCTGCCCCTGGTCATGTGACTTGTGCCAGCACTTTAGGAGGGAACTGCTTTCTGGCAGGCTGTTGTTTTTCCTTCTCAATGTAACTGAATCGTACGCAGTGGGACATGGGTTTTACTATTCATCTTAGATCTACCAGGCAGCTGTTATCTTGTGTTAGGGAGCTGTTATCGGGTTACCTTCCCATTATTCTTTTGTTAGGCTGCTGGGTGGGGGAAAAGGAGGGGGTTATATCACTCCAACTTGCAGTACAGCAGTAAATACTGATTGAAGTTTATCAGAGCACAAGTCACATGACCGGGGGCAGCTGGGAAATTGACAAAATGTCTAGCCCCATGTCATTTTTAAAAATGAAATATAAAAAATCTGTTTGCTCTTTTGAGAAATTGATTTCAGTGCAGAATTCTGCTGGAGCAGCACTATTAACTGATGCATTTAAAAAAAAATTTTTTTTCCCATGACAGGATCCCTATACAGGATTTCTATAGCTCCAACATATTTCATAGCACCTTTGTTTCATGACTGTAGGAGTCATCAACAGTGAATAAAATAAAATGATAAACTCACAAGATCTATATGCTGGATTGAATAGTTCCTGGGCATAATGGGAACACTGATTTTTACCAGGTTTCTGTGTCCCTTTGTGCTAGCACTTGGCAGACCTGGTAGATATGAAACCAGGCATATTCTACTCTTGAACAATAAAGAACTGCTTAGTGACAGGGATAAATAGCACTTTAACATGATCACAAGTACTCCAGTTTACTTCACAGAATAATAATAGCGCATAAATGTCTTGTCTTTACCACTATGAGGAAAACATTCTGCCCATGGATTGCCATTGGTTTTGCTCTACACTGATTTACATTTATTACCTAAATACAACTTATGGCTGAGGTTATTGGAAGTTGAAATGTATCAACCATTTTATGAGTGACAGATCATTTAAAGGCAAGACTATACAGTATACACACTGCTACATAAAATACAACATCATTTATCTAGTAATAATAGATAAACTTTGCACCAGTATTATTCTTTAATAATTCTTGCCCCCAAAGGAAATTGAGAATTGGTACTAACATTCGTTTTGTACTGGGACTGCCTCTGTTGCTGTTTATAATAAAATAATCTCCTCTTTAGCAAATATAACTGAACACATACAGCAGCAATGCATTGTAATATTCTTCTCATGGATGCATTTGTAACATTTTCTATTAACAGCAGGTGGCAACCTTTGAAAACAAGATTGCATCTGTCTGCTTTTTGTTTTTTTTTCTCTCCTTGTTTTCCAATGCGGACATTGAAAACTAAACTGAAATAACAATACTGCTTTTGTGTTCTTCCTTCAGCACCATATAACTGTTAAAACAGGCAACATTCTATTAATTGTCAACAACTGAATGCAAATTATTGAAATGCCGAAAACCATAAATGAAATGAATACATGCTGCAATATGCTGCAATGTATTACTGTTTATTTATTTTCCCAAAGGCAGAAAGGGCAGTATTCTGTTTTTCATCTTACAGACATAATATTTGGATGTGCAAATGATTCTAGCTTCTGACCAAACTTGCTGTTTTAGCTTGTCAGTCCAAAAAGATAGTTTTAAATAAATGCAAATACAAAAGTGGCTCACACTTTAATGTTTGAAGAATGCCCTAAACTAATCAGTTGCTGTTTATAGAATGTTAAAGGGCAGGTTCTAATAAATGAATATGTTCAAAAATACAGTAACTCGATTTACATCGTCGTCTGAAACAAAAGACTCTGAATAGTACATGACCTTTCTTAGAATCATGTATACCTGGTGGTTGTATATGGCAATATTTTATTTAATCTGTGTTTTCCAAAAGAATTTTGTCTGGCACATTTTGCACTTACCAGGACATCTCTGCTCACTGCACCTTCTAACCTCTTCCCCAGATCCTTCACATTGGTGACCAGTGATTGACGCTCCTTGGCAACTTCGTGTTCGTTTCTCCCATCCTCCATCGCATGACCTAGAACAGCCACTCCAATGTGCCCATGGATTCCACTGGCCATTCGCTGTGTTTACAAGATTACATGGAGAAAATGTTACTTAGATGTCTAATCAAAGTACTGGGACACTCTTCAAGTATTAATATTTATGAGTGCTGTACAGCCTAAAGACAAACATGCTTATATATTTCCACTTCTTGCAAAACTATTTTATCGAACAATGTCTTCTTTTCAATGGGCATACAGTATATTATGAAAACAGTCACACCCTGTAAATTATTTCTTAAGTTAATACAGTATTTAAAAGTACACCTTTTGATTGACCTAAGGCTATGGTTTACCTAACAAGCTGACTGCGGTATACAAAATTAAACAACACAACTATAGTGAGAAAAAAGTACTTTTAATTAACAGTGCAAACAATGCAGCTAGAAGCATAACATAACATGTCTTGTTCTTCTTCTCCTCTTGAGATCATTTGGTATCCCAATGAATCCTAATATTTCAAGCTTTGGGCTATCTCATTATTGTCAATCACATGATCACACATGACATCCAGCATAGCAGAGAGGTATACTTCTAAATAAAGAAATGGTAAATGCCCTTACTCTGTTCAGCAACCAAGAGAACTCATTCTTACTGATGGACCTAACATTTGATCTGCAATAGCTTTTCTGGTGAATAAGGGGTTCCTGTGCTCTTTACTACTAGTTTGCTATTATTTAAAAAAAAAACGAGTGGTAGTTTATAGAGAAAACTACTTAAATCTCTCTTGCATGACCCACATTTTCGAAGTACTGGAAAAAGAAAAGCATTTATAAAAATGGCTAATTTCTAATGCTGATCTCTAGAATACCTCACTGATGATGATAACATTTCATTGTTTCCCCCTGAATCTTAAAGTAATTACACTTACACAAAACAAATTAATTGGTATATAGAACAATGGCAATGGCACTTACAACAAAATGCACATTTCAAACCATGCTGACTACACATATAATGCCAGTCTTCAGATCATAATCCTAAATACAGTATGAACCTTTCAAATACCTAGTCCACTACAGATTTTATACTTTTTCAATGGAAAATGCTAATTAAAAGTACACAAATAAATACATGTACACAATAAGGAACAAGCAGTATAAAATTATGTAATTGTAAGACATCATAAATATAACCACTGTTACTTCATGTAAAACCCTTAGATGCCCAGTATTGTTAGTGAATCTTTCATCATAATTAAGGGGACAGTTTTAGGCATAAGAATTATGGGTGCAATTTTCATGTAGTTGGTCAGTTAGCTGCATTTTCTGATCCCAGATTTTTTCAAGATAAAAAAATCATACACAGCAGTCTATGAAGGCTGTGGGGAGGCAATGGCCATAAAAATATAATGAGGGAAACTATATGGCCCGTATGCCTATAGTTGGACAGTCCTACCTAGAGTACAGGGAAATATATTAGGCTAGGGGAGTATTTCAATGCAGGTTAAGCATTAACAGAAATAGAGGATATATTACTATAAAGATGAAAATGAGCAGCTAAACTTTATCATTCACATAGGAGGAGGCCACTGAGAAGTATTCACTCTAACTCCTCCTCTTGTTTCTTAATTTAAAGAAAAAAATCTCATATACCCATACAAATATACATACTCGTATAGCCACAGACCTACTATGGTGATGTAAGAATGTACAATACTTACACAGTTAAGGCTTTACAAGACTCCATATAGGTTCTAATGCTGAAAATGTTTTTAAAATGTTTAAATGTTTTAAAAGGGTTAGAAAAGTTCCACTATTTTATTTATAACGCATATCCTCTTTTGCTAGAACTACAGATCTGTTATCAGGGTCTATTTTCTGCCTTGAATTACATAAATGACCCTCAAAAAAGCATTTCTCTAAAAATGAATGAGAGAAGTAACAACGATTTATTGCTACCAGAGGAAAGAGTGGAAAGAAAATGACTATATTTGCAGGTCTATGGATTCAACAGGAGCACATTGAAGATCTGCATAGACTATGCTGCAGGTATGTTGAGGCAACATAAAATGGTATAGTGCAGACATGCAACCACTGATTTCACATCAGTAAAAGGTGAGTATACATACCAGAGAAATATAGTGAAAATGTTATTATTAACGACTGATGGTTAAACAGAAGAAACAGTTATGGGGAGACCATCTGTTTCCTTTACCCTCAATTAAAGCTACACATATCCTAAACATCTTTAATGCTGCCTGGAGCAATGCATTAAAGCTAGAAACAATATTATTTTCTAAACATCCACAAACAGATATATAGTATATGTCATATATCAAGATATCATGTAATGATAAAGATTGTTGGTGTAGGGCCAAACATCGACTTACATCACGAAATGTAATAAATAAATAAATAAATTAAGTGCCATGAGTCTGTGTTCTGGTATTACTTTTTGCAGCTTTTTTTCCTTTTGAGTGAACTACTCAAAGTTTGAGAAAGGCTAAGGACCTAGCCGAAACGTTAGTCATTTATAATAAATATTATGATTTTTATAAGTCCTGAGAGTGCGGACCTTTTTGTAGGAGTTATGGATAATTCACTGGCACTGCACCCAGGCAAATTCAAGCAACTTTATCGAGAGTGCTGGCATCCCTTGGAGTAGTGCTTGCTCTACTGCAAAGAGTATCTTTCACACAGCAAGCCTTATTTACAACATTGCAATAGTTGCACACTAAGGGGCAGATTTGTCAAGGGTCGAAGTGAAAATTTGAATAAAAAATTTAGAATTTTGAGTTATTTTTGTGTACTTTGACTAGGGAATAGTCCACATTTGATTTGAATTTGAAAAAAAAAACGAAATTTAAACTTTGAAATTTATCATGTACTGCCTCTTTAAAAATTTGACCATTCACCATCTAAAACCTGCCAAATTCCTGTTTTATGGGGGACCTCCTAGAACCTATTTGGAGTGAATTCGAAAAATCGAAGTTTTTTGGGGAAAAAACTTTGACTTGAATTCAATCCAATGCGCTAAAATTCAAATCGATCGATTCGAATACAGACCTATTAGATTGAATACAAACCTATTCGAACTTAAAAAACTTTGACTTAATTTAGGTTGGTCTGTTTGAATTCGAGTTTCGAAGTTTTTTCAATTCTAATTTCAACCCTTGATAAATCTGCCCCTGTGTGTCAAAACTAACAAATTTCTGGTGCTTGAAAAAAACAGTATCAGTGTCCAATGCAGTGGGAACAAGACTGTTGGGCCTTTTGACACAGTCCACTGTTGCAACCCTGCAATAACCACATTTCCAGCTCCAGGATTACCTAGTAGAAACAGATTATCTGTACATGATTTAGCAGAAAAGACAGGCCCTTGCAGTTATAAATAAAGTTTTTGCTTATTATTTTTAAAAAGATGGCAGCTCTTTAATTACATTCAAGTATTATGCCAAGTTTCTGGCATTTCTTTACCCGCTAAAAAATATCTTTGTATTAAAAAAAAAACCTATGTGCCCTCAGCTGTAACTAGACCTACGGTTGCTTAAAAATCTATGTACAACGTGGTCTATAATTAATAAGGTTATATACCAATAAAGATAACACTTTTATGGTTTTAGTATGCTTGACTGCCCTTTACTAGACTATACATACAGACTAGTAAAATGTATAAAAATGGCATAGATGCTATTATGGAGGAATTAATTCAAATAAAATGATATAAAGAAAAAGCTATTCAATTTCAATGTATTATTTTTTATTATTAACATGTATTTTTAGAGCACCAACATATTGCACAGTGCTTTAAAATTAACGTGTTTATACAAATATATCACATGAATTACATATACTGTATAGAACATACAGAGTTACATACATAACACTACTACCGGTACAAATGGTGAGAAATACCATGTTCAAAACAGTTTACAATCTAAAAGGGGAAGGGACACAATGGGGCAAATTCACTAAAGGGCGAAGTGACTAATGTTAGCGAAAATTCTCCAGCATGATGTCATTCGATTACTTCGCTGATTTACTAACAAGCACAGGCACCCCTTCGCTAGTGGTAGAGATGTATGCTAGCATTGATTCACAGGTGAATTTTCACTCTGGTGAATGAGAAAATAAACTAAGATGCAGATTTTATTGAATGTTAGCTGTTCCCCCAGACTTGCCTTTGCCAGCTCAGACCAGGTAAAGAGCAATAGAGTACATAGGACTGCCTCAATTTTTCATTTTCAAAAAAACGCTGGCGTCTTACTTTTTACAGGGTGATAGCCTGCAAAAGACCATAATTTTTTTTAGGGTACCCAGGTCCCCCCCTACATTTCCTAACATACAGATGCAGCCACTGGGATTTGTGAGTTAAATGTGTCGTGACTCAGGGCTAATTGAAGAAACTGTGTTATCTAAAGTTATCTTAACCCATTTAATGCATTTAACCTTTTCATTAGCATACCAAAGCCCCATTGTTTTCAATGGTGAACTCTTTAATTGGATGGGATGCTGTGACACAATATTCTGTGCTAAGTGGGATAAATGGGATAGATGAGTTAAGTTTTTCTGTGTCAAATGCACAATCCAAAGTGGCTTCATCTGTATGGCACATAAAGTAAACACTGGGCTCATGTGTAGGGCATTATAACAACTCTATATTTTTTTATTAAGGTTGCCTGGGCTTGTGTAATGTAATGTATTTATGAAACTTCAGTTCCCACTTTATGCAAATTAGTCAATGCTAGCGCAACTTCACTTTGCTTACAGAAGTAACGCTAGTGCAACTTCGCCAGTGTTAGGCGCCATGGACGCAACTTTGCATTTTTGTGAATTAGCATTGATATTGAATTAGCATAGATTTTTTGAAAGCAAAAAGGTTGGGAGAAAGTCAGACAGACTGTGGGAGAGAATTCCAGAGGAGGGATTCAGCCCTTTACAAAGTCTTTAATGCAAGCTAGTGAGGAGGTAATGCTAGAAGAGTTGAGGAGCAGGTCTGTAGAGATGCATAGTAAGTAAGTAAGAGTATCTAGAGATGATTTCAGAGATGTAGGATTGGGCAGAGTTATGATGTGCTTTGAATGTCATGGTCATTAGTTTGAATTTTATTGTCAAAGGTAGTGGAAGCCAGAGCAGGAATTGGCATGGCAAAGGAGAAGTAGGTGCTGAGCTGCATAAGCCTGTCAGCAGTGTTCATTATGGACTGTATAGGTGACAGTCTCTGTTGGTGAAGGCCTTTTAATAGAGTTACAGTAGTCTAGATGTGATTTTATAAGAATTTTGGTGGCATCTCGGGTGATAAATGATTGTATTTTGGATATGTTCCTTAGGTGAAAGTGACCTGATTTAATAAGTAACTGGATATGAAGATTGAGACAGGCACCAGGCCTGGGGAGATGGGGTGATAGTGGAATTGTTAAAGGACCATTAAAACAAAAATTTTGTTTTTTAAAAACTTGTTTCTTTTTAACAAAATAAAAACACCAACACAGTAATTTCTTAATAAAGCTTTGAGAATTTAAAATTTAAACTGTGTTAGTGTTTTTATTTCGTTAAAAAGAAACAATTAAAAAAAATTTCTGTTACTGGTCCTTTAACTATCATAGATACTTCCACTACCTTTTCCCTAGGGCCCAATGATCAAATCAAAATGTAGGCGATATGGGCGGCTGATTTTGCAAACAGATGCGGCTGCAATCCAATGAGATTTTTTTACCCTGCCCGATCGACATCTGGACAACTTCTGGCCAGATATCGATTAGGGAAGCCCATTTGAAGGCCCCACACACGGGCCAATAAGCTGTCGACTCGGTCTGTCAGCAACTTTTATTGGCCCAAGTATGAAGAGAACCGGGATTGGGCTGTCACTAAGGCCAAGCAAATGGAGAAATTGGAGGAGGAAAGGATGATCCACATTGTCAAATGAATCTGAGAAATCAAGTATTATTAAGGAGAAGTGGTTTTTGGCTTTTGCTGTTAAAAGGTCATTAGTTAGTTGGATTAGGGCAGTTTCAGTGGGGTATAGTTGTCTAAAACCAGATCGTAGGGGGTCTAGCAGATTATTGTCGGAGAGGAATGGTGTTAGTTGGTTGAAAACTATGCACTCAAGTATTTTTATTTTGTCTTTATAACAATTATGTCCCATTACACCATAGTTTCAATGTGGAATTGTTTAGTTAACAAGTCAAAATATTTTTTGCTGTAGTACTTCACAGAATTATGAAATATAATACCTTAAGTTCTTAAATGAATGCTCTTTTTAAATTATGACTACAATTTATTCTTATTTAGACTAAAGTAGAACTTAAATTAGTTACTGTAAGTATTTAAGGACAAATGATTTTGCTATAAGCCTCTGGCACTGTTGATATTGGGGTTGGGGATTTTATTCTGTACAGTGAACTTTATTTCATTGAAGGATAGCATTTTATTAAAATATTAATTTCTACTGCACAAAACACATAACCATTATCTATAGTATTCTTCTTTCCAGCTTTGAATGAAATTAGCTCTATAAATGTGATTAATTTGATTGCAGTAGGAGCTGGCCGTTGATTTAAAATGACATTATTGGATAAGATCACTTAAATGTTCTACAAGTATTTAAAATATGTAAAATTATTCATGTTTTAAGACAAAGAAACAAGGAATACAGAATTATCAAAAAAATATATTTCGACCTTTGACAAGCAAGTAAAGTCTAGGAGAATCATGTCCTAATTTGAGAAACAACACCAGCAGCTACTAACGGCCAAAAGGGAACAATGATTCTGGGGATTATACTAATTATTACCAAAACAAAACTCCAGAGTCAAACCTGACTGACTTATAATAAGCCATGTAAACCAAATGAAAACTGTAATTATTAATGAACCTGCAGGTTAGAGAAAGGTCTTGTGTGTGAATGTGATGACTGAAGGCTACCGTGCTAATGTATTACTGCTAGTCTAAGGGTTATTTGGAAAAAGAAGAGCTTTATGAATGTTGAAAATTCACAGTTTGAAAACAATCAGACTAATGCTGCCTTTTTAGCATGCTAAAAATATATGCATTATCCAATATAATTGTATTTTTATGGTAATTTAGGAGTTGTTCACCTTTGTTAATTTTTATTATGACGTAGAGCGTGATATTCTTATTTGCAATTGGTTCTCATATTTTATTATTTAAGATTTTTGAGCTATTTAGATTTTTATTCAGTAGCTCTTTTGCATTGTAAACAATCTGGTAGCTAGGGTCCAAATTACTCTAGCAAAGATGCATTGATTTGCAAAATAGACTGAAATATAAATAGGAGAGGACCTTACTAGAAAGATGAGCAATAAAAACTTGAAGTAATAATATGTGTGTAGCCTTACAGAGCAGAAGCTTTTTAGATTGGGTCAGTGACCATTTGAAAGCTGGAAAGAGTCAGATGAAAAAGGCAAATAAAATAAAACTATAAAAAATAAAAAATTAAAACCAATGGAAAAGTTTAATTGAATTGGCCATTCTATTACATACTTAAAGTTTTCTTACAGCTGAACCACCCCTTTAAAGAGATACTGACACCTGAAATTAAACTCTTTTTTACATCTATTACAATATTGGCTTTGAAAGCTACTGTACTTCTAACTTTGCCATAAATTATTTGCAGGATGCTTATTCCCCATGTTCCTATATGAGGGGGCTGTCATATGTGTGCAGCAGGAGTCTGTTAGCATTAGAAACTGTAACCAACAGGCTGAGATTAGACAGCCAGGTTGGCAAAGTCAGAATTTCAGAGAATCAGGCTTAAGAACTTCAACTAACAATTATATACAAAAACAAACCTCTCAGCAAAAAATGATCAACATGACCTATAGGTAACATTTAATGTACATTCATATGTTAAAATACATTTTTTAGTGTCAGTATCACTTTAAGTAAGGGGAATTGTACAGGTTATCCATATAGGTGGATAAAGCAAGATGGCAATTGTTTCTCTTTGCCATGCCTAATGCTCTCCTAGACATAAATGCACATTTATGAACACATTGCAGCTTTGGTGTAATTTGCCATTTTTTTTTCCACAGTGAAATGAAAATGAAATTCCTCACAATTGTAATGGCCCAGCACAATTGCAAGCGATGTGTTAATTTTCTTGTGTGTTGTAGTAAATTGGACAGACGTTAAGGCTGGCATTTTCAGATTGTGGGTGGCGTCAATTCTGGTTCATCAATGTGTGTGCCATTAATAAAGACATTAGTGTTTGATTCACTTGGGGGAAGTGCTTATTGGCAGCTATTGATGTAATCTGGTTTGGGTTCTTTTGGATCAATAGGCACAGTTGCACACTATTATGCACCCTATATGTTTGCATTAAGTGTCTTCTGTTTACATTGTGGGGCAGATTTACTAAGGGTTGAATTGAGGTTTAAAAAATTTCAAGGGGAAGTACTTCGACAGTCGAATAGTTGAATATTTGAATTTTTTTCAACAAATTTTCAAAATTCACAGCCCGAAGTGGTCTTCAAAAACATTCCAAACTTCGAATTCAAATATTTTTGAAAATTCGATCGATCTTCGAATCCTTCATGTGAATTTAGTAAATCTGCCCCTGTATGGTCATTTTTAGGTTTCTTGTTTTGGTTAATGTGTCATGATACACTAACATGTTTCACCCAACCAATTCTGACAAAGCTAACACTGTGCTCAGTTTAACAGCAGAGATTTGGGAAGCCCTAAACTGAAATTAATCCAGTTAGAATGCAAAAAAATAATCCCTTTGTGATCCATGGATTCAATAGAAAGATAGGTGTATTGACTTGTATCAAAAACGTTACATTTTATTTGTAAACTATGTTTACACTGGCAATATCTGTATATCACTGTGAAACTATATGCAATTGTACTGTTTGTACACTCTATTGTGGAAGACTTTCTCTGCATTGTGTAAGGGGCTCTATTATAGTCTGTTTCCTGCAGCAGCACTACCACTGCTTCACACTGATGGATACTAATTTATGTAACGAGATTTCTCTTTGTGCAATGACCAGGTAAGGCTGGCAAGTTATTTGTGGAAATCTCAAATAATATCTCTGTTGACACCCAAAAATGTTTCTGGGCGCATAAAGGAATGTTGACCTAGTTTTGTATTGAGTCTTTACACCATACCAATAATATCACCGGCATCAGCAATTCACCATTCAGGATGAGATGGTCATACAAGTACAGTGAGTAGTGATGGGCGAATTTATTCGCCTAGGTCGAATTCGCGGCGAATTCCCGCGATTCACCGCTGGTGAATAAATTCGCGAATCACCAGCGAAATTTCGCCGAAAAACGAGTCGCGCGTCGTTTTTGACGCGACGCGCCGAAAACGATGCGACGCGCGCCGAAAGCGACGCGTCAAAGTTGACGCGACGCGCGACAAAGTTGACGTGACGCGCGACAAAATCGTCCCGCGACTCGTTTCGCAAATTTTTCGCCGATTCTCTAGGCGAAGCGAATCGCGGGAGATTCGCCCATCACTAACAGTGAGTGCAACAATAGTAAATACTCATAACCCAGCTTCTTTATAACAAAGTACAATAACTGATTGCCTTTCTACAGTTCAACTAAAGTGATGGGCGAATTTATTCACCTGCCGAGAATTTGCAGCAAATTCCCGCAATTCACCGCCAACGAATAAATTCGCGAAACGCCAGCGAAAATTCGCCTGCCAAAAATTCCCTGGTGTAAAAAAAACACGGCGCATGGCAAAAATGACGCGATGCGAGTCGAAAACGACGTGACTTGTCAAAAAAGTGACGCGACTCGTTTCGCGAATTTTTAAGCCAATTCGCGAATTTAGCATTTTCCCGCAAAACGGCATAGATTCGCCCATCACTAATCAACTAAACAGATCTTTTGCTTTAGCTTTGTAATATGGAGGGGACTGTTCAAATTGAATTGCTGATTGATTGCTATGGGTAAAATCACCAGTGATGTTTGTCTCCAATGTTAAAAAAAAATGACCCTAGTTCTTTACCATACAATTTATTTATATCTTTATCAGTAAACTTCAGAATGAAAGTGGTGTATCAGCACTTTCCGTGACTTGCTCCAACTGCACCTGCGCTGATACTCTGCTCTCATTCTGAAGATTACCGAAGATGGCTGCTGTGAACACAGATGGACAGAATCTGCACCGAGGAGTAAGTAAAGACTTAGGGGCATTTGCCCGGGGTAGCAGCTAGGGTGGGAGGGTCTATATAGAGTATGGGGTAGGGTTCTTTTAATTAAGGGTTCCTTTAAGTTATTTAAGAAACATGTACAGATGAAGCCACTTTGGATTGTGCATTTGACACAGAAAAACTTAACTCATCTATCCCATTTATCCCACTTAGCACAGAATATTGTGTCACAGCATCCCATCCAATTAAAGAGTTCACCATTGAACACAATGGTGCTTTGGTATGCTAATGAAAAGGTTAAATGCATTAAATGAGTTAAGATAGCTTTAGATAACACAGTTTCTTCAATTAACCCAAGTCATGACGCATTTAACTCACAAATCCCAGTGGCTGCATCTGTATGTACCAACGTACACACTTGACAACGTGCTTATGCTGAAAAATAGTTTTACAGGTCAATATACTGTAATATGAGTAGTAGTTAAAGGGGAAAATAAGGGCAATTTGAAAACTTATTTCTTTGACTGAAAAATTTTTACTTTGAGCAAATTAGATATAGCTTTCTCAAACCCCTGAAAACCTAGAAAAAAAGATTGCAAATCGTATATTCTGCAATAATATTTCATACTAACAAAGTTAATTGTGCTCCAAAACAAAAGCCACCTTTTAGTAGGCCCTAAAAAGGCGCCATTCAATTTAAATTCACAATGTAATAACTGTCTAATGAAGAATTTTACAATGTAAAATGCAAATTTTTGTTCTTATGCATGCCATTTTTTCTCTTTATGACTTTTATTTAATTTCCCCCTATGACTGTTTCAATATGTTCTTTCTCATAATGTCAATATAGCTTTTAACACCTGTGCTCCTTTAACAATAAGACTAGTTTAAAAAAAAATCTGTAAGATATAGCTTTAGTAGTCCCTTTTACCTAATTTCCCATTAAATTAAAACATTTATTGATGTTGTATAATAGTCATCACAAACAATTTTTACATACAGTCTGTTATTATTTCTATTTTGCAGTATCAAATTTTTTCATACATTAAAATTGATGGCATTATCGTAGCTATAAAAACACAATAACTTGCAGTGGGAAAAAACTATTAAAGTGATATATCTTTCCAATGTTATTTTCTTTATGGCTATAAAATCTGTGGGAGATAAAAGATTGGAATTCATAACAGTCACCAAAGAAGGATTGTTTATTAAAAGTATAATTACCTGTACATTCCTGGTTGTGACATTCTCTGGTCTCGCTATAGGGACCCTTACAATCAGAGCCACCGTGGGATGCTGGAGAGCATTCCCTCTGCCTTTTCTGCGTGCCATTGGAACATGTTACTGAACATTGGCTCCAAGAGCTCCATTCCTGCCATAGTCCGTCAACTGCAAATAAGCAATGAAAACATATAAAGCAACGATTTCGCAGTTGGCCATATGAGCTAGGAAAGCATTTGCTTTAATCCTCTGCAGATGCTAAGGCATTATAGGAGTTAATAAAACTAATGCAGAAATGGCTTATTGCTTAAAAAAAAAAGTTTTTAAACTGGCAACACATAAGTGCAAAATACACAAAATGCACAAATATACAATAAGTACATAAGTACAAAAAGTATTTGTCTTATAATTATGTGTTCTTTCAATGGATTATAATCCCATTTTATCAAATACCTTTTTGTACCATATTTGTTGTCCTTTAAGGGACCATACAGTACCAATACATTTTCCCATTGCCTTATACAGCTCTAAAAATAGAAAAATGTACATTTTAAAAAACTGATAGGTAGCTGTGCTATAATTTTTCTTGTAAAGGCAGTGCTGCAATTGGCTACCCACATCTTAATGAGCTGCTGTAGAGAAAATCATTAATACGTGCTTACCATTCATTTGAAACACATACGCCAACCAGAGAAGATTTATAAGAAATGCCAATAAATGTTTTACATTTTAAAATGTATTATACTTTTTCACCCAAAATGAATATCAGATGCCATAAATTATTTATAGTTGCCTATAAGATAGGTTAGCCATCATTTTATTATTTTTTTTATAATTATATTTATTTGTCACTGGGTTATTTAGTAGCAATTGTTTACTAAATTTCAACATTTTTAATTTTAAAAAAGTATATTTTTCAATACCCACACATATATTGAGTGTAAACATATTATTTTCTAACATAATATTCAATACTGATTACCACATTTTCCTGTCCTAATCCATGCCCTGTAGGACAGACTGATACATTCCCTTGCCAGCTGGCTTCAATACCTATACACAATATCTGCTGGCAGATTATGATTATGTCCATGTGTTATCATGGCTGTCTGCCAGTCATTGGGCCCTTTTGCTTTCAAAATTACTAGAAAGTCGACGGAGGGAAATATCAGATATAAGACTATTAAAGGGGTTATAAACCTAAATATAACATTTTGCATAATGGAAGGAAATTTAATTCTAAGTAATGTTCCAATATGCATTAATTTTTTTTAGTGATTTTGAATTCATAAATGTGATTGCTTTTTTAAAGCTGCATCTATGTATCTCTTGCCATGCTGTGCACTGATGGGGCTGACTATAAATACAATCAAAATAATATTGCATTTGTCAGTTTCCCTTCAGTCCAGAATCCAGTTCCCACAATGCCTAGCATGCTCTGTGATTAGCAATCCTGTAAAGTAGGAGACTTGTGCAACTCATTCAGAGAGGCAGACTATTGTCTGGAAGAGAGCCGACTACTGTAATATTGTTTCAATGATCCATTTATTCAGACCCAAAAGTGTAGAGAATAGCAAAGGACAGACTGCTGATGGTTTATCAGGCTAATATAGAATGGATTATGTGTAAAAAAATTACTACATAAAAAATTAATTCCATTCTACATAAAATATTCAGTGTGTCAAGCTACAAGCATTTGTCCATGAACACACATGCTATCTATGGAACGTTTGTTTCAAACACACAAAATATAAATTGTATTAATCTGTAATGACCAACAGGATGTAGCATTCAAAACCATATACAGGTATGGGAACTGTTTTATAGAATGCTTGGAACCTGGGGTTTTCCAGATAATGGATCTTTCAGTAATCTGGATATTCATACCATAAGTCTACTAGAAAATCATTTACACATTAAGGGGGTTATTTATCAAAAGTCAAGTTGTGTTTTCCACAAAAAAATTGAGATTTTAAGGGTATTTTAGAGTCAAAAACTTGAATCAGAAAATACACCATCTAAAACCTGTCAAGGTCATGTAGAAGTCAATGGCAGAGAACCCTTGAACCATTTGAAAATTTGAATAGCCTTCATGTTGTTCACCTTTATTTTGGTGGGTTTTGCTCAAAAACTCAATCAATTCGAGTATTTGAGTTTTTCACCCTGACTAATGTGATACAAATGTGACATTCCAGGCTATGTATGAATGTGAATGTGATCAAGTGTATCAATTAATCAATATGGCTCCTTAGTTACAAAATGGATTTTAAAGGTATTAATGCGTGTACTGACATTTGCTGGAGCTAAGGGTATTAAAGGAAATGTTAATGTGAGGGAGAAAGAAATGGAAATCAGAAATAGT